>JAGFMF010011673.1:5836412-5935306 GCA_019455555.1 Galemys pyrenaicus
CCCCGCTCTCTGTGGTGAATCCTCTCGCCCCCCGACACATCTGGTCTGTGCCCCAGTGCTTGTATGCATAAATAAATAGATCTTTAAAAAAAAAAAAAATATATATTTTCTAATTATAATCACAGTTAAATGACAGACTTAACATTTATTTAGTATTCAACTTGAGTACTAAATGTCAGTCTTAAGTCTCTGAATTTATAGACAAAATTTGTCTAGTTTCTGCAATAAACACAAGTTTCTAGAAAAGACAGATGGATTTAACTGATGAGACATGTCTACCACCATTGTTTCAACGTGGAAAACATATGGTGCAGAGACACTGATTAGATATTATAAGATACATGCTCTCTCAAAGCTAAATGTATAAAAAAGGTTTTCAAAAAGCTGTAAATTCTATAAAAATTGGTCTGAAACAAATGTCAGTCAAAATATGAAACACAGCACTTTCATATTTCATCAATACCCATCGAATAAAAACAGAAACTTTACCCAAAAAGAGTTTTTCACTTATAAGGAATAACTTGACTTTCACTAAAAAGTTAAGCAATTTAAAAGGTCAAAGATTGATTCATGGGATTCTTTTTGGTTAAATGCTAAGTTCCCTCTACATCCCCCCCATTCCAACCTGCTCAAAAATTAGGTGAGAATAAAACAAAAAAAAATGTGATTTGGGGGTACGACTGCTTAAAAAGTCTTTACAAGACTGATAAAGACACCACTAAGAAGGTTGTACTGCTTCTATATGTAATTAAAGAAACAATAGTGATAAAAAATAACTGTGATAAAAATAATGATCATGAGTAAAATCTCTATTATTCAACTTAGGGAAGCTCCAAAATTGGTTTTTGTGACTATTTAAAATATTGCATATAGAGATCACAGATGTCTCATATATGTTGGAGACAATTTCATACCTCTGTTATATTTCAGAAGATAATTTTAAAACCAGTTATAAACACCTAACTCACTAAATTTTTTTTATATTTTAATCAAATTATCCAAAGGAGATAGAATGAAGTACAAAACATAGTTCTTTCTTCTCTTTACCCACATCAAGGGAAGAAGTTTATGAGCTAATAAAGACTGAAACAATGAAACAGCTGGAGGCAACACAGGTTTTCTAAAATTGGAACAACAGTGAATGATGAATGAGAAATCTAAGTGGCACCATGTTGGCACTGCAGGCAATGTGGATAGAAACTTGATCTAGGGTGGCTGTTTCTATATATCGCTTACAAAGAACTGCAATAAAATTAATAGAAAGGTACAGACAGGTTCATTATACTGTCTCTCTAGTTTTGTATCCATCTGTTTTCTATACTACAAAGTCAGAGCAGAATGCTTATATGTTATATGAAAGTTAAAGAGCATTTTTTTAAAAAAGGGTGAGAGGTGGGACTAATTAACAGATGAAAAATAAAGTTCATTCACTGGTGTTAATCAGAAATGGTTCCAAATGTTTGCCTGTTTCCAAAAGTTCAAAAACACACTCAAAGGACTAAATTTGGCACTATGAAAGATAATGGCAATTCCAAAGAAACATTCTTAAAACGTATTTGAGCAACAGCTCAGGTAAAAACATCACTTTAAAATATAATTTGGAAAGAAATTCTATATTTGGATGCGCTTTGTTCTTACATGTTAGCAAACAAATTGGGTTTTATTACAATTTTTCAGAAATACTAGATATTCATTTTATCTCCTTCAACAAAAATCAGATGTGTAGCTCATTAATTACAGCATTAGATAAATTAGTAGGAATTAGTATAAATTTCCATAATATCCCAAAGAATCTATATGATAGTATGCTTCTAATGGCCACTGAATAAATATCAGTGGATTATGTTTATATATGACCTTACTAGTAAATACATTTTTAAAAGATGGGAATCTCTTCTTTTGAGGATATTCAAATGTCAAAACATTTTGTTTTTAAAACAAGTTATAAAGAAGTTTTTATCTTAGTTTTAGATGTCATTTACTATCATTTTAGTGGTAATTTAAAGCAGATTGGATACCTTGGATTGCAGTTAACAGAAACATCCTATATTCTTTAATATACTTTCATCCCTATGCCTTTTTAAAGATCAATTCCTGTCCCATCTATTATTAAATGTGCCCAAATTAATTTTTATTTTAGAATTTCATTGTATAAGTTATTTTCAAAAATAAATAGGTCATCAGTGGCCAAATGTAATTGAAGAATTAGGCTAAAAAATGTATACACTACTTTTATTCTAAAGCAGCAAAAACTTTAAAAATAAGTCAACTTTTTTTTTAACCATGGTATCCCTTAGAACCTAGTACTTGGCATATCATAGGGGCTTGGTGTGTTTTCATGTGCACTATGAAGTAAGTTTTGAACTTCCCAGAGTTTTACACAAGCCCACTGTCATTTTCAATGTTTAAAGTAAGCAATCTTATTATTGTAAGACTATTACTAGTTTTTATTATAGCTGAGCCTTTAAGTCTTTAACACAAGACATGGAAAACTCTAAAGATACTTCGTATTTATTCAAACTGTCCATTCTTGAAAAAAAGCATTTCCTAAATCTTCCCTCATATACTAGGCATCTAACCTGGCATTACAGAAGCAGAAGAGTTCTAATTATAGTTTGTTTTTAACCATCTGTCTCCTGACGTGAAAAATACTTTTTAGATTTACTATCAAGTATTTCATGGGAAAAGAAAATTCCTAGAACTCTCAAATCTGGTCATTAACTTCATACCTCTCTTTGCAAGCTTTAAACACGGTACAGCAGAAAAAGCATGGGATTTGGAGTCTGGGTTCTAGTCCAGCTCTGCCACTTACCAGCCATGTGATTTGGGGCAAGTTCAGTTTCCTCATCTGTAAAATGGGGATACATTATCTCATTTAATACTCACAATAAACCCTGTAATGTATGTCAAAGTGTCTAGCACAGTGCCTGGCACATGGTAGGCATTCAGCAAATGTTAGTTCCCTTCCTCTTCCCTTCCTTAAGTTCTGAAAGACAACGTTCCAAATTATGCTTATATTCTATATTAAGTTAAAAGGTATATAACATCCATAAATATATTTTCCCTGGGAGTTTTCCTTCTAACAAACCTGGGGGACAGTATGAAATGTATGGCTCTTATTCTTTATCTTGTCTAAAAATATGCCTATTAAGAAGTTTTAAAAATTTAAACTATATTTTGTTTTATCCCTTCAGAGAAATAAAAGATAACAGAAAATGTCCTTTTCAATATATATCATCAGTAGAAACAGAACTTCAAAAGTAGAGAATCATAAATAACCAAATGAGGTAATCTCATCAGACTAGTAATAAAAAACTGAAAAAAAGCCCTCTCATATCTAAGAGCAGGAACAAAGAAGAAACCCAGTCAAATGCCTATCTCGATAGCTTCTAAAGTTAAACAATTTATCATCAACATCCCCAAATGATGGTGATTTTATCTGGTTGTTTGTTTACTGAGATCTCTGTAGTGATGAACATATTAACTGAATAAAAAGTTTAATATATGGAATTGCTACCTGCATATATATCATTTCACTATGTGTCAATAATCGCAAATACATCTAAGTAATGAGTAACTGAGTTACTACAGAAGTCCTGTTAATTACCAGGGGACTTCTTTCCCTAGTTCCAGGAAGCTACTGACATCTTCACTGTTTTTTTTTTTTTTGGAACTCTCCCACCCTATCACTGTAACAGTATTGCTAATGCCCAAATTGGATTTGTCCTTACTTAGTGTCTCACACTATCAAAAAATTACCCTCCTCTATTGCTCCACTTTTTCCAACAAAATTAAATCCTACATAAACATGACTATTAGGTACTGAACATTTTCAAACATGTTGACAATTACTGTAATGCATAGACCACAAAGAATTAGTTATTGCATATTTTTACTTAAAGTTATACATAAGGGAATGTTCCTAAGTTAAATGAAAATCTCAAGACAAAGACATGCAAAAAATGAGAAATTATGAATACTGAAATTTAAAGTTCCATATAATGACAAATATATGCTGCACTTTCCTATGAAAGTAATAATATTGTAGGGGGAAAAAGCAGTCTGTTTAAAATGATGCCAACTTCATTTTGTACATTTTATAAGTAATGTATAAACTATCCTATTATAACTCATGTAACAGCATTAATTCATAAATGTCATGTGAATTTTGAGGTGCAATGAATATGGTGTGAACAGAATTGGACACGGAGTCTGAAGGTCCACTTGCTAGTTTTTGAACTTAGGAGAGTCATTTACCTGCTCTGACCTGTGTTCTGTTATATGTAAAATAAATATAAGATGTTTCCTTAGTGTATCATCTTATATTTAAGTGAGAATGCATGGAAAGTGCTTCTCCTTTAGGGTATTTAAATATGGTTTCCTTAGTGAGGCGTAATATGACCCTTTAACCTCTACTTATTTTCTATGGATTTCTCATGATCATATTGCTTCCTTGATTGCATTACCATATATTTACTTGCTTATTTGTAACAATGAATGGCTTTTACTTTAAAGTTTACATAAATGCAAGAAAGCACCATAATTATTTTATGGTGCTTATATATATTCATAGAGGCAATATAGAGGCATAGGTAATATATTCATAGAGGCAAATAAAACAGTGAAAAATGAAACAAAAATCCCAAATCATATTTCATTAAATATTTTTTCAACAATAGTGGAAAAGAATATGTAGGAAATTTCAGTTAACCTTCCATACAAATTTGGGATTTTATAGAAACTTACGGGAGATAAGTGGCTTGTCATTTTCACTCCCAAAATGACTATAACTTTCTTTGCTACTAACTTTAAGAAGTTGTTACAAACTGATCCAAACCATTCTTTTATGTGAAAATTTCCAAGCAAAAAATAATTTCCAGTAGCCTCCTTTCAAAAAGGTAAAATGGATCCCTGTTCTCATGAATCAAAATGTTAACTATGATACTGTTTTCCAAGTTATGTTTCTTTTTAACAATTCAGAAAGCCAGTTTGTAAATAACTTAATAAAATTTTTTAGACTCAAAGTCTAAAAGATATGGAGTTACACTCCTAATATAATCAGCTGACAATTATAGCCAAGACCTATTTCTAATAAAAATTTAAACCATATTCAACAGAATCAACAATATGATTCTAAACAAAATACTCACTTTCCACATTTGATTCCACAATATATTCTATAAATAAATGTTCCTAAAACCTTTCCCAGGCCAGCCATTATTGTTAGGAGCCTGATTTTAATTTAGGCAAGTTTTTCAAACAACAAGGTACAGATCATTGGTGAATCATAAAGTGAATTTCATGGGTCAAAAAGAACATTTAAAGAAAAAAAGGACAGAAGAAGTGAATACTTCACATTTGGTTTTAAAAAAGCATTACTTTTCACATTTGTTTTATATAAATTGTAGGATAGATGTGCACGCATGCAAACATATACACATACACAAACACAAAAACACACACCTAGGCCTACTGCACCATGATGTTTGTTTACATGCCAGTGGTCTGCACCAGTTCACTTGGTTTGCCAATGTAGATCATTATTCCAGATTTCATAATCTAAAGACCTGAGTTTTAAAGCTGCTCTATTATATATTTTTTAAAAAACTCCTCAAACCCTATGCTCTCTGAGCTCCTTGATGAAAAAAAAAAAAATGGTGCAGGTATTTATATATTTAATGTTCAAAGAGCATTGAGTCTGTGAACTAATTTCCAAAAATAATGATTCCAAGGCAGAATCAAGTGTTGCAAAAAATTTTGACATTTTTAAGTTTTGGCATTTTGAAAAGTTTAACTTGGAAATTATGTGCAACACTGGATAATACTGAGTATGAAAAAAATCTCCCAGGATGGTATATTTATTCTGTACATAAATGTACAAAACTGATCATTCATTTACAAGTAATGCTTAAATTTTATGCAAATTTTTACCTTAAATTTTATATATGGTTTCAAATAATTTTATTTTACACAAATGTTTTATGCTTAGACAAATCAGAGAACTGAGATTAAACTTAGTAAATTTAGTAAAGGAAGACAGAAATAATTTTTAGAAGTGCACAAAAAATGCAAATTTAGTTTTAAGATCAAATTTTAGATTTTAAGTCCATCTAAAAATTTGTCATTTGAGAGCTTCTGCATCTACAGCATTTCCAAAACTTTTTTGAGACAAACAATAGTTCTTCAAGATAACTTTAAAACAATTCAGTACAGGTTTTACAATGAAATTATTCTATCTACAGAGGGTTGAGACTATTAATTCTGAAGAGCTGAATTGTGGTGAAGCTGTTTAAGATCATCCATTCTTCATGAATTCAATTGCAAATTCATGCCTGAGTTAGAAATAAGACATCCCTGAAGAAACAACACTGAATCACAGAAATTACAAAAGCAACTTAATCGAAATCACCTCCTGTAACTAAGAAAATCAAACCATGGAAAGAATACTGATTACAAACTGAAATAGCTGCATTTGGGGCACAATATTCAGATACGCACTTCCTTCCCTGAACACTAGAGGGCGTCCTGAATCGCGAGTTGCCCAGGGTAAAGCCACAGCAGGATCCCACCGCACCCCACGCAGGCTGGATCCCTCCGCAGCAGCACAGCTGGGGTTCAAAGAACCCTCAAATAGCCAGAAGGCGCGCGGTTCTGTTCGCATGAGCATGACGGGGGTCATCGAGATTCCCCCTGGTTAAGGGGATACTTACCGGACCAAAAGGTTAAAGTAAAGCTTACTAGAAAAGCAATGCAGTCTAAGAGTGATCTTGGAGAAAACCGGTGGCGAGCTAGTTAAGGAACGAGGCTAAATCTGTCAGCAGTACTTGACAAAGCAGAAAGGAACTGACTAAATCACAGCATGACTAGGGGCTGACGTCAATGTGCAGCTCGCTTGGAGTTTAACTTTTCCACTTCCCTGCCCAAACACGATTCCAGGAAATGCAATGACGTCAGCCATTTGAACTCAGTAGAGGAACAGACCATTTTAAATACAGGAGGAAAGAAACAAGTAGTTCCACAAACATCCCTAACATGCAGGCTTTTCCTATTCTGTTTGGAGCTATATTTGTATACAGCAACGAAATTAGAAGTTTAAATTTTTACAGTTAGAACAGAATATATTTTAACTTGTAACTGCATTAGGTTTGCAACAGGTTGCAGATTAAGTAGAGCCGAATGAGAGGGTTAGAGGGGGGAGGGCTGATTACTGTTTAGGCCAAGTAAACAATGTAACATTGACCAGTGAAACAATCACACTATATATGATTCCTTTACACTACTATTACAATGTGCTGAATATATATATTACATGTAATATATATATACACTTCCTATTTCTTAGCTACTAGAAAATACTTTTAGAAAAGACTCAGAAATCCCTTATTTTTCTATACTTCAAAAAAAAAATCCAAAATTTAAACCCCTCTTTAAAATTCTTACCTGTTTCATCTCCAGTTACAGCCATGATGGGTTTCTGCATACAGAACTGTCTTGTTTCCTCTATCACAGGTCAATATAAAATGTTCCAAACTAGCAAGCTTGTACAGGGTAAGTAGGAGTATTGACATCACAATGACATCACTAGCCTATCACTGCCATCAATTTGCTTTGTCACAGACCGAGCTCACTGAAACCAAAGCCCTATAAAAAAAACCCTTCCTGTAATAAACCATCTTAATGCTTTTCTCATTTTTATATAAAAATCTGTTGAGATGAGCTCTGGAAAAAAATGTCTCATTCACATTAAAAGTTGCATGGTTTTTCTTACGGGCTATTTATTATTGTGTATCCAAGGTTCCTATGTAAACAAAGAGAACATAAACCAAATATATTTTTCATAACTCCTAGAAGAAAAAAATACTTGGAAATAAAAGAAAACAACTGACAATACAACAGGAAGACATTGACACAAAAGTGTATTTCATAGGCACCTCTATAGTAAGAATTATCCAACCACCTTTGCTTATTTGCTTAACTGTCTGCTATACCTCTGTAAAACCTAGCTGTTTTTAAGATGACACAGAATTTGCTAATTTCATTTGAAGGGAGTAAATAAAAAATTCACTCTATCATATGCAGCAAATACTATGTAACATTTGTCCATAAATATTAAACTGAACCATATTTGACCTTCTGGTTCATAAAAACAGCAATTTCATGTAGCTCAACATTATGTCACTAAATCAAAACTCCTTGAAAAGAATTTTATGACTTAAAAGTAAATTACAATTACAATCATAAATTTAAAAATACATAAAATTTAATTTTGATCACTTAGTAAAGGTTCAATGCACGAAGAACTGGATCATCATAGGAAATTTAACAACTGCAAGATTTCACAAAAAGTGGCACATACTCAGCAGTGTAATAACCCATAGTCTAAGAAAAAATGATTTGCCTAAATGAAATATCATTGAGCTCTTTTGTCTTTTCCAGTGAGTTGAACAAACCCCATTTCCTTGCATGACCATAATTTAACTTAATCGTATGTTAATAAAACGACAGCCTATTACATTTTTGCCTTATTCAAATAAGCAACTTATAGTCAAAGCAAGGACTTTACTCTCAGATGCTTTAGGAGGTAAAACATCAGGAAATAATCATGTTTCTAGTCCATCAGAGCACAGGAACTGAAGTAATCCTGGCTAAGTAAAAATCTAGGGTCAGTCTAGACATCAATCCATGAAAGATTCTTTTTTTCCCCAACCATATCTTTCACAACTTAGTCAATTTTATTTCAAATTTCACAAAGTTCAATATGATTTTAGCCTCAACATTTCTTTAATTGGCACTTACGTACTCAATAAATATCAGTGTGAAAAAAGGATGGAGGAAAGAAGGAGGTTGGTTGCTTGGCTGACTACTGCTATTAGTAAAATTCTGATATATTCTCTAGGTCAACTAAATTCAGTAAATTAGCACCCAGAACTAACTAATAACATTTTCACAGAGGAAGATTAAATCACCTTCATTCAGTAAATGTTTATACAACATTTATCATTTGTCAGGGACAATGCTAGGCACCAAGAATCCCTGTCAAGAAAGCAGTTACCATGTAGGCAGGACAGAGACAATCACAATACTGGTGATATGTGCCCCCAGATGGTGCAGTGGAAATTCACAGGGATTACCTGAACCAAATTTGGAGGATCAGGGAAGGTTTTCTGGAGGAAGTAAAGGTAAGAGAAAGAGAGAAAAGAGAAAGGGAGGGCACATGCACACAAGCACACTGCAAACCACAGGAAATGAAAGGAATTCAGCAGAGAACTACATTTCACAAGAGGGATAAGCAGTTGCAGAAGGCTGGCAAAGGAAGCATCTTTTTGGACCATGTTAAGGATATTAGACTCTAATATATAACAGGCAGACATTTAACAGTTTGAGCAAGAAACTGGCATGATTAATTCAATTTTAGAAATACCACTCTAAGCTGCAGATTGGAGAGTATTATCAAAAAAGGGAAATGGTGGAGGCAGAACCTTTTGTTTTAAAGAAATACTAGCACCCAGAATCAATGGGAGATAAAGGACCAGTTGAATTTTCAGGGACAATTCCCAAAAAACAGAGCTAAGCAAGAGCTGATGTTGCCATAGGATTAGATCAGATGCTCCACAACACAAGTTTAGGGGAGTCAAGTGGCAAAGCCTAGTGCCCACAGCCTTACCCAAGGTCAGAGGGGATCACAGCTGGAACAAGGATTATGACAGCAGGGGTGGAGAGGATTGAATAGATACGTGATTTAACTAGGAAGAAGAATGGAGAAGTGTAGATGGAGAGGTATAGGGCGAATAAGCAATGACACCCAGGACAGTTAGTACATTGCTAAAACAGGGTAAACAAAGAGATTTTAGGTGAGGAAAAATGGATGTGGTTTGGACTTAAAGAGTGAGAGATATGTGTGGGATATAGCAGTAGCCAGTGGGAGTCAGGGTCATGTAACTGAAAGCATGCGCAGGGATGAGGTCATTCAGGGAAGACAAAAGGTCCAGGACACAATCCTGAGAAACAGTACTAATACTTAGGAAATAGGCAAAGGAAGGTAAAACCAGCAAAAGATTCTGAACAAGAGCATATGAGAGAGAAAGAAAAAACACCAAGAATGTAGTGAGACTGAAGAAAGCAGAATTCTGTCAACAGTGTTAAATATTAGTGAGGGATTACAATGTTGTGATCGGCAAGACCCATATAGGGGATCTTTGTCTATGGTTCCTGCCTTACGGTTCATAAAACCCTCAGCATTTTCTGAACATTAAAGAGCAATGGGACCATCTTTTGTCATAATAGTTATTCTTGTCCTCAATTCTTGAAAATACTTCAGAATAATAAAGATGAAATCTTGTTATTTATAACAAGCCCCTTTCCTCAATAACTGTATTTATGTTAAGAAGATGACTTTTGGACAGAACCCTGAGAATGAGGGCTGGTTGCCAGGGAGATTAACTGGGAATAAAGGAATAGAACTTTCAGTCCCCTCTCCAGATCTAGGGAGAGATGAGTTGGAGGTAAATCAATCACCAATGGTTAATGACTTAATCAATCTAATGAGGCCTTTCATAAAAACCCCAAAAGGCGGTATTCATAGAGCTGCATAGTTGGTGAACACAAGAAGATGCTGGGAGAATGGCAAACCTAGAGAGGACGTGAAAGTTCTGTGCCCCTTCCCCATAAGTTACACAATGTATCTCTGCTCTCTGGTTTTTCCAGAGTTTTATCTAGTAAGTAAAATGCTTATCTGGATTCCATAAGCTGCTCTAACAAGTTAACTGAATCCAACCATTTCTTTGTTCCCTGTGAACCTCTGATTTTATAGCCAGTCACAAGTACAAGTACTCAGTTACAAGTACAAGTAACAACTCAGTCTGAAAACTGGCATCTGAACTCCAAGGACAGGGTGTGGGAGACTCCATATGTAGTGGGTTGGTCAGAAGCACAGGAAAAAGCCTGGGCCTGCAATTGGTATCTGAAGAGGGAGGCAATCTCGTAGAAATAATCCCTTTGTGGACCCAGATGCTATCTTCAGGTAGACAGTGTCAGAATTAAGTTGAACTGTAGGTCACCCAGCTGGTGCCATAGAAGTGATTGGTGGTGTGAGAAAGGATGTTCTCCCTACCTGCCAGCACACACTTCAATTGGCTGCAGAATCATTAATTGGCACCAGAACTATTTTAGGACTCAATCAAGATAAAGATTGAGAACTCACAAAAAAATTCATATCACCTTCCAATAGGATGGGAGTATAGAAGGTGGACAGAGACTAAGACAAGAGCAACCACAGACCTTGTGATGTTTAAAAAAAAAAATGCCAGTTTTACGTCCAAGTTGATACCTGTACTTCTGACTGCCTATAAAATCAGAGGTTCCTAAGGAACCAAGAAATGGTTGGAGTTGATTAATTTGCTAGAGCACTCCTGGATACCATTATTTTAAAGAAAAAGAAAGGAAAAGGGAACAAGAAAACAAGAAGACTAAAACCTGAAAAGGAAGAAACACAACATCTTATTTGTATTTGATATAAACATTCATATATAGTACATAGATTTGTGAAGAATCTGCACATTATTAGATTCAACAAGGTTTATCAACTTTTTTATTGATAAAACAGTATTTCTCTACACTAGAAACAACAGAATATGTAACAGAAAGATGTCATTCATAATAACAACAAAAACCACAAAGCATTTAGGAACTAAACAGAGAGCATGAGAGACTTCTATGGAGAAAATTTTACACATATAGTATTGTAAACCAGTATTACCTCAATAAAAAAAAGTCTAAAAAACTCAAAATTTTAAACTTCTAAATAAAATAAAACCTGAATAAATGAGACATCCTATGATTTTAAATAGGTCAATTCAACATTGTCAAGATTTCATCTTACCCTATATTAACCTATAAATTAAATGCAACCTCATCAATGACACTATTGTTTAGAACTTCAAAGTTATGGGATAGCTTTAACCTGAGATGAATACAAAATAATAATTCATAAATAGCTAAGTCAACACACATATTCACATACACTTACAGAAATTTTTCTGTAAGTAAACAAACCAATATGGTACTGGCATATTTAAAATCGAGTTCTAAAGCAGATGAACCTACTGTATAATTAAGGTTGCCCTATAAATTAATGGGAAAAAGCACACCATTCATAGTGGCACACTGGCTTCATATGTAGAGGAAAAAAAATTGATTTCATACCTAATACAAATACAAAAATAAACTTCAGCGGGATAAGTGACCTAAATGCCTAAATGGGAAAGGTAAAACTATAAAGCTAATAGAACATAAAGTAGGAAAGTGTATTTATGACTTGTGGGAGAAAAGCAAGTTTTAAAAACCCTCAAAGCACAAAACTTATGTTTGTATTATCTATGTTTCAAATATAATTTTTTAAACTCTCCTTCATTGTTAAAGAATCAAGTTTATAGTACATCTTCTATTTTTTAAAAAAAAAGTAGGAGAAATTACTCTTTTTTCATTTAGATATGTAGAGTTCATATATATGGGTGGCTTTACTTTTACATTTGAAAGTAAACTAAGTATTGGGTAAATACTCTGAACTTTTTTTATTGCTTCAATGCTGACACTTAAATTTTTCATACCCTTTTATACAGTCCACATTAATCCCTAAAATACCTAAGAGTAAAGTTAATTATTATGAGTCATCAATTATAATTTTTTTTCCATACTTAAAAATCTTTCAGACTAAAAGAACTGATGTTATTCCTCTTAAAATTAGTGCCATGTCATAAATCCTAAGCAAAGGGACTGAGAGGAAATGAAGTAAATTAAAACATAGGATTTTTGAAAGTTCTATTACTTCCATATTATCATGATCACAACTGAATAAAATAAAAATAAATTGTAGCTCGTTTAAGTGAGTTTAACTGAAAATCCTAAGTTATCCTAAAAGCCCAGGGATATGTTTTTATTTCTCCATTGTCAGCTTCCATAGAGTTAGAACAGGTATCTCAAAATTCAAACATATTAAGAATGGTCTAAAGGAAAAATAAAATGAAACATTTGTTTGAAATGAATTATCTAAACGTTAGAGTTGAATGTAACAGCTGGGGAAAACCCCAAATTCACAATTCTTCAATATTTGGCACTAGAAATATATTAGGTATAAAATCAATAGCTCCCAAATGATGGATATTTAATTTAAAAATGTATTCATATTTTCAACTTTGTTTTCTATCATGCTACTCTGAATGTAACCTTTCTTTAGAGCCAGTAAAACCTACTAAAAAGTAAAACACCATAAAATTCACTTAAATTGGGGGCCTCCCTGGTGGCACAATGGGTTAAGCAACACACTGTGGAGTAAACCGCAGCCACTGCAGCATGTGTTCAATCCCTGCTGCTGGGGCGGGGAGAGAGAAGAGGGATGGGGCGGGCAGGGAGATGACCCACATGGAGCAGCAGACCTCTCCTGCCTGCTGCTCCCCTCAGCAGTGTATTTCGGTCGATCTGCCTGTTCTGCTCTCCACTCTGTCTCTGGTGAATCCTGTCACCCCCCCCCCCCATACCTCTGGCCTGTATGCCAGTTCTTGTATGCATAAATAAATAAATCTTTAAAAAAATTTCACTTAAATTGTTTAATGTATTCAAAATATTTTTCTACAAGTCAGTGTTTCCCACACAATAAAAATCTACCTATTGTATATTCAAAAACTAAATTGTGTGATATAATAATCCATAGGTATTCTAAATGTATTAGGATTAATAAAATATACCTTGAACAACAACCTGGCTGCCTGGGACAAAGAATTGCTGTGTGCCATCAGCTGATTGTGCTGCATACTGTACAATTGTAGCACCTGGTGGAGGAGCTCCTGAATTTGTCATTGTTAATGCCTGTAGTCCCTGAACACCATCAGATCCTGGGTTAGAAATCTGGATTGTTCCACCTTGGGCTATAGCAACTTAACAGAAAAAGAAAAGAAATATTAGAGAATTTCAAGATTCATTTTTAATAATCTCATATTGGAAGAATATAACTGGATCTATTGGTTACCATTGCTTTTTATCCTCATGTTACCCTTATTTCTCTGTTGAAATTAAAAAGGAACATAAGGCCCTCCTTCATAGGATAACATTCTGAAAAATCTCATAAACATTTGAAAATATTTTATATTTAGAATTGCTTGAAATACATAGTAGTTTTCCTACTTTGTGGCATCCATCCAACTAAATTACTATTTCAGAGGAAGAATGGAGATACAGACAGGGATAAAGTTCAGCTTGATTTTCTCCAGTCTTTCATACATTTTTATAAATAACATTCCTTTAACATGTAAGAAATCATCAGTGAAAAGTCACTGAGCATAAATAATGAATTTCATCTTCCTTTAACTACTTTTCTAATTTACTATCAAAAAGCTTTTAGGGTAATAGAAATCCTATATTTTAGTTCTACAGCTCAAATCTACAAAACTGTAACCTTGACTGTTTTACTTATTTGAGCATTTCAGGAGAATCCTGAAGTATAAAGCGCTATCTTGGAAAGTTGAACCTTACTCCAGGAAAGGACCTTAAAATGTTATTATATTGAAAGAATTCAAGCTACAATATTTACCTCCATTAAGTATTGAATAACTGCAGCAAATGGCAACAAATACAAGGTAGAAGTCCTCTAAATACTGAGACTTGCCAGTAATGTTTAAAAGTTAACATATTAACTGAAACTTTCAAAAGACTTGATCAAGTGTTTTGCTTTAAAATTTCACTATAATAGACAAACAAGTACTGTTTAAAATATCTGAGAGTTCTGCATACTTTAACATAAAGACTATGACTGCATTTTTAATTTAAGCACTAGAGTTCAAGGGGAACCAAGGGCTATTCCCCTAACTGGACTTTACCAGGAAGATAAAAACACACATGAGAATAATAGAAATCAAAAGAAAGCCTTACAAGAATGTTACTGTTGTGTCTAAAGCATACTCTCAATATTTCCAAATCATTCTGAAATGTTTTTAACAGTATCAAAGCAAAGGAGCACATAGGTGATCTTATCATAGAGACCTGTCTGAAATATTCAAAAGAGTAAGAGTATTTCCTTTAATCTAGAATTGTTTGATACAGAAAGATGGGATATTTTTAAAAGATTTCAACATAGATACAATCTGTGTTCTGGTTTACTGACAGGCTACTATTAGAATATGATTGACAGGAACTTGAGAATTAGTTGGCAGAATGTCGATAATGCTGAGGTTGAGAAACTCTGATATGATATCACTCTATCTGGCTCAGCTAGAGCATTATATTCTGCACACATTTTAAAAACAAGATTTAACCATGACTCTGTAAAGATTTCAAGGCTTTCCTGATTCATAAAAAGGTTAGGAAGAGATCTAAATGTCTAACTTCCTGTAAAGTATGAAAAAGAAGAGATGTTCCTTTCTTGTAGCTTCATGTTTGGACATGAATAAATTTCACATCATATGAAACTAAATATTTGAATGTATATTTTCAGCTGACAATTAGTTTGCTATCATAGAAATAGTGCTTTAGAAAGAATAAGAATAAGCAGTTCATAACTACAATATTATGCACAATGCCTTGCATATAGCAGGTACTCAATAAATAAGAAAGGAGTGGTTACCATATACTTGAGATAGACTATCATATAAGCAATGTAAGCCACTTGTGAATGTAGAAGAGTTAAAAGTATGGGTTCAAATTTTGATTATTCAGCTTCTTACAATGTCAATACAATGATCAAGCTTTGGAACTGTTAAAAATACTGAGTAGTTGCTCAGTACCATGAAAAAGGTAGATAATAAGTTCTTTATTTTCTTCTCTTCATATTTTTCTTTTTTTCTTCCAGTATTATTTTTCCACAATTTTAACAAAATCTTCTCTGTTTTAACACTGTGAACGTTGATATATCAAGAATTTGTTCCTCTCATCACTTTATTTTTTGATCAAATCATATGATTAGATGTGGAAAACAAAAAAGTTAGACACACTGTGAAGCTGGCACTATGGTGGAAACATTTCTACTGCTAAGCCTTGTACTTTAGTTTAGCAGAGTTTTTTTTTATTACAAAGGTGTTTGATTCTGACATTATCAAATGACAGAGGACTTTTCATTTAAAATGTTATCTCTCTTTTTAAATTTCTGCTGCTTCATATTTAAAATAGGCTTTGTGTGTACGTGTGTGTTCAAAAAATCTGAGGTGGAAACTTTGTTACAGTAAACAGACAATGAGAAATTAAATAGTAGGAATAAATATGAAACTAAATGAATGAGTTTAGTTACGTCTTTAAAGAAAAAAAGGTATGGCAATTTTCTAGCACATCCATCCCAAACTTTTTTTTATTTGATCTGAGTATTTCAAAACAAATCCCAGACATCATGTTTGGTTAATCATTTCCAAATAAAATGATTGACCTTCATCAAGGCCACCAGTGACTAATGAAAATAAAATACCCTGTATTCCCCACTAATTTTTCTCTGAAGAACTAAGTTTTATTAATGCTTTCTTGGAGTGACATGTGTAAATGAAGCCTGAAAGTTCACACCTATGGCTAGGTACATTTATGTTGTTAATAATGAAGAGTCCAACATGGACTATGAATATTGATAGGGACTCAAGCAGAAGTAAAAGTGTCTTAATTTTTTGAACTATATGTATCCTTATTTTCCTTTTTTAAGCATACCTTAACACAATTTTATTAAATAATCCAAATTAAATTAAAATAACGATAATCTATTAAATTCTATTTCAATGTGCATTATTCACTTATTCAAGCCTACTAGTATGTATTCATACTAATGCTGGATAGAAATTAGGCTCCTATCTTCTTTCTCTAGGCAGTATCTAACAATTTTCCCCCTATAGTCTCACTTTAGTTATATTCCATAATTAAGTAAATCACACTACACTCACCAAACATAAGACACACAATTATTAAAGACTTTGTCTAGCAGACAATTCATTAATTTACTAAGTACTTTTCTACTAAGTTAATTTTAGTGATTAAACAAGTGGTATTATATAATGCTTATATAGAAATATTTAATATGGTTTCCTCATCCCCAGTTTACCATATATGATGTTAACTAGAATAATAATCAATTCTATCAGCTAGTTTAAGCAATAAATTCTAAAAAATATTCTTAGTACACAAAACTGTGTCTAAAAAATCTGCTATTTCCACTACTCATTTTTATTATGCATTTATCTGCAGGAATTATTAAAATTATTGAAGTGAGGTATATATTAGTAGCAAGATGAAAATTAAAGAATTTTTGTAAAAAAAGTTTTAATAAAAGGTGATGGTTCACTGGTGGAATGGAGCTGGGAACTCCATGAGGACTATGATTGATGCCAAATATGTATAAAGAAATTAATAAAAAATATTTTTAAGCCTGTATAATCAAAAAGAAGGAACAAGAAAAAAATAAGGGTAGATAACTGATAGAGTTTATGACCAAATGAGAGAGTAGTTTATTTAAATTAAGATTTCATATGATCTCTTTTCACTCAGTGCTAACATTTTTTTAATCCTAAACTTGTATATATGAACTAATGAATATACATGAACAAGTAAATGTTTAACTATAATTTAAAGGCATCTTTATTCCAAATGGCAATAAAAAGCTATAAATAAAACGCCATTATGTTAACTTTAAAAAGATCAGAAGAACTTATTTTAAGTGAATTCTCAGATTTAAATATAAAAAGTGAGCACAAAAAAGAATCTGTGAGTACCTGTGCCTGAAAAACCCAGAGGTGTATGCCCAAGAAGAAAGATGAAAGTAGCCTTATACTGTAACAACAGCAACACCAAGGTTAAAAAGACAAGATTTACATCAATAGAGGCACCTTCCATGTTAACTCTGAAAGTTACTTTAGGAGAATCTAAGCAACATTGTTATTAAGAATAAATGCAACAGCATTTACTTTAGAATGTGCAAGCTTATCATGTGCAAATTCCTTTTATGAAGAAATGGAATAGGTGTTTATTCATGAGTCTCTTGAGAATTCTGAATTCTTTAAGCAATTCAAATAGGACCTTTTTTCAGAATGATGGACTGGGATTGACACTTACCTTTGGTGTATAAGAATTCCAGTAAAGATGAGTTAATAGAGACTCATCTTAAAAATACTCCTAGTAAAATAAGGTAGAAGCAAGCAGAGACAAGGGACATTTAGAAAAAAAATAATTTTGAAGTCTTTGATGGCAGACCTTAACTGGCAAGGGAAGAGATTTGGTATAGCTAAAAAGAAAAAACTTGGAGAAAATAGAATGAATTAAGAAACATCAAACAAAATTTCTTTAGTTGCTTTCACTATAAATTTATGAATTCACTTCAATTTACTGTAGAATTTGAAAACAGCAAGTAACATTCTTTGCTAATTCTAATATTATATGAATCCCTACCTTTCAGAAATATTCTCCAGCCAGAACAGATTTTCTCTGATAAGAATGAATGTTAACTGGCATACAACAAACCTATCACTAAGATCTTTACTTAAAAATTTTGCAATATAGCTCACCTTCTTAGTGTTGCAATAATAAATTCCTCCTGCCTATTTTAAATTATTTTTCTTACTCCTAGGGAGTAGCCTATTCTATTTCATTTCTTAGTTTTTGTGATTGAAAAAAAAGAGTCAAAATAACAATTCAACTTCTGTCAAATATCTAGCCTTCAACTATTAAAAACACAATTGTGTGGATATGAAAAAACCTGAATACTTATTATTTCTTCACCTTTGAGATTCAAAGTCCTTTATTTAATCCAACTAACTCATTATACCAAATTAAAGATACTTTAAAATATAACCATTGTTAAAAAGAAATAAAGCAAATTTGGGAAGAAAGTCATTAGTCAACAGAAGATTATAAAAGGATCTCAAAAATAAGTACACACAATACATACAGAAATTTCCAGAAATAAACTAGTTCAAAAACCAAAAAACACAGTAATTGCTTCTATTTCTACATATTTAGGAAACCAAAGACAGCATTAACATCTGTTAAGTTGTTCCTCTTGCAAAATGTAATTAGTAAAAATGAGTATTTGTATGTAGTTCACCATCCCATTAAAAATCCTCTAAAAAGTTTAAATGTTAAAAAGTTTAAATGCTAAACAAGTGTCACTAAATGTCTAAGAAATACATTTTTAACAAAGACAGTATTGTTTATGAACCAATAAATGGCTATTTTATACATGAGCAACACATAAAACAAGCACAATTAAAATAACTGCCAGTTCATACCGCCTGAGTCAAAATCAAGAAACCTAAGTAACAGTCCAAGACCTCTTATGTGATGAAGAGATAACCTTATTACTTCTACACACTCAATTTTCTAATTCCTAGTCAGACCCCCTGACTCTATCTCACCCCCATACCCAAGGCAATCTTTAATGCTGAATCGCTGCTGTAGGTGTGTACTGAGAGCACAAGAAATAAAGACTTCAACACTGGCTGGAGAGAAAAGTTTAATGACCAAGAATGAGATATTGCCACAGCTACTCCATATTTCTGTGTAATCTGTACCAAAAGTAGCACGTCTCTTTCCCCGACTTTTATCTGTAATGTCCTTTTGTCCTCATGCCAACCTAAGAGTTTGGCAGTTTATTCCCACTTCAGAGACTGTAAATCTGAGATGGGAAAATAAAGCTTGCTCTGACCAAGTTAGTCAATGAAGAGACCAGAGTGTCTTCCCCACATCATCTCTATCTTCCACTTTCTCTCAACCAAATATGTTTGCATGATTTCAGTTTTCACCTAATTAATCCAGGCAAATTAATTAACAACCATCTCCTTCCATATCACCTTGTAAAGAAAGATCACTGCTTCTATCAATTTCTAAGTAACATTAGGATATGCCACGATGATGTCCAAGATGACAGCAACTTAAATCAGCCCTCCAAATTTTGAGATGCCTTAGCATCTCAGCTGTAATTTCCAACTTTTTCCCCTGTTATGACACCAACAGAAAATGATAAAATCTGTACAAGGCCAGAGTTGACCAGACAGAAGGTTCCAGCAGCTCCAAGCCCTGCCAAGCCACTCTGGAGATGGTGGGCATGAGGAGTACAGCACTCCTGTCCCCAGTTTGCTGCAAACCAAACAGGAAGCTCCCAAAGTTCTAAGACCCCACCATGTATTCCCAGTGGGTCAGAGAAAAGGGCACAGAAATCAAAGAAGTGATAAAAGAGAAATGACAATGACAACTTCAAGGTTTCATTCTTATAGGTAATGGAGAGTTCTCTTTTCCTGACCTCACTCTGGATGTCTAACCAGTTCCCTATAGAGAAACAACTATACCCCAATAAAATAATTGTAGTAGACAAATTATATCCCAGTGCTACCAAGTCTCATGGTAGGGGCTACCCAAAGAACAAAATTACCAAAGAATTGTTTTAATACTGTAAATCTATCACCACAATTAGAAAAAAATCTATAAAAGCTCTTGCCATACATTAAAAATTATAGCTTGCTTTAACAGTGAAGTCTTAAATTAAGATTTGAGACTTTTTCTAGGTATTACTACTTTTTAAAGAGGAAACAGAAAAGACACCTAAAATTGTAACACTGTCTTTGGACCAACACAGTATTTTAACATTTTAATATCATACATATGCCAGTCCTGACAGCATTTTTTTGTTTTAATATTTTTCCTGTTATTTCTTCTTCCCTTTTTTTTCTTCCTAGCTCTACTATATTACTAAAGTATTTTTATATGTAAATATTTTTGATTGGGAGGGGGAACCTAGTGCTTTATTTGGAACAAAAAGCACAGAGTTAAGCCCATTAAAATGCACAAGACTAAATGTGAATGTTATCTGTTTATTTAGAACTTTTGGTGCTTAAAATTTCAAATAAAAATGATCTGTCCAACTGCTGTAGTTTTTAAAAGTTAAGTCATTTTTCCATTGTCTTCTAGGAAACACTACAGCATGAATTAACACAGAAGCTAGTAGCGAAAACAGAATGAAACATAAAACATAATTTAGAAAATATATACCTTATTTAGATCAGTAAGTAAAACATAATTGTTGGTAACAAATGCCAACAAGAATGAAATACAGACATTTATATCTTTTTATGTTTGCATGCACCATAAAGACAACAAAAAACAGTTAAGTTTTAAATGTTTACTAAACATGAATATAAACATATAAATAGGAAAAGCTCATCCTTTGTGTATTTATTCCCAAATATCTTCTATTCTAGGCAGTAAACATATTTCTACTTTTCAAAAATATGACAACTATCAGTACAAATCTCTTACTTCTTTAACACGTAGTTTCATTCTATTTACAGTTTTAAGTATTAAGAAGCATTTTAAAATGGAACAATTTAATGTCAAAACCTGAGTTGCTTTAATGTAACCAGAGAGCACTGAAAGCTAGCACTGTATCATATCAAATTGCAGCATACATACTGTATTGCCCCGTGCTAGTTTGATATATGCTAGTTGGTACTGCCATGGTAGCGATGTTAGGTGGCGTTCCTTCTTCCTCTGATTTTTCTTCTTCAATCTTGGGAACACCAGGCACATCAGAGGAAAGTTCATTCAGTATTTTTCTAAAATATAATTTAACACAAATAATAAGTAAATGGATTAAAACAAAAGCTATAAAGAAAGAATTGATTTGCCTTTTTGGAAAAAACATTACAGTAGGAAACCTAATTAACTTACCTATAAGAGGGTCTTCGTGAAAGGATTTCTCTACGTTTATGAGAATCAATTACACCTTCTGATTCTGCAGACTCATCTGTCTCTGCAATTGTTGCTACCTGTAACACAGGAGTTTCTGAAATGCATCATAAAATATATAATCTCCTTTATTCAGAAAACAATGATTAAGGATCGCTGTGTGTAGCACTAAGCTGATAGTTGGGGGGAGTACACACCAATAGAACACACTACACTTACACTAATAGAGCTCACAAAACCTGGCTAAGGGAAAGAAATGTGGATGCAAATAGTAATGTTGTAGAACAAGTATAAGTAGAAGGAATGGCACTGACAAAATAAATACTAAAAAAATGCAAATGAAAGCGTGTCCGGAAGATCAAGAAAGGCTTCACAGGATCACATAAAACCTATGAGCCCAACTCTGAAAGTACTTTTACAAATCTAGCAGGGAGTGAATAACAGTGGCAGACAAAACATCTTGATTTCACTGCACTCTTCACAATATCACAACTGATTTGAGTTAGGTCCAAAGATATTTGGGCCTAAATATTTGGTATTAGATATTTGATAGATTCAAAGAAAAAAGAAGTATTTAAGCAAGTAAATAAGTTTAAAGTTAGGTCTTATATTACAAGAAGTTTGGGGTTTGATGTTGATAAAGTCTTGAAAGTTAGAAAAATTTCTCCTTAAAAAAAAGACCAGTTTTAATAATGACTTAATTTGTTCAAGTATAAAAGCTAACATGACTATTAAAGAAAGTCAGAAAACTAAAATAATGAATTCTGTACAACATGACTGTTTTCAATCTATTCAGTCATTTATGATTCTGGGTCTAGGGTAGTTTTGAGTTTACAAAATTCATTTTACTCTCTATTCAAATTACATAAGAATTATTTGGGTAAAATCAAAAAAGTTTATTAAAACATCAACAATACAAGCAGAAATATATTAATTCCTAGAGCATATAAACATAAAACTATGCATCTCTGATCATGGATATCCCAAACATAAGCACTCACTTTCCAATGAATAGAACTTACTAGGAAAAATATATACACACAATCATTTATCGCCACTAATATCACTTTACACTGGGTTTTCACACATCTCTTACATAATCATACCATTCCCCCCACTTTATCAAGCAAGCTATTTATTTCACCCATTTTAGAAAAATGAAAGCTGAAATTCATACAGAGTTTAGGTGACACACATATCATTTAACAAATAGAAATTCTAAGACAAAATAAACTGACACCTCTCTATAAAAATAATTAATAAATCATTCATTTAACATAATCTAGACTACTGGAATGTAAGACTATGTTTATCCAATAGCAATCAAGTTAAAGCTAAGTAGAAATAACTATACCCCCCAAATAGGCATAATAAAAAAGTGGGCTTTTTGTTTTATAATTAGTGTCAAAACCAGAAACTCTTGGAACAAAGGGTCATCACAGAAAAAAAGAAAACAAAGGACAATGCTGAGAATTATTTACACTTCTGAGCAACACAGGAAAAGATAACTGTGCTGTAAAGATAAGTAAGCTTTTGATGCATATGGATTTATTACCTCAAATATATGTTGCAACCATATTCTCATTCTACAATGACCTATACTCAAACAAACAAGAATAAATATGTGCATCTACATTTTCCTCAGATATTTGTTCAATTAGGGTCAAGTAAATTCAATATTTAAGGATAATAAATTGACTTTAGAAAGGAACAAAAATTTAGTAAACAGAAAAGGATGTTTTAAAAATACATAATATTTTACATCTATTAACACAAAAAATGTTTAAGGATTTATGATCACTTTGGTAATAATAAACAATAAATTTCATCTGGCAATCAAAATCACAATAATAAATCTACAAAAACTAAGGTTTATACTTAGAGAGGTACATGATGTATAAATATAACATTTAACACCAAGGTAATAATCATAATAGCTTATTATTTTCTATGAATTTCACATATTGAATTAAACTTAAATTTCTACCTTCTTATAATGTGAGTATTCATAAAAACAGCATCAGGACTACCACCTTAATATTATTGCATTTATAATATTACTGCATTTGTCAGACAACTTCTCCAAAAAATTCAATTTTGCTAAATAATGTGAATTTCAGCAAACAGCAACAACCCAAGGAAGGATTATTCATCTGACAATTACTCATTTATCAAATTATGAGCTGACAACAAAACTGCAACTCTTGAATATGTATCTAATAGGGCACAATGCACTCCCATAAATAAAAAGGATATTCCTCCAAATGTCTAATAAAGATATTTGATCATAACAGTTATCAAAGATGATAAATGAATTAAGTTTTTTAAAAAAACAAACTCAAGAAAAATGAAGACAAATCATCCAGGAAGAAAGCTGCTAACCTGAACAGTTTGTATTTGTGGTGACTGAATAACTGAAGGTTGTGGTGTTTGAATTACTCCCTGGACATGTACAGTTTGGCCCGAAGGTAGCTGTACTAGCGTTACAGCTGGGGAGCCTCTTCCGGTGCCTGATCCAGCTACAGAAACCTGCAAAAATGATCATCATTAAGAATTAAGGCTAGAACTTTTTTTTTTTTTTTTTTAAAGACATCCCTAATTCATGATTATGACTGGACTATTTTTCCTTTCTGTTTCCTGTTTCTAAGATATAACAAACAGGCCGGGATACTTACCATTAGGAGGTAGCTACTGTCCAGGAATAGTCATTCTCTGATGTGACAGATATTAAAGAACCCATGCGCCTCACTTTCAGTTCCCATGCTTCGGTGATTAAGAATGCTCCCAGCACAAAGTTCTAAAGCAGTTAAACGACCTCACTGCGACCTCATGACTACTAACAGTGAACCCTTTTTTAGGCCAGAGTACATACCACCCTTTCCAATTTCTTAAACTGGAAGACAGAATTAAAATATGGTGAATAATTTTTAGTAAGTGTTCAGTGTATGAAATTCCAGTATTACTACAGATACGAGCTAATGCCTTACCTCTACAATCATGGAAATCACAGTTTTATACATCCACAATCACAAAAAAGGCACAGGCCAAGAAATTCCAGGACCTCTCATGCCTTTAGTAACTCTGATCCTGAGAAAGCTCAGAGCTGGCATGGTCCCCTCACTCTTCTCTCCCATTGCTTGAGGATCCAAAGAGAGCCAGAGGAACCACTTTGCTTGCAGAACAAAGAAAGCACAGCCAGTTTCCAGCTACTTTTATTTCAACAGAGATCCCTACTAGCAAGACATAATACCACTGCTATTTTGAACTCAAACCCTGACAGTTTTCTAATTAGTAAACAACTCACTCCTATAGACCAGTGTAGTAATTCTAGAAACTTTGCCTTCATTTTACTAAGTTTCATTACTCAAAACAGTCAAAGATTTTGGAAAGGAAATAAGCCACCAGTTTCTATCAGTGAGTGGTGGTAGATCCACAAGTTCTAAAACAAGAAAGCCTCTGCATGAGATCTCATTTTTTTTAAAGATTTTATTTATGCATACAAGAGATGGGGTACAGGTCAGAGGACTAGGGGTAGTAGTGGTGAGAGGATTCACCAGAGACAGAGTGGGGAACAGAACAGGCAGATCAACTGAAATACACTGCTGAGGGGAGCACTGGGCAAGGCAGGAGAGTCTGCTGTGCCATGTGGGTCCCCTCCCTGGCCAGGGATTGAAGTTGTGCTGCAGTAGCTGCAGAGGCCCCACAGTGCGGCACTCAACCCCTTATGCCACCAGGGAGGCCCAGCATGGGACCTCATTTTAAGAACACCAACCATTTCCAATCTGCATATACTAATACTTTAAAATAAATATTAAAAATTGGGTTTATAGCAAATATTTATAAGATGTAATTAAACATCATTCTCTTGGAAGGCACACATATCTGGCATTGTAAAAATAAAAAGCCTTTTATCTATGGAAAAGAGCTTACATGCTAAGCACTGTGTTGGGTGCACTAGGGGAGAAAGAATCAAACAACTAAGAAAAAAATAACATAATAAACAGTATAGAACTAATTGCTCCATTGTATGGACCATGAAAGTCACAAAGAGTTATAGAACAGAAATATCAGTATGGCTCCTGAACAATAAATGGAAAGTGTGGATAAAAGTCACAGCTTGAGTTGGCCCTGACATGAGCCTGGATAATAGCTGGACAGAAAAGTAAGAAACTAGGGCAGAGATACACAGCATATAGTCCAACAAATAAATTCAGCCTACCTACCCCTAAAATATTATTGTCTGCCTTATATTTTACGGCTTAAAAAAAAAATTATCCCATAATGGAAACCAGCAGATTTAATGACAAGCAGCTGAACAACAACAAAAAAAACCTGGGTTTATTTATGTTTGTTTAAAGTTTCAAGCATGAAAGACAATTCTTTTTAAGTTATAAAAAGGCATAAGCTTCTGTACAGACCAATCACCAAAAGGTATTCCTTTCATAACCCATTTCTCAAGCTTTTTAGTTTCAGGAAGCTTTCACATTCTTAAATCTTAATGATGACCTCAAGGAGTTGTTGAGGTGATTTACTTTCAGGAGGGTGCTATAAATATTGAACAAATAGCCTTTGGGAAGGGATGACGCTGATTTGTAACTTTTGCTAACTTCTACAGTGGAAATACTCATATCTTGGCAGATTTCAAGCCACCAATGGATGATGCTGAACATAAAGTTCAGATGCACACAATGGGCTCTTACAAGCCAGTTCTTCTAGCACACCACTGGTTATAAGTATTGATTTTACTGTATCTGAAAAATTTTAAATTATAGGAGCTAAAATTAATTTATTTAAAAATAACAATGCCATTATACACTAATTTCAATTTTATAAAAAATAACTATATTTTCCCAAACAAAACATTGACAAAAGTGTAAGTTTTCACAAATTCTCATTTTTACAAATTCTGGTTTACTGAAGAGTTGGATTCTAATACCTATTTCAGCACTGAATCTGATGCAATGTTATTTTAGCTATATGTGAAGAGAATCTGGACCTCACAGAAAAATATGATTGGAAAAGAAAATTTTAACAGTATTTTAAGAAAAATGTGGATATTTTTCTTTGGTGCTACACCAGAATTCAACTTGCTTCTTATAGGTTAGTTGTAATTTAGAATCCAAAACCATTATGAGTTACAGTAATATCTATAGATATCTCTCTTATACTTTGGATAGATCTTTACCCATGCATTATTATGTTACATAATGAGGTAGTTATTTGGAAAATATTGGCTTGCTAAGCAAATCCCCCAAATGCTGACACATTTCACATTTCACTTAAATCAGCATCAATCGTTATCAGAACTTTATAAATACTGAGAAATTATCAACTCAAAAAGGTAGATGTAGGTTTTCAAAATTCACAATTTCTCCTTAACAGCTCAAATCTTATAATTAGCAATTAACACTGTTAAATTGCTTTACTGGAAGTGGCAAGTTGACTTTATTTGCTTTTGAAAAAAATGTATTCCAAATACTCGTCTGACCATAATTTGGTTATTAACCGTTCTACTGAGAAAAACAGTGTCCAGAGAAAGAAGATCCAACTAGTTCATCCTACCACTCAACTACTCAAGTGCTTTTCTTCAGTCTTTAGTACGGAGCAGAAATGTCTTCAGGGATCATCCCAACTATCATAGCATAGAACATTAAAACAACATATACTCAAGGAAGATTTTAATACAACTGGCAATATTTACTTAACCTGAAAGTGAAACTGTATTTTTTTTTTAATTGCAAGTGAATGGCTTTGAAGAATATAACAGATACCAGTATAGTTTGGTTCCACTGACTTGACTAATATGTTTTTTCCCACCAATAGTGTTTTTGCACCATTAGTGCAAATTCCAATGGGGAGGAAAAGGAAAATACATCTTAGCATTACTGTGAAAATAGTCTTGCCCTTCCAAACCTCCCCAAAAGAGCTGCAGAATTTCCTCCAGGATACCACACAGCACACTCTGAAAACTGCTGCTGTATACTAATGTAGCTGTAAGGCCTTGGTCCACAGTTTAAAGAGCCTATTGCTGAGGCAAGACGTGATTTCAGCTTCACAATAGCAACACAGTCAAAACTGTGTCTAATAAACCTGGTAGAATTCATATGTCAGAAATTAAGCAAAATATAAAACATACCCAAGAGTACTACAAGTATTCTTATAAACTAGACCTGTAGATTGAGACGGTAGTTAGCACCCATATTCACTTTCTGTGGGTGATATATCCCAGTTTCAATTAAAAAAAGGTATTTTAAAGAACTGATGAACAGCTTGAGAAAGACTGTGGGGTTTTGATAAGTATAAATCAAGCTTTAAGACGCTTGTATTATCTTTCAAGAATAATTCACAGGATTTTAAATTATCAAACAATGACTATATCATTATGGATTAGTGTCAAGAATACCTGCTACAGAAAAGGAACTGTACCCACTAATACAAACTATAATCCTTGTATTTTTTTTTTCCAGATCCTGGGTAGTGCAAAAGCTCATGAGACAACTCTCTCAGTACAATGCTGAAATAAAGACTGAGAACTAGTATATGTGACACTCTTTAGAGCTAGAAGTGATATATTAGTTGGGAGAAGAAAAAAACCAACCTCTTAGATTAAGAGATCTGCCAGACAATCTATATTCACACTGGTTTTGCCAAAGCTGGTAAACAGCATTCAGTCTGTAATTGTATTGGTAGAGTTATGTGCCTCTACTTATAGCATCTTCACATTATTACTGTTAGCATACTGACCACATGAGCCACAACTGAATATACAGCATCCTTAAAGTAAGGTAAAGTGTACAGTTGGAATAAAAGGAACAAAGAAAGGCCATGATTCCAGAACATGATGGTAGCTCCAAAGCCAAAAATTGGGTAAAGAAGCGCCTTTTTTTTTAATAAGATGGTAGATTATTTTAGCCCAGTTATGTTGAAAGTGATATGGGGCAACAGGAGAATAACAAAATGTTTAAAAGGCAAAATCAGGGACTGTCTCGAGTTAGAGCTCAGACAGAAAACAAAGATATGAGAAATACTAGTGAAGAGCCATTTATAAAGAATATATTTGTTTATTCATACTGTACAAATAGAATTCTAAAGAAATTCTGAAAAGAGGAATTCTCCCCTAAAGGAAACTTGTTGGAGACAAAATTTAATCCATTTGAACTAAAATATACATAAGAATGGTAGAAATAGAGAAAGCTTTCTTATAAACACCAAATAGTCATCCCAAGACTTTTTAATAAGCAAAATCACACAGGAATAATTCATATTTATGGTTTAACTTATTCAACAAATATTAATTGGGAGCTTGCCCTGTGAACCAGTCTAGAGAGTAGGGATATAGCAGTGAATAAGTCTCTCCCAGATCACAAAAAAGAAAGAAAACAGATAAAGAAACAAAAGCATGCTTATGGTGGTGATAAAATTATTAAGACAATAAAGGAGGGTAAGGGTTCAGAGAGTAAGAAGGAGGAAGAGTGTGGAAGGAAACAATTTAAGATATAGTTGTTGAAGTCAAAATAGACCCTAGAAATCTGTAGAATTGAGGCTGCCAAAAGGGGAGGGAAAGAGAAAAGGGTAGGAGGAGAAGACCCAAAGGATTATGATAGAAGACTGCAGGTGCCTTGCTGATGAGTATGGTGTGGTAACATACATTTGAAGAGGTGTGAACCTAAAACCTCTCAATCATAGTGTTGTATACCAACATTACCTCAATAAAAAATAATTAAAAAGAAGATATTTGTTGAGAAAAGTTTCTCAAAGGAACATTTGCACAATAAGCCCAAATAAAGAAAGGGAAAAAGCCATAAGATATAAATAAAAATTTAAAAAACAAAAAAGTCATAGGAAGATGTATACTCCTCACATTCTAACATTCAAGTCGGCAAAGGTTAAAAAAAATAAAAACATAAGAAGGATATTTTATAGTCTATGAGTTCTATACTTCTATTTATGATGCACCAAAAGTGTATAGAAATAATTCATCATATATGTAATTTACCTTTTTTTCCAAATCCCCTGTAGAATAATCCTCTTCTATAGGATGCCTGAAACATAGATTATGCTGATGCCACCACATCCACTGAAAACCCCACTATAGACAGTAGTTAATCAGAAGAAATAAGTTAAGATGATGCAATTGACAGCCTTACTTGGCTTTGCAATTAAAAAAAATCCTAGTAATGACACTTATAAGTGGGAAAACCTCACAATGTTGTAACACGGCATTTGATTAGCACCTAGTAAACTAGCTCCAATCTGTAGCTAGGTTCCCTTATGATGGGGTCTATGATGTCACAGTAGAGCTGCAGATGTCACAGAGCTACCAGACCTGTATACAAGACAGTTAATAAAGGATGAAAAACATATGAATTCACAATACAGCAGATTGTAGTTCAACTGTGCTGCCTGAGGAATCAAATCTATATATCTACCTTAATTTCAAGAATTACAATGAAAATCCACTAACAGTCTAAGCAAATTTGTAAATTGTCTTGATTTCTGCATATTTAGGACTCTAAAGAGTCAACTTCTTCTAAGGAGGAAAAAAAGTACCATATGTTTCAGATATTTTAAGCTTGAAAACAGAAAATATCATAAATACTTGAATAAACATGTAAAATATTTCACTTAATTTTTTAAACTTACATTTTGTTGTATTAACACAACACAAAATGTAGAGCTGATCTCACTTAGGTATCTTTAGTGTCTCACACTGAGTTTTTTAAACAGTAAGGCCAATGGCAGAATTAATGGAGCTTTATTTTACTTGATTATATTAGTTCAAAATATTAATGAGTTACCCATGTAAGGCTAATATTTTTATATTTACTAAGTTATAATTCTAAAGAGAACTACATGGGGATGTGGTGGCTTCAAATCATTTTTTTGTATATGTACACCATAAACAAGTAATATCTGAAATCTGTAATTGAAATAAAAAGTCAGGAGACCAATGATTCTGATAATGTAAATAGAAATAGCCCATTATGGCTCTTCAAAAACTTCGCCTTTTTTGAAAGCAAGTATCAGAATTGAATATCCTAAATTTTATTTTAATAATACTTCTAATAAGCAATGACAAGCATTTGAGGGCAAATTAAAATTAAACATTAATCTTGTAGCCTGTCAAAAACAATGCTCTACTTATTTACTTATTCTCAACTTTTTTAAAAAAAAGATTTATTTATCTATGCATACAAATACTGGGGTACAGGCCAGAGGTGAGGGAAGCGAGAGGATTCACTAAAGACAAGAGTGGGGAGCAGAACAGACAGATCCACCGAAATACACTACTCATGGGAGCAGCAGGCAAAGCAGGAGAGGTCTGCTGTACCATGTGGCTCACCTCCCCAGGTGGCAGCAGGGATTAAACTCATGCTGCAGTGGCTGCAGTTTGTCTCATAGTGCGTTGCTTAACCCACTGCGCCACCAGAAAGGCCCCTTATTCTTGTCTTTAAATCAGGCTAGTCTTCATAATATTTTGAATTTTCTGTTTATCATAGTCAGAACATTCACGGGGATGAGAAATACACAATGTGCAAAAATGAAAAATAATGTAAAATATATATAAAATTTAAAAAATAGAGTCGTCAGAACATCATTTTATGTTCTAACCAATATGAGATGCTTATTATATTTTAAAACAACATGATCTTTATAAAAATCAAAATTCTCTAGCTACAGAGCTTTTAAAAAGTCAATCTATGGTTTCATTAAGACAGAAACTAAAACTGATCATAATTTTCAAGCCAAATGTATTTCAAAGTAACAAATGCACATTGAAATAATTTTCAATGAGATCCTAAGCCAAAAAAACTACATTTACCCAGAAGACACTTTAAAAGGGCAAACAGTGGATAATTAAAACTGCTCTGAAAAATAATAAAAGTTCATTTCTAATATTGATATTGTCAAAAGACAGAGGCCACAGAATGAAAGCTTAAAACCACTTATCTAAAATCTCATGTTAATTTTTATTTCTGACTAAAATTAACCCTTTATAGGAGCATTAACCCTTTACATGAAGCAAAATGCAATTCATTTAAAATAGTACTCCATACTATATCTTCTACCAATCACTTAAATATGTCCTAAAGAGCACTGACTTGGCAGAAATAACCTTAAGAAATAATAATAATAAAAAACCTGATATACTATCTAAAAAAGAGTATTATTCAGTCTTGAATGGGGGAGGAAATTCTAGCACATCCAACAACACGGATGAAGCTTGAGGATACTATGCTCAGTAAAGCCAGACACACAAAAAAACCCCCAAAAACTGACAATTTGACTTATATGAAGTATTTAAAAGTAGTGAAATCTGTAAAAATAGAAGGTAGAAAGTTGGGTAGTTTATAAGGAAACGAGGAGGTAGGATGGGGAAAAGTAACTATAGTTTAACTGGTATAGAGATTTAGATTTGCAAGATTTAAAATCCAGGAGATTTATTTTACAAAGTGAATATAAATTTAGCACTACTGGATTTTACACCTAAAATTAAAATGGCAAGTATTATGCATTTTACTACAAAAAAAAACCAGTAATAACTATGGCCCAAAAATTTTTGGATAAAATAATCAACAGACTTCTTGCCAGAAAACAGATTAATTTTACCAAAAGCAATGATACTGTTCTCTTCATTATCTTATCAGAATTAATTCTAAAGTCCTAGATGTTCTTGTACATTTAGCCTCAAAATTATAGCTCTACATACAAAATGGTTGTTAGTACCAGAAATTATATGGAAATAATTATTAATGTATCAAAATGGATCATTTAAATTTGCATTTTCTTCACATACCCAAAGTCAGAAGCTGAATTAAGATCTAAATATGAAACAATCTGATCTGCCATTGAACAATGAAGGAGTACTAGTATATATGTGTATATATAGTAACTGCATAGTACTGTATATATGTGCACGTATATAGTTCTATACGTAAATTTAGGCAGCATATATTTATTACTATTTTCTAACTATGGATTTTCCAACGTAACACGCTCTGAAATTGTCTTGTTCCACAATGGATACCTATGTACTACAGGTAGTAAAAGGGAAGGTGTTTAATGAAATATAAAACCACACTGCGTAGATTCTAACTTTGGCTCTACCTTTACTAGCTGTATGATCTAGAACAAGTTATTCTGTCTCTCTTTGCCTTATTTTCTTCAGTTACAAAAGAGAATGAAAACTATACCTTTTTATTGAGTTGTTGTGAGGACTAAGTCAATGTTTTATACATATATATGGCATGATATATTAAAGAATAGTTCTTGACATATACTGAGATATATATTGACATAATACTTAAGTATTCAATAGAAGCTCACTTTTGTTATATTTCAGTATTACAGTTCATTTAAATCTGGTCAAGAGTGTAGAGCTTTAATAATTTATATGTATTAGAAAGATTAAAATATTGTTTAAATATTAAAGTTGAAATGGAAAAAGAAGAACAAGGGTTTACATAAAAGTAGAAGTCAAAGTCTGAATTAGTGATAAATAAGGCTGAATCAAATTGAATGGTTAAGGTTTTTTGGGTTTTTTTAGTTTCAGCCCAAAGGTCAGAGTTCATTCATAAGTAGGAAAATCTAATAATTTTGTTCCAGAAAAAAACATTACAATGAAATTTGGTCTTACCACAAATTAACAAAGTAGTAAGTTATATTTAAAGAGCCAAATGATATGAAGAAATTTTTCAAATTTTAAAAGAAATCCAAAGCACCAAAAATTTAGGAATATAAAGCATATCATTTTTTAAATAAGTTCACAGCATCATATCAGAACTTTGCTTATAAAGCAACTATAAATTATACTCAGAAATAAGAAAATTTATGTTACTTTAGTATGGACTCCTAATATATTGATAACATATTTCTAAACCAACATAAATCACTTCATCTTTAAAGCCTAATTGCTACCATTCTAACCACTTGAAACACAATACTATAATAATAAAAAGAAACATTATACACTAGGTGTAAAGCACTGTGCTTGAAAAGTCATTTCATTTAAGGTAACTCATGAAATCAGTATTTTCATTCTTCAGGTAAAGAAATAAAGATCATCCCAATATTTTAGACTGTATAAAATTAAGAAAATAATTGTCTTCAATGTTAAACAATATGTCATACCACTAATTTTTAGTAAACAAACTAAATTTAATCCACACTGAGTGTATCTGAATAATTGTGGGCTCTCTGCCCTAATACCAAGGATATAAGCCTTAAGAAGGTAAAAGTTCTTCAGTGTGCTAGAGATCGGAGGGAATTCTGAGCACAGAGAGGGGAGTCTCAGTGCTGCTGGCAGTGTGGCGGTCCAACACGACCAGGGCTGTTCCAGTGTCGGCAGACACTTTAAAAATAAAATAAATGGGGCATCAACCAACATTTCATTTGTCACTGTCTCAGCAGCCCAAGGCCAAGCTCTGTTCTGCCAGCCACACTTTCAAATAGCAGCATATGTTTCAATAGCATTTGTTTTCCTGACAACTCAGGTGGGGTAAGGTCTGCAGGCCTGCAGCAGCTCACTTGCCCTTGGTGCCCAGCTACTCTCTGGTGCATCATCATGGCCATTTCCTCATAGCTTAAGGTTTCCAAGCACACTGGGAGTTTGTGATAATAAAATATTTAGTAGCGGTAGTATCTAAGAGCTGCAAAACCTGAACAGGCTATTTTAAGAGAGTTGTCTACCCTCTTTTAAACACACACATACTCACATGGAAAACTAGAGAATTTCCTTGAGAATGAAAGTCAACTATAGAAGATCATTGTCTGGGGCCTCCGGTTGAGTACCACACTGTGAAGCATCTGCGGCACAGCGGCACAGCAGCGTGAGCTTGATCCCTGGCCAGGGAGCTGACTCACATAGTGTGGCAGATCTCTCCTGTCTCCCCGCTGCTCCCCTCAGCAGTGTATTTCGGTTGATCTGCCTGTTCTGTTTCCCACTATGTCTCTGTGAATCCTCTTACCTCCCACACCTCTGGCCTGTAACCCAGCTCTTGTAAGCATAAATAAATCTTAAAAAAAAAAAAGAAAGTAAAAGTTCTTAAGACTCTGAGAGATCAGATTCCACTAGCAATACCTACCATGGTATAGTAATATTTAAATTAATTAATACCTTTTTAGAGGTTTTACTGTAGTACATAATAGAGTGTTACTATAGTAGAGAAAACACCTGTTTAAATGCAAATGCTTTTCTTAAACTATTTCAGTTTGTATTACCGTCATTTGATACTGTGTCTACTCAATACATTCAAAACCACAACCAGGCTTTTCTCTCCAAGTTTTTTTTGAGAATCACTAAGGTTTTATCTCTGACAGAGCTCAGAAAATTCACATTTTTGTAGAGTATATTAAGATGCGTCATCACTGTTATTCAATTAAGTGAAAACTTCTCAAAGCTTCTGTGTTTTCCAAATGTAATTCCTTTAACACTTTGAGATCAAAGGTTGTAATAACAAAAATTAAAATGAGACAAGCCAACATACATTATATGACAAACCTATATTTAATATCATAATCAAGAAATAAAACCCCTAAAAAAAACAAGGGTGCCCACTTTTTCACTATTAATATAGTATTGGAAGGGATTAGGCAAGGGAAAAAAAGGTATCCACATTGAAAAGGAAAAAGTAAAACTTGTCACTGGAGGTAGATTATATGATATTCTCTATATACAGAAGATCCTACAAATGCCACTAAAAAACTGTTAGAAATAATAACCAGGGCCTCCCTGGTGGCGCAGTGGGTTAAGCAACGCACTATGAAGCAAACCGCAGCCTCTGCAGCACGAGTTCGATTCCTGCCGCTGGCCAGGGAGGGGACCCACATGGTGCGGCAGACCTCTCCTGCTGTGCCCGCTGCTCCCCTCAGCAGTGTACTTCTGTTGATCTGCCTGCTCTGCTCCCTGCTCTCTGTGGTGAATCCTCTCACCCCCCACACCTCTGCCCTGTACCCCAGCTCTTGTATGCATAAATAAATAAAAAAAAAAATCTTTAAAAAAAAAAAAAAAGATTTGGAAGCTTGCAGCAATAACTTTAAAAAAAAAAAAATAATAACCACAATACAGTTCTAGGCTACAAAGTCAAAATAAAAAAATGTATTGTATTTCTATACATAAACAACAAGCTAGTAGAATAAGACACTGTGTAAACAATACCATTTACAATCATATCAAAAAGAAAAAAATACCTGGGAATAAATCTAACCACAGAAGTAAAAGAAAAATCTGTACACTGAAAACTAGAAGACACTGATGAAAGAAACAGAAATACATTATGTGCTCAGGGATTGAAAAATTAATAGTCTCAAAATAGCCATTTTACCCTATGTTATATATAGATTCAATGAAATCCCTATAAAATACCAAAGGAATATGTCACAGAACTAGAACAAAAAAATTCTAAAAATGTATGGAACCACAAACGATCTTGAACTCCTGGGAAAAAGAAAAAGAATGAAGGTATCATGTGACCTGAATTCAAACTATACCATAAAGCTATAGTACTCAACATAGTATGGTTTTGGAATAATGCCCACAAAAAAAATCAATGTTAAAATCAAAAGGTAGGGGCCTCCCTGGTGGCGCAGTGGGTTAAACAGCGCACTATGAAGCAAACCGCAGCCACAGCACGAATTCGATTCCTGCTGCTGGCCAGGAAGGGGATCCACATGGTGCGGCAGACCTCTCCTGCCTTACCCACTGCTCCCCTCAGCAGTGTGTTTCGGTCCATCTGCTTGTTCTGCTTCCCCACTCTGTCTCTGGTGGATCCTCTCACCACCCTCCCCACCCCGCACTTCTGACCTGTACCCTAGTTCTTGCATGCATAAATAAATAAATCTTAAAAAAAAATGAAAAGGTAGCTGACTGGAGAAGAGATCTGCAAATCATTCATCAAGCAAGGAGTCAAGATCCTAAATATATAAACAACTCATACAACTCAATAACAAAAAGCATACAATTCAATTTAAAAATAGACGGCTGAACTAAAAAGGCATTTCACCAAAGAAGAACAGAAGGCCAACATGTTACTCATCAATGTAAATCAAAATCAATGATATTTCACCTCACACCAGTTAGAATTAAAAAGTAAAAATCACTGGAGAGGATGTAGAGGAAAAGAAATCCTGTGCACTATTAACAGAATCATAAATTGGCATAGCCTCTATGGAAAACAGTATAGTGGTTCCTCTAAAAAATTAGAAGTAGAACTACCATGTGATCCAGCAATCTCACTTCATGGTATTTACTAAAAAATTGAAAACACTAATTTAAAAAACATATGTACCTCTAAATTGACTGCAGCACTATTCCCAATAACTAAGATATGTAAACAAACCAAATATCCAAAAGGGATGAATGAAGATGTGAAATTACACACATGTAATACTACCCAGAGAAAAAACAAAAACACTAAATCTTGCCATTTTTGACAATATGGAGAGACCTGAGGAGATTTTGCTAAATGAAATAAGACAGAAGGGAAAAGACAAATACCAGCTAATTTCACTCATTCATGGACTATAAAGGAATAAAAGGAAAATAAACAAAAGCACTTAAAATCCAACCAAAGAATGGTGTCTACCAATGGAGAGAGGAGACTGATTTCCCTGGTGGTGAATTAGGACTGGACATTTGTGTGCTGGTGGGCAAGTGTGATCTATACAGTTGTTAAGGTGAGAAATTGTAAACCTGAAACTTATATAGTACTGTACTGCTACCTCAATTAAAAAAACAAAGAGGCCAATAATCTCTGCATCTTATTCAAGGAAGAGAAGTAAGAAAACATTTCCATTTTTAAAAATCTCAACACCTATTTAGGAGGGGAGAGGAAAAAAAAGGGGGAGAATAGAAAACGGGAAGAAGGGGGAGGAATGGGAGAGAAGAGAACACAATGGAATATTGTGGAAAACGTAGGTGCTTTGGTGTTGGGAAAACTATGGTGTCCACAACTACAGGGAAAAATCCTATATTATAAAAATATAAATAAGGATGTTAAAAAAATTTCAATGTCTGGGCCTCCCTGGTGGCGCAGTGAGTTAAGCAACACACTGTGAGGCAAACCATGGCCACTGCAGCACGAGTTCGATCCCTGCTGCCGGCCAGGGAGGGGCCCACATGGCGCAGCAGACCTCTCCTGCCTCGCCCGCTACTCCCCTCAGCAGTGTGTTTCAAGTCAATCTGCCTGTTCTGCTCCCCACTCTGTCTCTGGTGAATCCTCTCACCACCCTGGATTCTGGCCTGTACCCCAGATCTTGTATGTATAAATAAATAAATCTTTAAAAAAAAAAATTTCAATGTCTAATGTTTTTGCAGTTTTCTTGAAGTAAAGCACATACCATAAAATTTACCATCTTAACCACTCTTAAGTATACAATAGTAAGTATATTCATAACTTTTGTGAAACAGATCTCCAGCTCATCTAAAACTCTATATCCCTTAGACAACAACCTCTCCCCTCTTTGTCCCCCACTCAGCGAATTCTTTCACTAAAAAAAAAAAAATTATAAAGAATGAGCAAAAATAACTGTGCATATACTCAGTTATTTTCTCATAATATTGCCAATGAGAAACTGGCCATTACCAAAACTAAGAACAAAAACAAAACGTTTTGTTTGAACATCAAACAAAAAGGACTCAAATCTCATAGAAAATCATTACAAATGACCAAAAATTTTAATCTCCCAGACTCTAAAACAAATTATTCATTTTCCTATATAAAAACAAAAGCTTTTTTTGAAATTTGATTCTGATTTCTTTAAACCTGCCAAAGTTAAAGTCACCTTTATTATGTCAAATTTTATTCAAAGCTTTCATACACTGGAATGAAAATAGAGGGCATTCTAAAGCTAAAATCTAAACTTTAAAAAACTATGTTAGATATTATATGTAAAATTATCAAAATCAGTACATAAATATAGAAAATTCTTATTCAAATTGAAGAAAATGGTCACTAATAGTAAGCTGACAAATTACTTCTACTTAATGGCCTTAGAAACATGAAGGACCTTCAAGATGAATTACATTTCATAGCAGTATATTTTTCAAACTGCTTGATTAAAGAATATATAATGCAGATTTATCATTTACTGGAATAAATTCACTCCTCTACTTTTTCTTCCAGCTTTTTTCCCCAATTTTACAAATAATTCTAAATAAATACAAACATTATGTTCTATAAAATAAACTAGGGCAATGACAAAGGAACAAGGGGAAGAATCCATAAAACACGAAATCAGTAGAAGTAAACGCAACAGTAAAATGGAAATTTTCATGTCGAAATCTTAAAAGGAAAGTTTTCCACCTTCAGTAAAAGCACCTTCAAAACAAATTCAATTAAATGTTGGGGTTAATCCAGATCTGAAAGCTGAAATACACCACACCAACCCAGCGTAGTGCAGACCATCTTTAATTTACAAATATGCTATTGCTAATGTTTTGTCAACAGCAAATGTTGCTTGAATTGTTTTGCTTTGTTTTCTAATGACTATTTACATCCTTCCTGGTCCTATTTAGAAGCAAAAAAATGAATTTTGGGCACAGCTGAACAAAACAATGGGAAATACTATTCCAATTTTCCACCAGATAGAAATAGGTAATGTATCCTTTGTTAAATTCTTCTTTTAATCCTTCACTCCAAGTCACTGCTTAATTCTGAGATGTTTCTTTTCATAAAGGTAAGAAAGGAGGTTAACAGGATATAATTCCTGACCAACATTCCCAGTGGCTCTCTCTGCCCTGTAGTCTCTTCATTTCCAAATATACATGGGTCCTCCAAAAGCTATAGCTCTGCAACTCCTGTAATTCTACTTTCCCATCTTCATTCTAACTTGGAGAATTAGCAGATTACAAAGAAAAGTTCTTTAGGTTTCAGTAGAGGTGTCACATTCTGGCCTAAAGGTTGCATTAATAGCTATAAGGAATGTAGTTCCAGAAAGTTAAAACATATCTTCCTTTTCAGCAGATTCCTTAGCCCACCCAGATTTTCATGGCAGCATTATCATTTCCCAAGACACTTGGAATAAGAATTCAGTATGTCATCACTGTTGCTTTCAGAGTAGATTTCACATTTGTGAGATAAATGGGTAAATGTAAATATGGAGAGCATATTATAGTCAAGGTATGATTGATTTTATTAGGTATGATCATGATATTGGTTATATAAAAAAATTGTCCAAAATATTTTAATAGTTACATGCCCAAAGGAAAGTAGGAGTTAAATGTCATGATGTCTAAGATCTACAGAACTACTTAAAATACTTCAACAAAAAGAAAGAGATAAGACAAGTGCTACAAAATCATAGCAGTAATAATGTAGGAGTACTATTCTACTCCTGTATATGTACAAAATCCTTTGTCATATATATCATAAAATTAACTAAAATTTTAGTTAACCTCTGGAGTAGTTGAAGCTATATGTGAACCTTCAACTGTGCAGGGAGTCAGTGTCCTTACCCCTTCATGTTCAGTGGTCAACACTGCTATCAAATAAATCAGATATAAAGGATCAAACAGAATCAATTTTTGGGTGTCACCTTTTACTCACATGATTGAATAATTGGACTATATAAAAAGGAAAGTGCTGTAAATTATTGTTTATAATGAAATCTGGGAATTTACTGTCTAGTTTGAAAAATGAAAACAGAAAAATCTAGTTTCTGTTCACTAAATTCATATTCAAGCATATAAACCTCAGAAATCCAAGGTTATTTTAAAAATTTCCTTACTTGACCTCTTTAGCAACTTCTGATTAAGGCTACAGAGTTGGGGGTTACCTAAGCTGATGGTTCTCAAATTGCAAATTCTCAGCCTTAGACAATGTGGATCTATTGTTTTGACTGTATGGTGTAAAAGGCTAGGGGGAAGACCTGTGTGGAGGTCAGTAATCCAGTATCTAAAGGGAGGAAAGTAAAGGCAATAAAAAGATTAGTTTCAACTGCAAATTCAGTAAAGAAGGCCATAATTATAGACCAGGACTCATAGTTATAAAAACTCTAGAAGACCCCAAATTTATGAAAAAAAAAAAGTATGTGTACAATTCTATTCTGTTCTGTCTAGCCTATTCTATTTTCAGACAAAAGGATTAAATACTTACCAAACTGTTAAAAGTGGTTTAATTTCTAGAAATTAAGATTACATATTTTGTTAATTTTCTACAATGAGCACAAAGATTTTTTAATAAGGAGAAGGGTTTCTGTGTTTGTTTTTTTTTTAAAGCAGAATGGTTACGTGCTTTTTTTCTGGGACAACTAAGAAAGATGTTACATGGGAGATGTAACGCCACAGAACAGTAGTGAGGGAAAAAAAACCCATGGAGGGAAGGGTTTTGAAGCATGAAAGAGGAAAGGAAAGCAAGCTGGATGTATAGGGTCCAGTCTTGTTGAAAAAGAAGAGGCTTCATACAAACCAGTCTGGTGTGAGACAATCCAAGAAGCACCTGGAGTTCCTTCCTCCTGGGCCTTCCAGTCAACCATAAACTCCTCTTTGTTACCCCTTTGAGATACCACAAAGTTCCCCACTTTGTCATGTAGCCAAGATAGCTGCAGCGTGACCTTAGCAATCCTAGTGGCCTCAGAGTGATGGCAGAGGGCCCTTCAGAAACCATGTTCCTCCACCATGTTCTTTCCACCTCACCACAGCAACCTACAGACAAGGATGTGTGCAGCCAATGTGCATTTCTCTACTATATGTGGACCTTGGCAAACCTGTCAGAGATATTTTCAGCAAAGGATTTAGTTTTGGTTTGGGAAAAGTGGAAGTAGAAACAAAGTCATGTAGTTTTTCATTTAATGCAAATACTAAAGTTACGGGGACCATGGAGACCAAATATAAATGGTATGATATGGTCTAACTTTCACAGGAAAAAAGCATGCTGAAAATACTCTGGGAACAAATTTTAATTGAAGACCAGGTTTGTCACAGTTTAAATCTGACATCTAATACCACCTTTTCACCAAATACAAGAAAGAAAAATGATTAAATCAAGTCATCTTTAAAAAGGTAAGTTGTGATGTTGACTTTGTTTTTGCTGGATCTCCAATCCATTCATCCTCCTGAAAGAGGAGTGAATCCAATTCATCTATCTTTAATTATGACAATTGGCTTGCTGGGTTGCCCAGATCACCTTAGATAATGCCGAATCAAAACTAGAAGAAATAACTTTACAGGACTGGTAACTTCTAGCTACACATTAATGACAATGATGGAATAGAATATGGGGGATCAATTTATCAGAAAGTATTTCATACTTCCATAAGAGTTGTTTGGACATCAGGTAGCAACTGCATTTGCTTTGGCATTGTAATTAACTATCAGTTGGCTCCTATGGCTTTCATTTTTGCAAAGTCAACAACTATAGTTACTGGAGTGGGCTACACTCAGACTCCCAGGCCTGGTGTAAAGCTTACACTGTCTGCTCGGGTAGAAGGAAGTAAATGCTGGAAATCACAAACTTGGATTTGCACTAGATTTGGAGGCTTAATCCAGCTGAAAGAAACCTCTTGGAATGAGCTGAAGCCCCAATGCTGACATTAAGCATGGGTCCAAGTAAGCTCTATGGATGAGTGTGGGGCAGAGTCAAGCCCAGTGGTCGACCCACTGACATTAGTACTGGCCACAGTACTGATGAGTGCAAAAGCAGACATGCTCAATGGACAACATACAGACATCAACATCCTCAGCAAATTCTGAGGAGTGGTATGAAGTCAACACAGTACATTGTCACTGAACAAGGTGGATCAGTGGATGCTTTAAGAGAAGGTTTAAAAAATTTGTTAAATTCAACCATCATTAGAATTGCTTCTGGTATACCCAAACATTACAAATTATTGATAAAATATGTATATATTTTTTAAAAAGGCACAAAATCTTAGTACTGCCATTACTTCATACTACCATGATGCACCCTAATGGGGTACCCACTACCAGATCAATGACTTCCAATCCAACTTCCACACAGCTACTAAAGTTGTAAACACTGTGATACTGGAAAATATTTCAAAAATATTAGGCCCATAGGACACTTTAAATTCTCAAATGTATATAACTACCTGTTTACTTTTATCAGCTCAAATATCCATCCAGACAGTAAGCTCCAATAAAACTTAATACCTGGAGTGCCCTGAACATACCCTACTCTGGTTTTGTGCCTCTGCACATAGTCTTTTATGGTCTATGCTTCCCTATATTCATCTACCCAGCAAACTGCTTTTCATTCTTTATGTCTAATTCAAATGAAGAATCATTCCTAGTCAACTGAATGGTCCCTCCACTAAATGCCCTAGTCATTTATACATAACATTTTACAGCAGCTCTTATGCAACTGCAATTATCACTCTAATACCTGTTTATTACAGTAAACTATGAGATAGGTATTTAAGTCTAGCAACTATGTATCTCCATGCATCTAGAATAATGTCTGGATAGAGTAGGTACTCAATAAATATTTGATGAATTAATTAACAAATGTATTTGTTTTTACTGCATACTTTTATACATATCTGAGTAATAAATTTCAGAAACAAAAAAACAGGCACTCATATTGGTGTACATGAAACCAATTCAAAGTGTAACACCTAACTAAGAAGAAAGTAAAGATCAAACCAAATATATACTAAGCAAAATAATAATATAAAACTATACTGATTTGGAATTACCAACCTCCCTAAACAGTAAGTGGAGCATTACACTGTGTAGAGAAGTTTTTGTTTTGTCCTATGAATGTGGTGGTAAAGGGAGCACTGTAAAGTGACTGTTATTGGCGAAATAATTCAAACATGTATTTTCTCTTCCAAATCAGTTCAGTAAGAATGGCTGATAACCAGGGAACAAGGGAAACCTACGATCAATTCCAAGAAAAAAGAAACTGCATACAATATTCATTTCCATATATTTTAACTTTCATCAGGGCCTGCCTATTGCCTACATTGAATTTACCTGCGCTAAAGTAGAGAATGAATTTTGACCAGTCTCAGTCTGCATATGAGCAGATTCGCTCTCTGCCACAGAATCTGTTACACTTCCATCCTGCTGAGATTCAACTGTTTCCATGGTCATTTGTCTGAAAGGACAACAAAAAGGAAGACGTATTAAGGTCTATCTGAAATATTTCTGTTTTTACCTAACTTTCTAATTGTAATTCTCATTATTCAATTGCACTATTTTGCATTTTCAAGAAATAGGTTCAGAGACGAAGTCCTAATTTCCAAATTTAATATCTTCTCTGCTAACTACATATGAACATTGCTAAGGGAGAATTACAAAATTTTATAGGAATTAGTTTAACTTCTTAACTTTATAATAAAGCCTCTTTGAAAATTATTTTCAGCCTTCTAGTATGAATAATATTTTACATGAAAATATAAATATTATATGACTTTCAAGGCCTAATATACCTGCTTCAGATGATAAAATGTGAAAGAATTCCTATTGTCTAAGCTGAATGTGTTGTAACAGAAAAATGTCTTGTTTTGTCAGTACTATGTAGTTTTTAATAAACAAGTATTTCAAACTGAATCACTCACAGCTGATCACTTCCCTTGTAGCTCTGTCATTTATAGAGGAGAGTCTAATTTTTCCAGGAAAAACTAGACATTTATAAATTTTTGCCTATGAAATATGGATTATGAATTATGGAGTCTTCTCTAGAAAATAAAACATACTGTAATAAGTTTTTACCTTACTAGGAGAAAATATGAAACCAAATAAATTTAACCAAAATCAAATTTTAAAAATGTATAGAAAACACATTCTGCTGACACATCTTTCAATTGTCATTAATACTTTTTTTTTCTTTTTCACCTAAGTAGTCTAAGTATAGATTACAAAGTATATGAACCACTTAGAACTTTGAATTAAAATGTCCATAACTTTTGTATTCCAGATTCATCAACTGTCTCACTGAACACCTTCTTTTGCATTTCAACAGTCATTACCTCAATCTAAGTCTTCTATTCTCAGATCTTTTTGAGACAATTTAGAGCAACTGTAGAAAATAAAAATCTACAGGTTACTACGAAAATATCTTTCTTTCAATACTTCCAATTCTTTCTCTATTTTTAACATTCCTAGTCCAGCCTTCCCAATTCTAGGCAACTACAGGTTATCACTGTGCATAAAATGCCAGTTCCTATGGCTTCATTTTTGCTTACAGGAAGAGTTGCCAAAGAGAACACTTCAGAACATTAGTTCTACAGAACATAAAGAGGTATTTATCTAGAAAAGAGTGTAGGAGGAATGTTTAGTCAAAAGGCTAATTTATATATCCATATATAAATTTTTTATTGCAGAATTTCTCATAAATTTGAAGATGCCAGGGAAACTTGAGAAGGGTGGAGCACTTCCAAAAGTAGCTAGCCAACAGACACTCTTTTCCCACCAACCATGTCATAGCAATAGTGCTTTGTAATGACTTGATAAATGTCTCATCTATCTCTTACACTTTTATTAATACCTCTCTTAGGGTTCTGCCAAGAATTTGAATTTTAACTCAAAGATTACATGCTGCAAGCCTCTTCTGAGTAAACTCTGTTAAGTCTAGAAACATTTACTTAGTACGATCTAAATGATAGGCCCTCAAGGAATTCATTAACTGGCTCTAGGTTTCTCAAGTATGGTCTTTGGGCTTAAACTATTTTTTTTTTTAAGGCAATTCCCCAATCCGATTCAAGTTTTCTGAGGGAACTAATATTTTATATCCAAACAATTCCAGTATTTATTAAAATTTGAGGGAAAAAAACAACAGTAATTAACACAAGTAAATTCTTAAATTGCATGACAAGTGTTACATATGAAATACTTTGAGAAACAGGAGAGTTTGCTGAAGTCTGCTGAGGATAGAGTAATATGAGTTATATATTAAAGGAGGGTTATGATGGGAAGCCACAGAGTGTGTTTGGAAAACAGAATAACTAATTGTAATAGAGAATGTAGGGAGAGTTAGGAGAGCCTATTTAGCCTACTAGTGGGGAGGAGGCAGAGCAGTACTAGTATAAATTTGCTAGAAAGTTTGGGTAGAATTGTATTAGGAGTCGCTTTTAATATGTATAGAGGAAAAAAAAAGTCCACTTCTTCAGTATCTAAGTATAGTGTCAACTATTTGGTATCTACAAAGAATTCAGTCAAGAACCAGACAATAAGCAAAAAAAAAAAAAAAAAAAAAAAAATCCTGTTAGTAGGCAAAAAAAAAAAAAAAAAAAAAAAAATCCTGTTAGTAGGCAAAACAAATGGCCCAAATTTCATACACTAAAATTTCTAAAATTAAAAAAACCCTTTTAATCTACATTTTAAACCCACTCATTTTTTTACTTAAATGATTTCCAAATATACTGGATATAAGAAATGACAGCTGACAATGGAGGTGAAGTGAAGGACTATACACAGTAGTATAAAGGAAAGAGGAGTAAGCTATTGTAAAGGATGTCACAAGGCTCTGAGTCTCCTAGTGATAAAAGAAATGGAAGGTCAGTGGTAACCCCCACTTATCCTCCTCATCACACTTGGAATCATCCATTATAACCTCGCACCCCAATACTGGACAAAACAGTTTAGTTGCTACTCCACTATGGAGATCACACACCACAGAATAAACCTCCCCCCAAGTCATGACTAAAAGGTGATTTAAGTATACCAAGTAAGTATCACATCCACTAACACCTCACATTTCTAGATCCCCACTAATAAAGATGTGGGTTTCTTCTATATTTCATCTTTTCTCTCATAACTACTACTTGTTTTTCCCTTGACCCCCTCCCCAGTCAATTGTTCACTCCCATTGTCCTTCCAAATCTTTGCAATGTACTGTCTGGAACACTCAAAGACTGCCTACAGCACTTTCAAGAGGGAGCTACTATCTTCACATACCTAATCAAAATGAAAGTCTTGACTTACCATTCTTACTAGTACTATCTGCTGCTTCTCCTCTACTCCTTCATAAAATCCTCATTCCACTGAGCCTCAAGAATATTAGGTGTACCATCTTTTAGCCACCCACATGGATTCATCACCTTCTACTCTTATCCATGATGTAGACTCTGGACCGTGAAGGATTTAAAAATATTCCTCTCCACCATTCTGTATTCAACATTCCAGTGGAAGGACATATCCCTTACCCTGATGCTTCAGTCCAGTAACTTTCTGTACTCCACTTCAAATTTCTACTCAAGTAGTTGGTCATACACTGAAGCTTGTCTGTGCCCCAAATTGTTCTACCTCTGAAATAACATCCTACTACAAAGTAGTCTATTCCTTACAACTTATCCCCTCCCTCCACTGCTCATATCACATCTGGTATTCTACCGCAATGAGCTCTTCAGGTCCCTTTCTCCTCTTCCATCACCCTCCCCCCTTTCTTCATATCTCATCCTATTCATCTGAGAGTCTATGGTTTCTCATTCCAACTATTATTTAAAACACCCTAAGTGGCCCTCCCTGGTGGCGCAGTGAGTTAAGCAACGCACTATGAAGCAAACCACAGCCACTGCAGCACAAGTTCGATCCCTGTCACCGGCTGGCAGCAGACCTCTCCTGCCTCGCCTAATGCTCCCCTCAGCAGTGTATTTCAGTTGATCTGCCTGTTCTGCTCCCCACTGTCTGGTGGATTCTCTCACCCCCCCTCACCTCTGGCCTGTACCCCACCTCCTGTATGCATAAATACATAAATCTTTTAAGAAAAATAAAACACCCTAAGTTCTCTTGTCTCCTTTCCTTTTGTTATCTGTTTAGTAAATACCAATCTTAGATAAAACCAATTCTGTTCCCTTTATGCCTAAATCAAGGATGATAAACAATAGAGAATAAAATAATGAACCAATTTCAAGTCTTTGAATCCATGGATTTTCAGTCTCGGATGGGCAAGAATCTTACTGTTCCCCAAGTGAACTCACTACTCCACTCTCCAGAACTTTTCAAATGTTTACCCTTTCTCAAATCCATAGCCCACCTACAACCTATACTTAACAAAAGTGCTTTTTCTTCTGTTCCAAAAGAGAACTCTCTCAACTTCCTGTCATCAAACAAATCTACTTACATCTGCACTCACCATTTTCCAACATCTCCTGCTCCCCACTCTTAAATTACTTCTGGATCTTATAGATCTCTTTTCAGGGGCATTATACCATCAATTACCCTTTCCCCTCTCTAACTGCATCCCCCTACTAAAGGGCAGACACTTATCATTTCCCTAGTGAGATTTAAACATGTTCAAGTCACTCCAATTTCACACATACATAAATCACTGAAATAGAAGTGCCTAAGTATTTTCTTTCTTTTTTTTTTAAAGAAAAATTTGCAGTCATAGCTCTGCATTTAGTGTCTTAAACATTTTTTAAAAAAGATTTATTTATGCATACAAGAACTGGAGTATAGGCCAAAGGTGTGGGGGTGAGAGGGTTCACCAGAGACAGAGTGGGGAACAGAACAGGCAGATAGACTAAAATACACTGCTGATGGGAGCAGTGGGCAAGACAGGAAAGTTCTGCTGAGACTTTCATGTGGACTCAATCCCTGGCTGGGGACTGAACTCATGTTGCAGTGGCTGTGGATAACTTCATAGTGCTGTGACTTAATGCCTTGTGCCACAGGGAGGTCCCCTCTAGCTATTCTCTTAAACTTCTCTTCTCTTTCCCATTGATAAACTACTTTTAAAATTTGCCAACATTACTTCTATTTCTTTACCTGCCATCTATTCTAAACCACAAACTAAAATTCTCTAGAAAAGGTAACCAACCCGTTAATAAATTAATGTTCATTTCAATGGGGAAGGGGATAATTGATGGTATAATGCCCCTGAAGGGAGATCCAGAAGACAGAGTAATTGAAGAGTAGTGAGCAGGAAACCTTGGAAAATGATGAGTGCAGATTCCTTACTTGATATATTCTTTCTTGAACTCTTACATTGATGTTATACTTAACTGCATTTTGCACTCTCATCTGATTCTCTGACAATTCTTCCACAATCTCCTTTGTCAATTCCTTTTCTGATTCAATGTTAACTTCCAACAGTGCATGTCTGTCTTTAGGGCTCTATCTTGCCTTCATGTCTTAACTCTCAAATCCCCTCCCTACCCATCCATTTCTTTTGTTTCAAATACTAGCTTTAAACTATGACTCTGAAATGTGTATCTCTAGTCCATAAGTCTCTCCTGAATTCCAAAATCATCTACCCAAATGCCTACTTAATATCTCCAAATAGATGTCTTGCAGGTACCTCAAACTCAGTGGGTCTTCCACAAACATGCGCCTTTCTCTGAATTTTTTATCTCAGGAAATGGGAACCTACCATACACCCAATTACTCAGATTACAAACTGGGGTTTCATCCCTTTGGTTCCTTCTAGTGTCATCACCAGGAACGACTCCACCTTCTAAAGAACAATTAAGCTTCCCTTTTCTAGCACTAAATGCTACTACTCAGTCTCCCTACTCCCAACCTAAGTCAACAGTTATCTTTCTAAACCAAATACTTCTATTCAAAATACTTGTCTGATTAAAAGTTCCTCAATAGCTCCTATTGACTGTATGTTAAAAATCCAAATTTCTTATAATAGTCATAACTTTATATACGATTTTCAAATGCTTACCATGGAGTGAATACCTAGTAGGTTTAACCCTTAACTATATAGTCAATTCTTTTTTTAGAGACAAGGAAAAGGAAACATAAGGAGTTAAGAATCCAATCTTAACACAATATTGAGTGGTCATAACCAGGTTTTGAACTAAAGTCTTATTCCAAAGTCCATATTGTCAATTACCAAACCAAACTGTTATTCAATCTCTTTCACAATGTGACCCTATTTCATTTTCACAGTCAGTGTCCATTCCTTCCCACACTCTGTATTCTGGCCTCTTTACAAGGCAATTTTTCAACTATAAATTTTATTCTCCTAGTTTTAACCTTCCCACTCCTTTGTCCAACAGACAAATTCTTAGTTTTTCAAGGCGTGGCTCAAAGACATTACCTTTTTTTTTTTTTTTTAACATTTATTCATTTATTTTTATGTAGAAAAACTAGGGTGCAGGCTAGAAGTGTGGGGGATAAGAGGATTCACCAGAGAAAAGTAGGGAACAGAACCGGCAGATTTAGTGAAATATACTGCTAAGGTGAGCAGTGGGCAAGATATGAGAGGTCTGTTGTAGAACATAGGCTAACTCACTGGCTAGAATATTCTTAAAGATAATGTAGGAATAAAGAAAGGAAAGGAAGTATAAATCAAAAATATTTTATTTCCTAAATAAAAATAAAACAAAGGTAGTTTCTAGCTATAATTAAAGTGTCCATAAACTGATAAACATCTAAAAGTCTGCGTTATATTCAATATGAAAACATAAATTATGCTTCAGAGCAACTATGTTTACAATTTTTTAACCTCCCTTAAAAATAGACTCCAACAGGAAAAGGAAAAATTATTAAAGTTGCCTCTATTCTCTACCTTTAAATCATTTTACAAAAAAAAGTCATAGAAATTTTCTTCTTAAAGCTAGATTGAAGTGATGAACCATAGACTGTCTCTGAAAAGGAAAATTGAAAAATTCAATTTGGATTTCTGTAAAACACTGGTAGAGACGTTCTGTTTTTTACAAAGTTAGGTGCAAGTGTAGCCCAACAACAAGAAAACAAAACCTCTACCCACATCCTTGCATACGAACTACTTTCTAGTACAAAAAAGGCTAGCACTTAGTATAAGCTGAATGGGAATGTCCACTTACTGCCTATTGCCTAGCACAGTGCAAGGTAGATGATAAACCCTTTAATAGAACAGCTGAATAATATGGGCACACGTTATACAGAGTACACACATCAGTGTAATTATATATGTACATATACACTGATTTATTCATCATTTTATTTTTTATTTTTTATCCATCATTTTAACTTTGAAGTTTCTAAATACAATTTTCAAAAGAACAGAAAAACATATATCCCACCTACCTTAGATTTGTCTTAATATATTTTTTCCTGCCACATTTGTTCATTATTAAGACATTTGTAATCAATGTTCTCCTCCTTCCCCGTTTTCGTCTTTATTTATCCTGTAGTAAAACATTGGATTTGAAGATAATGACATTTTATTTTTATAAAATGAAAAAAATTCAAAGAACTTAAGTCATATCTTATTTCTCAGGCTATTTTATTTGGAGAGCAGTGATGAATAAGTTTTAATAGATACTATAATATACAGCTTGTAAGTATCAGTTCCATCTTTAAATTAAATCATTTAATAAACTGAATGATGTACTTAAATCTTATTCTACTACAACCAATTTAATTTACAATTGAATTTGTCAAAGAATTTTAATTTCGAACAAAATATCAAGTTTAACTTTGATACCTTCAAGCCATTTTAAAAAGTTGTTTTAGATACTCTAGCTTATAATCCCCAATTTTTTTACTATCTTTTAGAAATAGATGCTTAACATGCTGAATGAAGTAAAATTGGCAAAGAAAAAGCAAAAAGATGTCTTTTTTTAGGTGTGCTTAATTCATTTAGAGTTGGAAAGGACAAACATGTACATCACAAAGTGCTTTCTGGCATCTAGACATACTGCTTTTGGGTTCTCTCCTATGTGGTCCCCTCTAAAATGGTGTCACACTATCCCAGACAGTTTTGGAACTGAGTCAGAAGGAGGTTTGCTGCACCTCTCTCAAGGTACTAAGGCAAAGATAATTCTTGCCACCAACTCCCTCCCATCTCATCATAGGGACAACAGGAAGTGGTAAGGCATTTGAACCAGGCTACCTATATCATTAACAAAAATCAAAGAATGGTGCCATTCCTAAGGTTTAAACCATATTCTATGTTACATTATGTCGGCATTTTATATAAAGACATCTTATATTCCTTAAAAACTGTGTAACAAGAGCGTAAAGGCCATATATTCTCTAACAATAACTATAGCATCCATGATACACTGGGGTCTCAAGCTAGGCATCAGAGAAACAGGTAATCTAAAGTTTGCAATCTAATGAGAACAAGATGTTTAAAAAAAATAAAGATAAAATTATTTGACTAAGGATGATGATCATGGCACCATTTAAGAGATTTGTAACTGTGTAGTATGTTCTATATTTCTCTTAGAAAAATTTTCTTTCATTTAATTTTTAAATAGTACATTGTTACAGTGAGAATTTTAAAGTAGAAAAGGTATCCGGTGCAGTCCCAGAAACCATCAGAAAACTTGGCCCTGAGTCACGCTTATCAGAAAATCATTTCATTCCAAATATTTTTTAAGAAGTCATCAATGATTGATTGCCAAATCTAAAAGGATACTTTTTAGTCCTCATTTTTCATAACATTCCTACAGCATTTCTTCCTATTGGCCAAATTTATCCTCTTTCAATTCTTTGTACCACTTTCATGGTTTTCTTATAAATTATCCAGTCCTTTGTTCTGAAATTTTCTGGTGGTCCACTCTTTAGAGGCTGTTTTTTCCCAGACTCCAAATTACAAAAATCCCCTCCACATATTCTCCCAAGGCTATGTCATCCTCACTCAAATCTCATCTCCTCAGCTCTCTCCTGGGCTCTATTCTACCTGTATGTATCTGCCTATTAGATGTTTCTTAATAGTTTGTTTACAGATCCTCAAGCCCCAAACTAACCTCAACTCCTTCACTCTGCATCTTTCCCCTGGTACACTCTTACCTCAGTGTCTGACATCACCAAGATTCAGCTACCCCATCTGAGAGTCCTGTTTCCTCTTTATTTCCCACTTCCTCTTGTCCCCACTTTCTCAGGAGGCAATATGGTCTGTTACCAATAGCATGGTAGTGGTGTGGTATTAAAAAAACTCTGGCACTGTAGTTTGATCTGGGTGTTGACATGAGTTCTATCACTTACTAGCTATATGATCTCAGACAATTACTTGATTTCTTCAAGCATCCTCGCCTATCTAAGATATCAAACAGAGATTTCAACATTCTTGTTGTAAGGAAAAATGCAAAAATGTAGTATTGTCTAATTATACTTAGAATATAGGTAAAGATGACTACCTTAGTCAGCCTCAATATTTTAGCTCCTAAATCTCTTGTAACTGCTCCATTTTCTCCATCCTCACTGCTACTGCTTTAGTTCTGAAACTGAACATTTGGTAAAGTAGTAAGTCTCTCTATGGTTACTTCATCTCACTCAAACCTCACTTATAATACAACCCATAAACCATAACACACTATTCAAAATGCAAATCCAAGCTTACTATTTCCTCATTCAAAATCCTCCAATTGTGCCTTCAAGAATAGCCAAAATTCTGAGCTAATTTAAAGTACTACTAATAAAATTTGGTGTAAAAGCATTCAGGTTTTAAGATAGGGTATTTTTAAGTTGAAACAAATTCCCAGGTCAAATTTACCTTGTGTGAAATGCCTTTCACAAAGATGGTGCTGAAAGTACAGAAGGAAGCCCTTGCCCCTCCCAAAGTCAAAGCCAAAAGCTTTAAAGAAAGTAGTGCTGCAAGGTATCCATGGTCATTAAAAAAAAAGAGAGATCTGTATATCACCCACACCTAGCCCAAGACCCTACAGCTCTGAAGGCAATTTAATATCTTCAAAAGAGTGAACCCAGGTGAAACCAGTTTGACCACTAACACAATCATCAAGTTCCCCCATTCATCATGTTGGCCACGAAGAAGACAACACACTGTAGATGTTAAGGAACAACAAACAAAAAGCAGTTCTATGACAATGACATGGCCAAGGTCAATACCCTTACAAGGGTTAATGGAAAGAAGGCACAGGTTCAACTGACTCCTGTCGATGATGCCTTGCTAACAAAAACTGAGATCATCTATATTTAGTCCAGTTGGCTAATTTTAACATAAGTTTTTCACTGCTAAAAAAATCACCTTGTGTGGATTTATAAAGCAGGAGGCCTCCCATTTACTATGTATTTACTATGCATACTTTAAAAAACCCAACTGCTTTTCATACTCATCTCAACTCTTGTTTTAAGACCATAAGACATTCTCTTAATGAGTAGACAAGGGTTGAATCTCCATCCCCACCCACACATACACAAATATGTAGATGGGTAAAAGAGCTCAAATGTCCCAGTCTGTTCTCACTATGGGCTTAACACAGCACATAAATATTCCATTTAACCTAAAGCATACCCCTTGAATTCATCATGTTTCATGAGATTATAACTTTGAAGCTGAATTGCTTATAACTAAAATTTCGAAAGATAGTAATAAAATGTCCTTTGTACTATAGTTTTAAAGTCTTTTAAAGTCAAAGAAAGTTTTATCTTTCAGAGAAGAAAGCATATTTTAGACTGGAGGCAAATATAGCTTTTATTGAGAGAAATATTACCTCAAAATTTCTAGATTGTCTACATATGGACTTCTGTGCTATATGGAAGAAAGGTACATATGTAAAACTTTTTATAATACATTAAATTTGATTACAAAATACTATTTAGTTATACCTTATTCCTCACCTGTATATCTATCTACCTCTGGCATAATAGTTTTATTTAATTTCATTATTACCAAGTATTCCTTAAAATATAATCTTCTACATAGATATTTTAAGTATGCTTATTAAAGATAGCATTATATTTACACTTACAAAATTCTGAATAGCTATTCTGCTGTTATTTATATTAATATCTTAATTTAACTTTCTGGAAAATTAGCTATATATAAGAATCAAACTTCTTGGTTAACTTTAATAAAAAGCTTACTTAACCAATTTCCACCTCACCAACAACTCTTTGTATTAACCAATATTCTCCATTCCTTTGTAAAACCTATAATTTACATAATGCCCACCCAAGTACTCTCTGGAGTGTCCAAGATCTTCTATTTCTACCAGCAGAAGTGTATGCTGACCAAGAGTTAATTCATATTTATCACCGAACTTAAACATGCCAGTCATACTTATTGTTGCAGTTTTGTAACTGTTAAATAGTATGTCAGATAAGATGATTTAAAATGAGAGTTATTTTTATGAAAACTAAGTTGAATGCTTTGGAAAGCCAATAAAGGCCGTAAATATTTAAAGGTATTGCTTTGGATTAGAATATTCTAAAGCTGGTCCTTCTCAACCAAATGGATTTAAAAATTGGGAGAAAGCAGGGCTAGCCAGAAGAGAGTAGTAATTACAAAGAGTTACATACCTGAAGCTGACAAGGATGACATATGGTTATTATGCATTTTGGGAGAAGGTGATGAATACAGGAAAAATAAAAGAGGTAAGTCATAATAGGAAATCATACCATTCTTAAAGTTCTGTAATCATTGTGAAACAAGGTTAAAATAACTTTCAAATAACAATCTTTATACTTCTGTCTAAAAATAGAAGTAACAAAGAACAGCACTTGTTAAGTAATTATTTGAAACAACTGTAAATATCTTTAATTTTAAGTGAATCATACATAAAATCAGATGACTTTCTAAAGTAGATTCCAGGTTATTCTCATTTAATTTCTTCAGAGACTTGCTTTAAGAAATCTTAACTCTTTGCTAAAACCACCAAAGGATTAACTATTTATGGTGCTTTTTCATTTTCAATTCATTCCCCACTTGGTGCCTGGTTTTGGTCACTCCAGTCAATGAACAGCAGAATCAACGCTAAGGAGGAAATGGAAAAAGACATTCAAATAATCAGGGCCTATTTCCACTCCTCCAAGCACACACTCACTACCTCTTCATGAAGAAAAAGAAAATTTTAAGTCTTTTTGGGGGGTGCTTGAGTAGGGCCATTGTAGGGTTCTTTTCAATTGAGAGCATGCTACATTATTGTCCACTAAATACATTTCAAAACATTTGCACATTAAGTGCTACTGCATTGACTATTAAAACTCATATAGCTATATTAGAACTATAATTATAAAGTAACTAGTAAATCTGGGTAAGATGAGACAAATCACTTGAATTAGCTAATTTAAGAAATTTCTACATTGTTATACTTACCCAGAAGGGTCCTAACTTCAGTGTATTTGAAAAAAGTTAGTATCTCATTAAGTACAGAAAAATGCTTAAATAAGTTAAATTTAACTCCTCCATAAATTTTAAGATGAGCAAAAAAAACATTTCAAATGCTGTAACATGATTATATGACATAGTTGTCCTAATTCTAGAGCTGAAGCTTTCATCATCATATACTAGCCTATCCAGTTTAAAATATTTGCAAGCCAAAAAAAAAAATTCATTTTTATGCCATCAATGGAAAAAATTGAGCCTCCTTGATATTATGAACAAAACTGTATGCCATCTGACATTCTGAATTAGGATGTTCTAATTTTAAGTTGGCTGTGTTAAGGTTAAGTTGGCTAAGTTAAGGTAACTTTGAAAAAAGTTTATTTTTTGAAATTGTCAAAGTAAAATATTAGAATCATAAAGCTCTACTACTGTTAAAATTTTACAAGATTTTATTTTGGTATTTAATTGTTTGGTTTGCATCATTCATCAGAAAACATGTGAAGATGCTTTCCATTTTGAGAGAACCACAGGCTTCAAATCAGCCTCACACAAGAATTACCAATAACATCTGCTTAGAAGCAATCATTCTTCTTCAATCATGAGATAGTTATTTAAAGCCTAAGTAAAACTCCCAAATAGTTTCCTAAATCTATGCTTTTCCTCAAAATCGTTCTAGTAATCAGGAAGGCCAGTGAAGAAATGTACAAAACAAGTATTTTAATTTTTTAACTTTGCTGAAACAGGATTACAACAAGAGTTAGGTCTTTTCACCAGTAACATCAGGATAAATTCCCCACTAAAGTTAGCATTAAGTTCTCCTCTTCATTTCTCTGTTGGATATCTTAAGAATATCAGAAAAAGAAAATCCATGAGTGAAAGAAAGCATTTACTGTTAAAAACAGTACACTCTTTAATGAGCAGGTCCATCATAAAAAGTGTTTTGAATACCTTACACACTCTTTAAAAGGTAATTAACAAACTAATTTAAGAATTTCTACCCATGAGAAACTTTCCTGAAATCTGTTTTTATAATTTATGTATCTATTAATAATTTTGAAATTACACTCAATGTGATAATAGCTCTTCTCAAATTTAACTTTTATGTATGGGATCTATCAATTCAATAAAGTAGAAATACTTCGCAGAATTCTAAGACAATTTCAGGTTTAATTCCTTAAGCAGTGTTGACTGTACATCAAAATATAAATGGTTCAGCTGTTAAGTGTTTGCATTGTTCAGTTTTATTTTTAAAAGTTTATCTAAATGGAACCTGACACTGGAGAGCTTTCGAAAAGACTGCTTACTTTGACAATAAACTTGGCTCAATTTTCTGGTGAATACTTTAAAGAATATCAAACCAGGGGAAAGAATCAACACCAGAACTACATGTCTATACTAGTAAAGATTCGGTCAGGATCCGTGTATATGTTAATTTGAAACTCTTCCCTACTCTTGAAATAGCCATAATTCTAAACAAGATTTCAAATTTTAATTATACATGACTTGCTCAGTAGGAAACTAGAGTAGGTGATGGGAGTCTGAAGTTTAGTAAGTTCCTCAGTAGAAGCAAAGTTCATCAACCTTCAGGGAAACGTGAAAACAAAGACTAAAGAGTTCCTGTGTTTATACAATCAATAAAAATTTATTTATATACGCTTGAAAAAATACGTACACACAAAAAATTAATGTCATTACAACTTCACACTCACCAAAATGATTCCATATTGACCAGCAAGTCACTAGAAAGCATTTGCTTACACTGATGTATTTGCAGATGTACCAAAAGTATCTGTCACCACCCATACTTAATATGACAATGCTTTACTCACTCAGGTCCAAAACCACTTAAATATGTTTTTTAAAGTTGTATCTGGAACAGTAAGTAGTTCCTTAAACATCAGTTTTTAATACTTAGCTTGTATCAGCCAAAACACAGCTTACAAATTGCCTTACATTGGTAGTGGGGGAGGGGGCGGAGAGGGAGTTACCTTTAGTTCACAAAGATTTAGAGATTACTATGATTTTTCAAAGAAAAGCAACTTGTTACCCCAAAACAGGTTCGAGAGCAGATATGGTTATCAAAAGGAAAAAGGAGAAAACGTGGATTATTAATCTAATACAATTTTCATACTGTATCTCAACCACTATACATCTAGGTTTATACTTCTTTCAAAGGAAGGTGGCTGCTTTCCTATCAGCTTGGCAGATGGAGCAGAAAAGAAATTTTATGAAAGTCATATAAATAACCCGCACTGTTAAAGGGGCTTCGGGTTTGGTCTGACTTTTCAGGTTGATCATATTAAGTCAAAATTTCTAAAAATTTGATCGCAAACTGACAGCTGTTTTACCGAGCACAATGGAGGAAAACTCTGATTTCAAATTTAGGAACTTGGTGTAACGTGTAACAGGCAGCAGGTTAAAGAACTAAGTCAAATAATGTATACCTATTCAGCATGTTCTGGGAACCTTGCTGGAGCTCCTAAAAAGGCAAAAATCTAAAAGTAAAGACTAAGAGAAACTGCAATGTCTATCAGCGGTCACAGATTTGTTCCTTCTTCGCAACCTTATAAAGTCTTCCCATTATCTCATCAGATCTATCATGTCTGGGGGACTGAAATGACTCAACAGCAGTCTCCCTCGGACTCGTTTCCGAGAAGGAATTGGTGAACGTTAAACTAAGGGCATAAAATTGGGACAAAGGTGCTCCCAATTGTCGGCTGTGGTGAAAAAAACCACGTCCTTACATCTTCATTTTTTATTTTACAAGCGAGGGAGCCACATTCATCAGAAAGACTTTTCCAACTTTTGCCGAGTTCAAAAGGAATCAAGGAGGACTCAGAGAGCAGCCGAGCCCGTTCCAGGCTTAGACGAGCTACGCGACTAAACCGAAGGAGGTCGCGGGCCGAGAGGAGAGGCGAGCGTCCGCCGCGATGTCTGCAGGCCCAGGGGCCGGCGCAGCGGGCTCGGAGCGGGAGGAAGCCAGGCCCGGGAGGCCGCTCTGCTCCCGCTCCCCAGCTCCCCGACGGGGCCCGACGCCCCCGACCCGCTGAAACCAGGCTCCGCTCCGCCTCCTGCCTCCGCCTCCTGCGCCGCGTCGCCGGCTCCTAGGTCTCTGGGTCCGGGGCCGAAGCGCCACTTACCCGCCGCGATGGGATTTACGTAGCGGACCTCGTCACTGATTACGGACGGGAGGAGGTGGAGACGGCGAGCCCGACCGCCGCTCAGGAGCGGCGCCGCCGCCCAGCAACCCGGCGCCGGCGCCGGCGGCGGCCCCACGTCGCCCCCACGTCAGCTCTGATGCGGCAGCCACGACCTCCCCGCCGAGCAGGGACCAAAAGTAGCGCCGCAGTCGACCGAATCGCGTCCTCGAGCCCCGCCCTCCCCTCCCCCACTGGCCTCCCGCCTCCCGGGGGACGCCGGACGGAAAAATCCAAGCTCGAACTCCGCCCCCTGCCGGCCGCCTGCGGGAGTGCGGCGCTGACAATCCAACAATTAAATGGAACGGTGGGAGGGTGGGAGTGGGGGCGTTGAATAGGGTCAGAAGGCAGGGGGGGTGGGGGGTAGGGAAGGCGGGGAGGAGGCGGGACCTCAGGGTAAAGGAGGACGGGTCCCAAGGGGCGGGGTCGGGAGGAGGTACTTGATCGAAGATACCGTGGAATCTGGGGCGCGGCCGAAGGGGAAACCGGAAGTAGCCGGGGCTTGTGCGCGTGCGCTTGCAAGCCTACAGTGGCAAACTGAGGTAACGGCTGGTGCTGCGGTCGCTCTGTCTCGAGATCTTGTCTTTAGGCTACTGTTAGGGTGGCCCCAGCCCCAAGTGGAAATCCACGAGTGTAGTAGGGTGCTCCCGGCCGGAGGCACGACTTGTGGATCTCCGGGACATGGACCCGTTTAGGCCCCCTCACCCTGCAGTGTCCTGGACCTGCCTGACAGACGCCTTTATTCTGTGGATGTCCCCTGAACGCGAACCTTCAAGGAACCCCGACTGGTTGCCCTCGTTCCCAGCCTGCTACCGCTTCCACGTGACCTTGTCTAGGCTTCGTTGTCTCAGAAAAACAACTGTAGTCCCTACTTGGAAATGTGAAGGAGAGGAAGGCATTGGAAACGATCGAATACCCCTACCCTTAAGAGAGTTTAGTTTTCATCCAAATGAAAAGCCTGGGCTTTCCAGAAAGAGAAAAGTTCCTGCTTCTAAAGCAGTCACCTATTTTAAACTAAGAACCTTTCATATTTACTCAGAACAAAAATAAGAGGAGGCCTCAGAAAGGTGGACATTTAGCCTACACAATCAGCCTCTTTACATTCAGGAAAAAGGAAAAAATGATCTAAAAGCCAGCCTTGTACTCAGGAATGTGCCAACACAAAACCGCTGTCAAGGGCACGACTTGAAAAGTTGCTGTGAAAAAATAAAAGCATAAACAGTGCAGGTAGAGACGGAAAACTTTATTAGATGTTAGAATCCTGATGAGTTGGAGAAAATCCTGACTTCTTTAGTGCTAAGTTTTGATCAACCTAAACTACTTCCAGTTGTATGTAACGGCAGAAAGTACAATTCTGGTAAGTTTACTTCCCTCTTGAGATGAGGCAGAATTAAGAAGTTCCTCCTTCCTTTGTAATGGATGATACCTACTACCATCATCTTATAAAAATATGTTCAGGAAAAGGGGTCGTTAGAAAAAAGAAAAAAAAAAGGCCAGGGTTACTAAACCCTGAAGTATCACTCATTGTGGCCAAGGTTCAGCTTGTGCTGGATCAGTAAATACTTAGCTACTAGTGATAGGGGAAATTTTATTTGCATTCCTCCCAAAACATTATTCTTAACCTACTTATTTATTCCTAAATTTCTTTAATGAAAAACATATACTTTATAATCTATTGAACAAAGAATTTAAAATGCAAGTATGAGTGAATCAACATATATTAAAATGTAATTGTCATAAGCAGTTTTTGAGAGTACCCGCTTTTCTAGAGAACAGAAGACAGAGTACCTGAGGTAAGAAGGGAGAGGGCGGGCCTCCCTGGTGGCGCAGTGGGTTAAGCAACGCACTATGAAGCAAACCGCAGCCACTGCAGCATGAGTTTGATCCCTGCTGCCGGCCAGGGGGGTGACCCACATGGCGCGGCAGACCTCTCCTGTTGTGCCCGCTGCTCCCCTCAGCAGTGTACTTCAGTTGTTCTGCCTGTTCTGCTCCCAGCTCTCTGTGGTGTAATCCTCTCACCCACCCCCACACCTCTGGCCTGTACCCCAGCGCTTGTATGCATAAATAAATAAATCTTTAAAAAAAAAAAACTCACATTCTTTAAAAAAAAAAAGAAGGGAGAGGGCAAGAGAAGGCAGAAAATTTACAAGTTGCTTCCTATTACTGCTGTGATAAATTACCACAAACTTAGTAGCTTAAACACAACACAGATTTATCATTTTACAGTGACAGAGATCAAAAGTCTGACATGCATCTCATTGGGCTAAAATCAGGAGGTTGACTCCAGGAAAGAGTTCAGTGTCTCTTCTTTTTCACTTTCTAAAGGTCACACACATTCTTTGTCTCATGATCCTTTCCCTCCAGCTTCAAACTCAGAAAGAGTTGGTTGAGTCCTTTATCCCATGGGCTCTCTCCTTCCTCTTCCTATAAGAGCCTCTTTGATTTTGTTGGGCCCACTTGAAAGAGTTCTAATCCAGGATAATCTCCCAGTCTCAAAGTCAGATAATTAGCAAATTTAATTCTGTCTACAATCTTAATGTCTCTTTGCCATGTGACCAAATATATTCACAGTTTCTGGAATTAGGATGTGAACACTTTTGGGGGCCATTCTGCCTACCCACAGAAAGCGATTCGAAAAGAAGCTTGAGCTACAGAGACAAATCACCTGCCTCTCAGGATCATCCTTTGCAAATAATTCAAGCACTTGATTAGAAATGCCAATAACTGATTTTTTAACTTATATCTACCATAAGAATATAATTAACTTAAAATGAATACCAGGGATAAAGAAGAGCAGCATAGTTACAGACTATCCTCATTTTGCATGATCAACCCGGTTGGTGTCAACATGTATTCAAAATGTGCACTCAGTAGGACCTAGCCTAAATGAAAGCTTTGTTCAATCTTATTTTCATAGGTCACTTCTAGGGGAATTATATCTACAATACAATTCTTATTACCAAATAAGAATCCATATCAGGCCAAAAGAAAGTAAAGTCAAAATATTTTTTATGATGTAGAATAGTAAAAATATTTCACCTATACTACCAATATTTCACTCAAGAGATACTGTTATTTGTGAAGGTCAAGAAGCAGACTATTTTTATCCTCTTAGAATCATAATATTGATATTGGATTACATAATTTATCTAGCAATGTCCAAGAACACTATGCTTTGGAAAAACAAAGCAAATATAATAAGTGGTGTAATGGACATACTTGCATGCCCTCCGAATCATGGCTTCTGTGTTCCCGTGCCATGTGCTATAACAGGTTAGAAACCGTGGTATCCAAAATGAATTTGAACGTAGGTGTATTAGCTCTATGAAACTTTCATATTCTCTTTAGGAAGGCATAAATTGTTAATGGAAAAATAAAGAAGAATGTAGAATATAGACTAGAAAGAAAATAGAACAATAACTATACATCTTAGGGTTATAAATATTAAATGAAGTATCTGCCACAGGGCAAGTACTTGATTAAAAAGCTGGTCATTATTATATGATCCAGTGCCTAGATTTTGGGGTTCCTCACCTAGTTAACATTCTTTGCTGAAAGCAGACAATTATAGCTCCTACTCTTCTGAGAAAACATAGACTGTTAGTCATATCCTTCTTCCTCTTCAAAAGATCATAAATTATCCCTTTCTGGATTGGGACGAGTATCTCTTTTCCTTTCCTAATACAGTTGTAAAATACCAGTGCCGTTTCTTTCCCATATCAAATCTATCAATAGTTCAGTTACTGGGCCCTCCCTGGTGGCGCAGCGGGTTAAGCAACGCACTGTGAAGCAAACCGCAGCCACTGCAGCACAAGTTCGATCCCTGTTGCCGGCTGGGAGGGGACCCACATGGCGCAGGCAGACTTCTCCTGTCTCCCCACTGCTCCCCTCAGCAGTGTGTTTCAGTCCATCTGCCTGTTCTGCCCCCTTCTCTGTCTGGTGGATTCTCTCACCTCCCTGCACCGCTGGCCTGTACCCCAGTGCTTGTATGCATAAATAAATAAATTTAAAAAAAATAGTTCAGTTACTAGTTATATTTTAGCTTTAATCTCCTTGTTCCTCTTGGTACCTTCTCTCCTTGGAAACGTATTTATAACTTACCTATCTTTGAAAACTCTTGACACCACTTCTTCCACAAGTAAGGCTACACAACTATTGGGTGCATACCTACTTTACATTGTTATCCATGTTCTTACTGCTTAACCTGCTCTCAAGAAAGGTGAACATAACTTGGCTAGGTGTGGTCTTGGATAAGACTTTTCTCCAAAGAGCAGTGTAGAAAGAGTGGAAACAAAATAACTTTACAATGAAGAAACCTGACAAACACTGCCTTAGCCAGGTGGTCAAGGTCAACATCAGCAGTGATGTGTTGACAATGTGCTCCTGTGATACAATGTTATGAGAATGATGCTTTACCCTGTGGGCTTCCTGCTGAGAACCCATAACCTCAGACAAATATGAAAAAACATATGACATAAATTCCGGTAAAGAAGCAGCCTTCAAAATACCTGACTAGTAATCCTTACAACTGTCAAGAGTATCCAAAACAAAGTCATCTGAGAAACTGTCAGAAAGAGGAGCCCAATGAGACATGACAACTGAATGTAGTTATCTTGAAACGGATCTGTAGGAAAGAGGGCATTAGCGGGAAAATGACAGGATATCAATAAGTATGACCTTCAATAATAATACTAATGTTGGTGCATTAGAGCAAGTGTATGGGGAAACTGGGTGTGAGGTATATAGAAACTTATTATACTATCTCCTCATAAATCTAAATCTAAAGTCTTTAAAAATTATTGAAAAAAAACTTACCTATCCTAACAATTCAGCTTACAAATTACCACCTTTGCCATCCTCTTTAGAAATAATCTTTTTCCTCTTTGTTTGTAACTAGTGATTATTAATCAAAACTCTGGAGCTGTAATTCTGAGTTTAAAATGTCATTTCTGGGGCCTCCCTGGTGGCGCAATGGGTTAAGCAACACACTATGAAGCAGAATGCAGCCACTGCAGCACAAGTTTGATCCCTGCGGCTGGCTGGGGAGGTGACAAACATGGCCCAGCAGATCTCTCCTGCCTCACCCACTGCTCCCCTCAGAAGTGTATTTTGATTGATCTGCCTGTTCTGTTCCCCACTCTGTCTCTGGTGAACCCTCTCACCATCCCCATCTCTGGTCTGTACCCTAGTTCTTGTATGCATAAATAAATAAATCTTTAAAAGTAAAATATAATGTCATTTCTGATACTTTACTAGCTGTTAAACAAGTTTCTCAACCTCTCTGGGGCTCAATTTCCCCACCTGTAAAGTGGGAATGATATTAATACCTAGCTCATAGGTTATTGTGCAAATTAGTGAACTTTGTGTTTGGTAAATAAATGTTTGCTGTAATTAGTCCTTTATGACTTCCTTAAGTTCCTTCAATAGCCTATATGGAATCTGAGAACTAAAGCAAGCCTTAAATATCTAAATCTAACCGCTTTGTGCTATATAATTACCAAGTGGAGACTGAGGTTATAAGGCTTCTTTTGGCTAGTAAGTAGAAACATCAGAGCTAAATTCCAGGTTTAATCCTACTACTTCCACTACACCATAAATTCTTGGAATCTTAATTTTTTAAATCCCACTTTATTTTACTAATTTGCTGGAGGAGATACTGAGAAAACAGGTTCACTTTAAAATCGTTTGCTCAGGGCCTCTCTGTTGGCTCAAGGAGTCAAGTCACAGCCCTACGAAGCATAGTAGCCACTGGAGCACGAGTTTGATCCCCAGCCAGGGAAGATGACCCACATGGTGCAGGAAACCTCTCCTGTCTCGCGCATTGCTGCCCTCAGCAGTGTATTTCAGTCCATCTGCCTGGTCTGCTCCCCACTCTGTCTCTGGTGGATCCTCTCACCCCCACACCTCTGGCCTGCACTGCAGCTCTTGTATGTATAAATAAACAAACAAACAAACAAACAAAGTTGTTCAGAACCTTTCTATTCAAGTACTAGAATTGGAGACTAACAAATATTGTATGCCCACTTTAAATATTTGAGACAGTTAAACAAGTCAGGGTAATATATACTTGATTAATGATGTCTGCAACTTGCCATTTTAAAAGAAATGTTTCATTTTCAGCTGGAAATTTAATTGTCTTAGTTTTCACATGCTTTTCTGCTTCCTTTTCAGTTCTTCAGGCTTCTCCAGCTCTCGACACCTTCTCAGGCTTCACCTCTCCCAACTCCCCCGTCCACCATTTCCCCCTGTTTCAGCTTCCCCTGAAACCACACCAAGGATGTCATGGCCCTCACCCCAGGAAATAGTTTTGTTGTGGGTTGTATACTTTTTTGTGAGTTTGATGAATTTAAACTTCCAATCTAATGTGCTCTGAACTCAGCAGAATATTTGAACCATAAAGGATGAATATTATAACAAAAATGCAAGCCATTTAATTTTTCAGCATTTTTAGTGATTTGTGACTTAAGTTATTGCAATCATTAGATTACACATCTAATTTTTGAAATTATAAAAATATAATAAAAACCTGTTTCCAGTTTTTCCTACATATATTTAATTGGCAACAGATTCAGTTGCCTGCCAGGTTTACTGTTTCCACACATGATTACATTGTAGTTATCATCAGACCTACTGGCTAAAACCAATCTCTGCTTAAAAATGGAAAGTGCATTATTTGATAAACTGAGATGTAGAGGTTTGGTTTCATTCTCTATTTTTGGTAGAATAATGGTAGTGATTAAGAGTTTTATTTTTAAACTTTTTAAAAAATATTTATTTTATATGTACAAGAGCTGGGGTGCAAGCAAAAGGTATAGGGGAGGGGATTAGAGGATTCACCAGAGACAGAGTGGGGATCAGAACAGGCAGACTGACTGAAATACACTGCTGAGGGGAGCAGCGGGAGAGATAGGAGAAGTCTGCTGTGCCTTATGGGTTAGCTGTTTGGCTGGGAATTGAACCATGTTGCAGTGGCTGCTGATAACTTCGTAGTGTTGAGACTTAACCCCTTGCACCACCAGGGAGGCCTCTGCTATTTCTTTTAACTTTACATTTTAAAGTACTTAGCTAAGATACCTAAGTAACAACTACATAGTAAATATCAAATATTGTTCACAGAGCAGAGGAACTGCTTTGTAAATATTTTATTAATTATGAAAAATAAATTTGAACACTGTGTCAGAAATATACCTAAACCATTATATAAGTTGTTTTAAAAGAACTGAGTCCCCCCAAAAAGATAATAAATTAAAAAAAATAAAAGAACTGAGTCCCATTTGTGCACACACTAAAAGGGATTCAGTCATTTGCATGCACACAGGCATAGGAAATAAACTCTTAGTGTGGTAGATTTTTAATCGAACTGGTGTGGGGAATTAAGGAGGGGGGATATAAAACTCTGAAAATTTCCTATTCCCTCATGGGCAAATACGTAATCAAACAGACTTGCTGAAAGTGGGGCCACTAAAGCCCAAAAGGTTACCACAAGTTTCAGGCACCTTCTGGCAAGGAACCACAAGAAAGGGATAGGCACGTCCCATAGAACTGGGCCAGATGGAGAGAAAGAAAAAGCAAATATACCACATCAAGTTAATGATGAAGAATCAATCTGATAAAGAACCTCTATCAAAAGATTATCGCTAATTTTATACTTAATGATGAAAGACCAAATGCTATCCCTTTCTATTCTTATTTTGAAGCCCTAAGTCTCCAATGTGATGGTATTTGGAGTTAGGGCCTGTGGGGAAAAAATTCGGAATATAAAATCAAGGTGGAACTACCATTGACGGGATTAAAGTTTTTAGAGTAACTATGAAAGAGCTTATTTCTCTGTGAGGATGTAAGACGTTAGTTATCTGCAGTCTAAACGAGGGCTATCACTAACCAGACTGGCACAAGGATCTCAGACTTCCAGCCTCCAGAACTGTAAGAATAAATTACTGCCTGTTGATCAGAAATTTATCCACTTTATGGTATTTTGGTAGAGCAACCTGAAAAGACTTATAATAGAAGTATACTCTTACTATTTCTGTTCAGTAAACTATTTAGTTTAATAAAGAATGAAAAAGGAATAAAAAGTAGAAAGGTTAGCAGCAAAAATGTCACAATGTTATCTAGCAATTGACTTGCCTCCCTAAATACATTGACCCTATTATTATAACATAAGGGTTTTAATAAAAGAAAAAAGTTTTACTACAAATCCATTGGCAAGGAGACGAGATGAACTCAAAGCTGCCTCCTCCTAAGAAGGGGAATGAGCTGCAGGGGAGGCCGAGGGAGAAGGAACAGCACGGGTGGGAATAGCACAAGGTGATGGGACGTGGGTGAACTGGTGATGGGAATTTCACAGGGACTACACCTGAAAGGAGAAAGTGTACATTGTACAAAATATGAAGGATGATGTAAAAATATATATAAAATAAAAAAAGAAGGGAGATGAGGTTATATAGATTTGGGTTTGGGAAGACAGATTGAGAACAAAGGAATTAAACTTTATTAACTGAGAAGTTTAGAGTAAAAGAAATGTGGTGTTGGATAAAGTTCATTGGCAAATTACAGGGAAGTTTGTGCATGGAGAAATATGAGAGGCTTTTCTTCAGATAACTAGAGTTTTGAATTCTTGTGGTGGGTCTCTTATCTCTGGCAGCCCCACTCCTCTGCATTTGCCAACTGATGCCTTGAAGTTCAGCTCTGTGTTAGTTGCTTCTGCTTTGTTAAGGCTGGGTCATTTGCTGGTAAGGCCCAGGCTCTGCTGTCTGTGAAAGCAAACCTCAAAAAGAAGTGAGATAAGTTGTTTTTCTTCTGTACTTTTAACTTTGAAAGCAATTTAGTCATTTAACCTTAGTTATGGCAACATGATTGTCTATATATGAATTTCAAAAGAATCTACAAAAGACTAATTAGAATAAGTGAGTAAAGTTGCAAAACACAAGATGAAAGATAAAAAAATGCTATTCGCTATATTGTAGCGAAGAACAGTAGGAAGCTAAAACTAAAATGCAATAGTTTAAAATACTGAAAATATGAAATATTTAGGCATGAATATAATGAAATAAACGTTACACCTGGGTACTCAAAACTGTAAAATATTGCTGAGAGAAATTACAGACCTATTTAGTAGATGAATACATGTTCATGAATTGATAAACTCATAATTGTTATTACCTCACCTTCACAATATCTATAGATTGAATATAATCCAAATCAAAATCCCAGAAACCATTTTGTAGACAATAATCAGCTAATACCAGATTTATGTGTAAATGCAAGTACATAAGTATGGTCAAGATAATCTTGAAAAGGATAAATTTGGATGACTTCTAGTTCCTCATTTTAAGGCTTAAAATATATCTGTGATAATCAAAATATGTAATATCTGTATGATAACAACATCAAGTTCAGAAATAGACCTACACATTTATGGTCAGTTGATTTTTTTTCAGAGTTGCCAAGGTTGAGACCTGGAGTATAATCTTAAAGAACATTGATTGGGTCGATATGAAAATGTACACTGAGGAGCTTCACTATTTAACTTAAATTATTTAAAAATATATCATATTATAAATGTAAGAGCTAAGACTATAAATTTCCTAGATGAAAATGAAGGCAAAAGGACCTTATATACAAATTAGTGGTGAATCAGATTCCTCAATGTTGCAATTTAAGTAGCAAGAAAACACCGAAAGCAGCTTACCCCTAACGCTACCATGGTTCACTATCAGAGTACATGCACCTCTGAAATCTGTCAAGTGGATTTTACCCAAATGCCGAAGATCATTGGCACTGTGAATATCTTTTGGTCTTTGTGGATACCTTCTCAGAATGGGTGGAAACTACTCAGGACAGAAGTTTCACAGGTTGCAAAATAATTGCTGAAGGAAATGATCCATTGCTTTGGATTACCTATTTCTAGAATAGCTTGTGTTTGTTTCATGTCACTCAGAAACTAATTAGTGCCTTATAGATTGCATGGAATCTTCAGTGGCTCCTAGACCTGAACTACACTTAAGTTCCTTTGAAATTGTCTTTGGAAGACCAATCAAACTTCAATTTCAACACTGTACTAGATGTAGAACAAGAATGTAGGATCAAACAGTACATAAAGCATATCCAGGAAATTCTAGGTGTAACTCATGACTTTGGTCTCTATGATCTCTGTGCCTCAAGATGAACCATTGCACCCTTTCAGATCTGGTGACTGAGTGTTACTCAAGACCTGGCAGCGTGGACATGCCCATGTCCAATTGATGGAGAAATAGTGTGATCCTTGTGATATTTTGCTAACCACTCACGCAAACTTGCAGGAATAAATCTGGACATCACTCCAGAGTTAAGAAAACCCCAGAAGGTGATGACTCAGAAAATAAAAACTCTTACTCTTGTGAACTTTTCAAAGACCTGAAATATCTGTTTAAGAAAAAGGAATTTAAGGGTTTTTTTTGCTCTAAAAGATTTTGTTGTAGGATACCCCAGGGTTAATGTCCTCACCGGAAACCCTTAGATGATGAATAAAGTTATGAGTCTTCCTTGGTAATTGTTGAAAAAATTGTCCCATTTATCCACTATCAAAGTAATCTAGGATGACACTTGAAACCACCTGTTATCATTCCTTCCAGCTTTGGGATTTTAATGTTGATTTCCATGAAAAAATACTTGGTTTTGATTTTGAATTTAACTTTTGATTTTTACAATTTTGAGTTTTGAAGGGTTTTTATATGGCCTATTATTTGATTTTTTTTCTTTCTCTTTTCAGACTTTTTTGCAGGTGCATGTGTGATTCAGGTGAACAGCCTGTCTGCTTCTATGAGTAAGACTGCTTTTCCTCAGGCAGTGGTGAAAAAAAAAATCTAGCCTCAGAAAATTATGCTTTGTTCTCATGTGGATGCAGAGAGAAAGCCCTGTGTCTTTGCAAATATAAATAAAACTGTACAGAAGATAGTCCACATGGGATAAGTGAAACAGCTTAAGGAAATGTCTTTGTTTATATGTTTGTGTTTATTCCCCTTTGTGTCTAATTTTTCTGGCCTCCAGAAGTTAAATTTTTACAGCTTCTCTCAATGTACTATCAAATTCTATCAAAATTTTGAGCTCAGATAATACTGTCAGTTGATCCTGGTGCTTCCGAGTAGTATGATCCGGGATAATCTATGGTTAATGAAAACTACTTTAGAATTTGATGGTATGGTTTGAAACATGAATATCATTGAAACTGTGCTATTGAATGTAATATTTTTTCCCCTTTATGTCATTTTTTTGGGTATATGCTGCACAGAGAGACATTTGAGGTAAATTTCATAATTTTTTTAATATTTCATAAAATGGATGATGGGAAGTTAAAGATTTTTCAAAGTTAATAATTCCAATAATAGAATTGAAATTTTAAGTTAAGGTTTGGTGGAGGAAAAATGGTTACTTTTGTGATGAGTTAAAAGAAAATGCAAGGGTCTAGTTCTGTTAGTATTATGTGAGTGAAGTCTAGTCAGAACTTGAATATCTTCATTTGTTACTGTTGAGAAATACTGTTTTCTATAATATTTATGATGAAACTTCCCAGAATTCTAAATTAGGAAAAATTGGTAGCCTGTTGCGTGATTGATCACAGAAAATTTTATGGAACCACAGGTAGGATTCTGAAATAACATACGAAAATTTTTCCTTTCCTTATGGAAAACAAGGCCAATTCAACTTATTTGGTTTTTATGTGGTAAGAACTGTTGCTTGAGAGAAATGTTTCACCTTAGTATATACATGAACATTAATATTGACATTCTAAAAACTATTATGGAAACTTCTTAAGTGTTGGATATATTCTGATATAATATTACTTGTCCATATTTGTTGCTGCTGTTCTAGAATGTAAGCTATAACATTGAACAAATTTCCTTGTCAACTGTTTTATACCAGATCTTTAATTTTTGGTCTTTCAGAGTTTTGACGTTCACAGAAATTGTTTCTGGACAAGTTAAAAGGAGAAAGACAATATTGACAATATTTGAAGATATTATGTATTTAGAATCTACCTCCTCTGTCATATTACAAGTCCATGATTATGTCTGTCTCATTTAACACTGTTTATCAAATAACTCCTGAATTATCCCATAGAATTACCTATGGGAAGGTATACCATTATGGAGAAAGACATAAATAGCTGCTAACAAAATTGCATGCTTACATTAGGTTCTTAAATTTTACAGTTTGCTTTCATTTTGACTAACCTAGTTCAGTGTCACACTCTGGAAATGTTTAACTGCTTTTCTAATATAATGAGAACTAAGATGCTTTATTAAATGAATTAAGTGGAAAATGCACTTAAAGTGAAGGTTTGGCTCATGTGTCTCTGTAAAATATAAGGGAAATGATATCCATGTTATGTTATGTATATAATGTCTTACTTTAAAGTGTGATTCATCAATAATACGTACTCTAAATGTAATTTACATTGTACTCAGTTTTCATCAAGTTACATCCTCTTATTTTGTAGGTTATAGTGCCATCATGTGGTTACTTATTTTCCTAAAATAAACTGTAACTTGCATATGTGGACTAGAAAACTATTTTAACTGCAAAAACCCAGACATCACTCAAGTGGGTGTGACAACTTATAATTTGTACTGGTTTCTAAGACTGACTTTGTATATTGATATATTCACTAAGAGCATTCTGAATCTGAGTTGGTAGCATGCAGAATTTGGAAACTCTCATTTATATGATAAAAGAAATCTGAATAGGATATATTGAAGATGTATGCAGTCCCATTGAATGTTTAGTTTTTATTTTCACTTATGTTTTATCAGTTTATTATAAAAGATACAGACATGTAGATAAACGAAGAGTTATATAATTCTGAAAGGATCTCAAGTGCAAGAGTTTCTATCCCTGGGGTTCGTATGTTCCACATTCTGGGCACATCAAATATTCACCAATTCACAAGTTCTCAGAATCCCACAGCTTGGGTATTTTTATGGAGGTTGTATCAAGTAGGTCATCTACATGCCCAATAACCCAGAGTATATGGGTAATATTAAAAGTTCCAAGCTTCAAATAATGCTTTTGTCTTTCTGGTGACAATTCCCTATCCTGAGGCTTTCCAGGAGACTACCAAGTCTGACCATATTACAAGATGTTCCTAACACTCAGGAAATTCCAAAGGATATAGTAGCTCTTTGTCATGAACCAGAGGCAGATACCATATGTATTTGTCTTATGTCACAATTAACTTCCAATTATGGAGTTATTTCATTGCCATTATTAAAAGACTTATTTATTTATTTATGCATACAAGAGCTGGGGTATAGGTCAGAGGTGCCAGGGGGAAAGGGGTGGTGGTGAGAGGATTCACCAGAGACAGAGTGGGAAGCAGAATAGGCAGATCTACTGAAATATACTGCTGAGGGGAGCAGCAGGCGAGATAGGAGAGATCTGCTGTGCCATGTGGGTTATTTCCCTGGCTGGGGATCAGACTCAGGCCACAGTGGCTGGTGATAGCTTGATAGCATTGAGACTTTAACTGTGTGGGGCCAGGGAAGCCTCTCGTCATTTTTATTTGCACTTGTCTTATGATTAAGAATGTAGAGTTGGGCATCATTTTTTTTAAATTTTGAGTTTGTTTTTATTGAGGTAACATTGGTTTACAACCCTGTATATAAATGGTTTACAAAACTGTATATAAAAGATATAGTTGCACACATCTTCAGATGTGTGTTACAGAAACACACCCACCACAAAATCACATAATCTTTCATTATAGTCATTTGGGACCCCTCTTGCCTTTCCCATCAATTTCCCCTTCAATTCAGTAGTCAAATTTCTAAAATTTGTTTGGTTTAGCTTTCTCTGTTCCTTGGTTTCTATATATTTCACATACGTGCAAATTCAACCAATATTTGTCTTTCTCTTTCTGACTTATTTTAATTAGCATAATCTCTTCCAATTCCGTCCATATTGCTTCAAATGGCAAGATTTTTTTTTTTTTGGTAATAGGTGAGGACTATTCCATGGTGTAAAAATACAACATCTTCTTCATTCACTTAAATTTTTTCATAACTTGACTATTGTAACTAGAGCTGCAACAAACATAGGAGTGCGTATATCTCTTTGAATTAGTGTTTTTACGTTCTTTGGGTAGATACCTACTAGTGGGATTGCTGAATCAATTATTACAGTCATGGAAGATTGTATGAATCTACAAAAGGTGCCCAATTTCTTCCAGGTTTTCCAGTTTGTTTTCATAGAAATGTTCATATCAATAGTAGATTGCTATGACTCCCATGTATTTCTGTGACATCTATTTAAGTTTGCAGCTTACATTTCTGATTCCTTTTATTTGAACTTGCTCTTGGTGAGCCTATCTTGGGCTTGTAAATTTTATTTTTTCAAGTTCTGGCTCTTAATTTCACTGATATTTTGAAAATCTTTGTTTCTTTATTTTGTTTATGTCTCTAATTTTTATAATTTCTTTCCTTCCTGTTGATTTTTCAGATTCTTTTATTATTTGAGTCTTTCATTCCTTTCATTATAGTTAGATTTTTTAAAAGTTGAGATTGAACTTGTTTTTTAAATCTATATTGCTATGAACTTCCATTGTAGTAGCACTTTTAGAGCATCCCATTGAATTTGATAGAGTGTCTCATTTTTGTTAGTCTCCAAATATTCTTTGGTTCTTTTCACAGACCCAGAAGTTTTGTTTACATTCCATATGTTTGGTTTATTTGGGCTTCTTGTTGTTTTTAATAACCTTGCTTTATACCACTGTAATCTCAGATGATGTCTGAGATTTCATATGTTTTCAGAGACATGTTTTATGTTCCAGCATGCTTGAAAATCTATTCTTGAGAATATTTATTTTCTTTTAGGGTAGAACATTCTGCAAATGTCTTTAATGACCATCTGGTTCAGCACTTATAAGACCTTTATTTACTTGCTAATTTTCTGTTTGCATGCTTTACCCCTTTGAATCAGGGGTGTGTTAAAGCCCATGACATTGTGTTTTTGTCTGTATGTCATTTTAGGTTTGTTAATAGTTGTTTGATGTAGGGCCTCCCTGGTGGCGCAGTGGGTTAAGCAATGCACTATGAAGCAGACCGCAGCCACTGCAGCACGAGTTCGAGCCCTGCTGCCGGCCACGGGGGGCACCCACATGGCACAGCAGACCTCTCCTGCTGTGCCCGCTGCTGCCCTCAGCAGTGTACTTCCATTGATCTGCCTGTTCTGCTCCCCGCTCTGTCTCTGGTGGATTCTCTCACCCTCCACACCTCTGGCCTGTACCCCAGTGCTTGTATGCATAAATAAATAAATCTTTAAAAAAAATAGTTGTTTGATGTAATTAGGTCCTCATATGTTACATACACAAATATTTATAGCAGTTAGATATTCGTGGTGAATTGTTCCCTTCATCATTATATAGTGTCATCTTCATCCTGGTTATCATTTTTTGGATGAAAGTGTAGTTTATCAGAGTATTTTAATGAGTATTGCAGTTTAATCTTTTCTCTCTGAGTTATTGGCATGAAGCCCGTTGCTCAAACCTTTCACTTCATTCGTTTTTATCTTTCAGTTTGATATATAATTTTTGTAAACAAAGTATAAATGGTTTAAACTTTTTTACCTAACTTTCCGGTTAGGTATCAAACCATGACATTTGGGTTTTCTTGTATTTAGAAATTTGGGTGTTCTTTCTGCTTCTTTGACATTCATACTCTATCATTCCTTAGGTTTGGGAAGTTCTCAGGTATTATTTCTTTGAATAAGAGGTCTGCTCCTCATCCTTCTCTCTACACCTTCTGGAATAACCCTTATCCTTATTTTGTCTTCTAATTGAGCCTCATATTTCTGATGGAGTTTCTTCATTTTTTTTTTTTAAAGATGCTCTTTTTTTTTTAAAAAGATTTATTTATTTATGCATGCAAGAGCTGGGGTACAGGCCAGAGTCGCGGGAGGTGAGAGGATTCACCAGAGACAGAGTGGGGAGCAGAACAGGCAGACTGATTGAAACACACTGCTGAGGGGAGCAGCGGGCACAGCAGGAGAGGTCTGCTGCACCATGTGGGTCCCCCCCCTGGCCCGCAGCAGGGATCAAACTCATGCCACAGTGGCTGCGGTTTGCTTCATAGTGCATTGCTTAACCCACTGCGCCACCAGAGAGGCCCGTTTCTTCATTTTTACTAAATCCTTATTTTCTTTCTTTTGTCAAGTGGGTGATTTGTACATTTGATTCCTTCATTTTTGAAATTTTCTCTTCTGCTGTTTTAATTCTATTTAAAATGCTTTCCATATTTTCTTCATTTCATTCAGTCTCTCTTTATACTTTTTTAATATCTCTAATCTCTTTGGTGAAGGACTATTTTTGTTTTCGGATCACCTTCTAAGATACTGCTCTTATCTGTCTTTGATTAACCTTCTAATGCCTCACTTCATATTTTTGATACTGTTATTTTAATTTTTTGTTAGATCCTCTGCTTCTGTATCCTTTATTACGTCTCCAAATTTCTATTCTCCTCTTTGTCAATTTTGTGTTTAGATATTCCTTGCTTCATTGGCATGTGTGTTGCCACCTTTGCTTTTTTTATGGTTAGGTCTCTGTTGATTTTGTTTAGTTTCCTTTTGTTATCCTGTTAGTAGGTGGGGGCAAGATGGGTGCCTGGGGGTAAATACTGTGTCTCAGCTTTGTTGAGCACTGAGTGTTGTTTCTGCCTCCTTTATTCAAAGCAATCTCTGTACAATGCTTCAAGTACCTATCTTCCTGTCTGCCACCTGCTGTTATTTTGTGTTCCACCTAACTTCTTTTTCTTGACCAGTAAACTCCTGCATAGTCTACAGAGTTCAAGCCTAATTACTCAGTTGGAACTGCATTTCCAGGTAATGGGTTGTATGCCCCATATCATCCAGCAATGACTACTGTCAATGGATGCCACCATGCAGGCTATAGGTGCTATGATTCACCCAGTTAGTTCTATCCAAACGAGTGACTCAACCTGAAATATCTTCATTATCTTTTTTGCTAGGAAGGGGTAAGGTGGAGATTGTCTTGCTTATTCAAGCTGCAGAACTCCAGGGATAAGCCCAGTCATGTAAACTCAACTGTGCACACTCCCATTTCAGAAATTCTCCCTGCCTCTGTATAATTCACTGTGCTTCATAGGACCAAAATGGCTATACCACAAGTCAAAGTATATGCTTATCTGACTTCACTCCCCTTTGACACCTCCTTTTCCTTATCTGCAACAAGTCATAAATCTTTGAGTAAGTCCTCCCTGGGAAATTCGTGGTACTCTGTCATAAATCTTCCTTTAAGCAAATATTTTCATAGTTTTATTTAGGGGAGAACATGATCCATTCCCCTTACCTCTCTATTACAATCACAATGTGATTGAAACATTTGTTTCTCATTGGGAGCATATCTTCTAAGATTGAAAACATCATTTCAATGTTAGATGTTTTTGATAATGCTGACATATTTTAAACTAAGTTCCAAATAGCCATATTTCAGTGAGAAGGACGAGCCAGTAAGCAAAAATGTCTCTACTTCTTGTGATGAGTGAATTTGCAGGAAACTCAGTTTGTCCTGACTATGATTAACTGTTAAACAATCCTTGCAGGAATGAAACAAGAATCATTCTCTGATACCATCTTAATTGGTCCTGAGTTGAGTACATTTCTTTGTGTGTGTCTTCCCTTTCTATATCTTTGATGCAGCATTTTTGCTCATTTTTAATTTTGTTAACTTTCTCATTATTAACTTTGAGAATTATTTGCATATTCTTATTTAAACCACTAATTTTATGTGCATTTTGCAAAATTGTCTTATCTCCATTACTCTAATAATTACTTTCTAAGAGGAGAATTGTTTTTCTTCAATAAAATATATTCTATTAATTTGCATTAAACTGAGATTCCTGCTATGATGATATTCAAAGGAGTGTCAGACTGTGACTCCATGTACCAGTGTTAAGATAACTCAGAGGCTGATAACAAATTCTGGGAACTAAACATGATTAATACCAGAAACAACTCTGATGGGCTGTTCTGATGGGCTCTTTGCTTACGGCTGTCATTTTCTAATCCTTAAAAATGTCAACACTTTGGACATAAAGCATCCCATTACTTTTAAATAGACTCCTGAGTTTCTTTGTGTCAAACTAAGACTTAAGAAGGGGGCAGCTATTTTTCACTGCAAATATCCTGTTAGCAAATAAACCTATTTGATATTATTCACCAGCCCAAACCAGACTCAGTCTGACCCAAAATCAGTTTGGCTTCTAGGCTGGACCCACTTCAACTTAGACCAGTACCATCAACAAATATACAAAACTAACAAACTCCAGTAAATGGACAATGTAGACTAAAAATGGGGGAAAGCATAAATAAGCAAAGTTCAGTAAATGGGAACCACATAATGGAAATGGGGGAGAGATTCCAACATGGAAATGTGGATTAAATCAAGGACTAAGGGCCTCAGGTTCCTGAGAGAAACTTCTGTTGACTCAAGCTGACAATTAAGCTCTAGACTAGAAAACTAAAGCATGTATTTGAACTCACATTGAGAGGAATGTATTGCACAACCCTCAGACATGGTGACAGAGAACTGAACAAGGTTTGTCAGTATTTCTCCTCCCTGATGGCTGCCGAAAGTTTGATTTAGATCTCACCATATATTAAAATATGTTAAAAAACAAATAAGTCTGCAAATAAATTTAGAGATTTAGTTGGTTTTATTACATGATTTATGCATTGGGCAGCATCTCATCTAGCAAGCAGATAGGTGCTGCAAGGAACTGCATAAAATGGAAGCATTTTATAGTTAGGAAGAGGGTGGGAAAAGAAAAGGTAACAACATCTAAAGGCATTGTCCCCAAGTTTAGACAAGAGGAAAAAGACAATAGACAAACGGTAAAGAACAAACATCTACCTATGAGACTTTGTCTTTTTTACTCAGGAAAAAATATTTTTCCTTGGCTACTTTCTAACTGGCCATGATCACCTATAGCTGAAAGGAAGTATTTGCTCTGTGAAGAGAAAAGGTTAGGAACTTGTGCTGAATAAACCAGTAACTCTGATCTCTAAGACTAGGTTAGGAACCCCTTTTCTGTACACCAAGGCATCATGTAAATGAGGAGATTAATGAGGTTATCTTTGAACACTGTAAGTAATATAGGTTTGATATTAAAAATCAATATTAATGTAGATATGAAAATGCAAATAGAAATTCTGTATTTTATGTTTTGCCAAATATGCTACCCATAAATATTAATAAAAGTAAATTGAAAACTCCTATAATGAAATATATTGCATAGATGAAGCCTTTTATCTTCAGGAGTTTGCTACTTGAGTGTGGTCCAGGATCTGCAGCAGCAACATCACTGAGGATCCTTTTAGAAGTAAAAAAGATCAGATTCTTCCAGACTTATGGATCAGAACCTTTACTATAGTATGACCGCTAAGTGATTTGGGTGGACATTAAAGTTGAAAAGTACTGCTTCAGTGGTTTTAGCCAGGCCAGCTTGTCCTCAGGACAACCCATTTATGTAGATCAAATATTTTCTGTTGTGTTTATACTTGTTTCTGTCATTTAGACTTGAAAGAGTTCTGACTGATCCAGACAATGAGGATACATTTTATGTGCTTTTTTCCCCTACAGTGACTTGTACATTTTTGCTTAAATGAATTTATGAAGAGTTAATCATCCAGTCACATGTATTTGAATGACAAAATAAACATCAAGAACAAGAAATGTTGTTCCTGGTCATGCTAACCCCAGTCAGTTGTTAGTGACTTCCTGGTCACTCTCATTGTGTTGAGGACTCTGTCTTAGCATCAGGTCTCAACAGGGAAGAGTACACTTAGTGATGACTGCTAATCATAAGTAGTAAGTATGTAGTGACGCTGATGCCACCCTCTCATCTCAAGAGAAGATTCACATTTTATAGTATAGTTAGAGGTGGTGACGGTCAAGTCAGCTTCAGTGTTGTTCCTCATTCAGTAATTCTATGCTTATATGATAGGACTTACATTTCTTAAGCACTGTAACAGGTCAATGATAAAGTGGTATAATATATACATGCTCCATGCTTCTTTAGTCAAGTGGGGAAGAAAAACTTTAAATAAACAAGCATTCACACAAATAATTACTTGACCATACCTGTGATGAGGCTTATGAGGAAAAAGCACAAAAAGTATGACAGAACATGAAAAAAGAGTGTAATGAATTCCAGGAGGACATGGACTTTCCAGAACAAGAACATTTTAAGTTCAGTCTTGAATGATGTGTTAGAGTTGGTCTGGAGAAGATGCAGCATAAAACTGTGCTGGGCAAAGAAGACCTTGGAGAAGGGCTCTGTGTTATGGAGTCTGGAGGAAATGCAAGAGGATAATATGGCCAGAACATAAGAGTAGACAAAAGTGAGCAATACCAAGGCTGGGAAACTAAGCAGGTAACAGAGTAAGGAAACTCCTTGCACCATTACTAGGAATTATAAGGTCTTCAGAAAACCTGGCTCATGCTGGACCTCTCTGGTGGCACAGGGGTTAAAGTCTCAGAGTTATCAAGCTATTGCCAGCCACTGCAGACTGAGTTCAATCCTGAGTCAGGGAGCTAACCCACATGGCACAGCAGACTCTCCTGTCTTGCCCACTGCAACCCTCAGCAGTGTATTTCAGTGGATCTGCCTGTTCTGCTCTCGACTCTGTCTCTGGTGAATCCTTTTTTTTTTTTTTTAAAGATTTATTTATTTATGCATATGAGCTGAGGTACAGGCCAGAGTTGCAGGAGGTGAGAGGATTCACCAGAGACAGAGTAGGGAGCAGAACAGGCAGACAGACTGAAACACACTGCTGAGGGGAGCAGCGGGAGCGGCAGGAGAGGTCTTCTGTGCCATGTGGGTCTCCTCCCCTGGCCAGCGGCAGGGATTGAACTCATGCTGCAATGGCTGAAGTTTGCCTCATAGTGCATTGCTTAACTCACTGCGTCACCAGGGAGGCATCTGGTGAATCCTCTTACTCCTATACCCCATATCTCTGGCCTATACCCCAATTTTTGTATGCTTAAATAAATCATTAAAAAAATAAACAGTAAAAACCTGGCTCATGCTGACCAGATTCAAATGAGACCTTTTTCCAACCAAAAGATCAATTTAATAATAGAAGCCAAAGTTTCAACAGAATCAAGAAGATTAGGTTGATCAGCAAAAAATTGGAACTAGAGAAGCAAGCATATCTACTGTATAAATACACAAATCCATGCAGTCCAATAACTTTTCTTAAACTAAATTTGCCATACATGAATGAACATGTTCCAGTTCAGTTAGACACATTTTCACCTTGTTAAATGACCCCTTGTGTTTTACACATATTGTTGTTCAATAGCCTTAGAATTGACAAATAATTCCTTGTGGGTCTCTCAAATTTCTGCACAACATCAGAAAAGAGTACTAAATACTTTTTGTTCCAGATCATGTATTTAAAAATGTTGTATAACAAATGCCCCATTGTAAAGCAACTGATTATTAAATAATTGATATTCCTGAGCTCAGAGTTCTTTAATTATAACCCAGGCACACTGTGTGTCTATCATGTGTGCTGCTCTAGGTCACTTTTGTGGTGTTTTGTGAGTGAAGCAAAGGAAACCAGTGTGAACACGAAGCTTATGTTCCTGCTGTAGTGTTCCCTTCCCCTAACAATGTATGAATCCTTCCCATGCCATCATCTGCTTCCTTCCTCTCCTTTTAATTTCTCAATTCTTCTCCTCTTTCCTGTTTCCAATCTGGGACACCTATCCTTCCAATATTCTTCTTCCTTGTAATATGCACACAGAGTCTTTCTTAAAACTTCAGTCCTTTCATTTCCTTTCCATGTTCTTTCTGTGTTTCCCCTAAATCCTGTCTTCTCTATGAAAATGGTTGCTAGCCTAGGTCTCCTTTCTTATCTCGAACTGTATTCTCTAAATGCTATATCCATTGATTGAGAAGGACTCATCTCTATAGCATCTTCTACCTTTGTTGATTTCGACCATATGTCTGGAGAGCCATACCTATGAATTTTTAACAATCATGAATATTTTCTGGGTCATATGGATTTGTGTTTGAGTAAGTACTATAAGTTTGAGTAAGCCTTCTTAAGGAACTGAAATAGATCCTTATTGGCTTATTGCTGAAGCTCCATTGTCTTACTAAAACTCTTTTGTTTAGACAGTTCCTGCGTTAGCCCTTCTAAAACCACCTCGTACAGTGTTCTAGACTTCCCAGTCTCCCATCACTGGGGTCCCTGCTGGTGTCTACCATTGGTACAGCCGCTTCTAGTTGCATGCTTTCTTGATTCTCCTACTGGAGACAATAAACCTCTTCACTAGCCTTCTCTAATACCATTCTTCACTCATTTGATGTTAATAGTTTATGTAGTACAGATTTTATGTCTACCCAAGTAGGTTGATGGGAAGCGAAAATAAGGCAAACAAATTAGCCATCCTTTTAGGGTTTTCCCATGTGGAGGAACAGAAAACTTCAGTTCAGGAGGTCTGCAGTGGAAAAGAGGGTACATGAGCAACAGTAACCCAAGGTTACTTCTGTTTGTTAAAAAAACCTACAAGGAATTGTTGAAGAGGAACTCTCCTATCTCAAGCTAGCTCCTTTAGCCAAGTTGGATGCCCTGTCTGGTATAAGAAATAGAAATCATTTCATTCTTATCCTGGGGGTAATGTGAGACCTGTAGAGCCTCCACACCTTCTCTGAGAGGGGTGCTGGGCTCTTGAAAGGGATTCTCCATTGGTGTGTTCAAAATCTCCAGTAAGTGATGGTCCTCCCCTTCCTCCTTTCCCCCTTTCCTGCTATCAGAGTAAAAGGAAGGTCCCTTTGCTCTTCTTTGTGCCATCAAATGGGTCTCTATCTTTTCTAAACTTTGTTGATGGAGGACTGCCAGAATTTGTCTAAGCAGAAGCTCAGTCAAAGTAGAAGGCTCACCTCCTCTCCACTAAAAACAACAAATACATACCCCCACTGACCCACCCAGAAAAAAAAGTCCTAATTTGGAGGTTGAAACTGAGCCTTAATTTATGGAGCCACACACCTCCAATGAGACCACAATCCTTTTCTATACATCAGGTTTGGCATTACCAGATTACCCAAACCAAAAATACTTAAAATACAAAGACTGCCTAGCTAATGATTGAAACTATGTTTATATCAGTGTAGACACAGAGACAAAACTTTACTAAAGTAAAACCAAGCTCCTTTAAAGTAGAGTCAGAAAACTCCTACTACATGTCCCACAATTGTAACACACTGAGAGTCTGCAAGGTAGGGCCCACTGGTCAACTGTGGTTGTGTTGGGCAACCCTGGGAACAATGGGGTGACTTGAGTTCTGAGTCCCCACTCACATGCTAAGAACTCAGACAGAGAGGATTTTTAAAAAGAGTTCATTTATACAGGAAATGAGAAAAGAGAGGAGAGACAGATTAAGAGTGAGAAAAAAGTAATTAATAGTGGTGTCATCTAGGGCCTCCTTGGTGGCACAAGGGGTTGAGCGCAGCACTGTGGGGCTTCCGCAGTCACTGCAGCACACTCCTGGCCAGGGAGGGGGCCCATATGGTGCAGCAGACCTCTCCTGCCTTGCCAGCTGCTCCCCTCAGCAGTGTATTTCAGTGGATCTGCCTGTTCTGCTCCCCACTCTGTCTCTGGTGAATCCTCTCTCCACCCCGCCACACACAGTCCCCCCAGCCTCTGGTCTGTATCCCAGCTCTTGTATGCATAAATAAATAAAATCTTTAAAAAAATAGCAGTGCCATCTGACCTGAGACACCAGTTGTAGGCTGAAGTCAGAAAAGCGAGCAAGAGCACACACATGTTCAGTTCAATTCTGGATGCTTATTTCCACCCCCAAGTCCCCAGTGGTTCACTGTTCAGGAAGTCAGATTAATGTATGTTGAGGTTTGTAATCCTTGCCTCTTGAGATCTCATGGACATGGAGATGGGGATGGAGTCCATAAAGTCAACAGAGGGTGGAGTTTTTTCAGGAGTCACTCACTGGCTCAGTGTTTGGTTCTTATTGTACTATTGCTTTGCACTATTAATGTCTCTTCTGAACTCAGTAAAAAGGACAAAGGATATGCTGTATTATTGTGAAGGTTGTTTTTCACTAGGGTCCTCTGAAAATATCTTGGAGATTTCTAGATGTGTGCCAACCGTGATATTTGCTGAATCAGAAAAGGGAGAATATGTAGGTAAAAAAAAAAGTCATATGACAGAAACAAATCATTGTTGAATTTACTTTATTTAAAAAAAGTCTAGTTCAGGGGGCTCCCTGGTGGCGCAGTGGGTTAAGCAGCGCACTATGAAGCAAACTGCAACCACTGCAGCATGAGTTCGATCCCTGCCTCCGGCCAGGGAGGGGACCCACATGGTGTTGCAGACCTCTCCTGCCACGCCCACTGCTCCCCTCAGCAGTGTGTTTCAGTCAGTCTGCCTGTTCTGCTCCCCACTCTGTCTCTGGTGAATCCTCTCACCCCCACACCTCTGGCCTGTACCCCAGCTCTTGTATGCATAAATAAATAAATCTTTAAAAAAAAATTTTAAAAAAAGTCTAGCTCAAATACTATGAGAAGTGGATTAGAAGAGGCGAGATTGCTGGGATTTATCAGGTTAGGATTTTACAAGGGCCTTGAAGGATTGGTACAAACAATTTAAGGAGTTTGCAGGAAAAGTTTTGTTCAAAACATATAAACGAAGAACTAGACTGAAATCTTGTGGATATGCAAGACAAGTAAGGCATAAAAAGAAACTATTGTTCTACTTAGGTCCTCAGTATATAAAGAGGTAATGGGTGAATTGGCTTTTTTTATTAGTCAATATTGATAAAATTTTATAAATTTTGTAACTGAGATTAGAAGTCAGTCTGCTTGTACTTTTTATGGGTTTTGACAAATGTATAAGGAGCTCTACTCATCATTACAGTATGTTACAGAAGAGTTACACTGCTTAAAAATTATCTGTGCTTCAATCGCCCAAAGTGGTAAAAACCTCTAGCCTGATAAGGTAGGTGGTGGTGGGATCGGGCAGAGTGGTCAAGACTGTGAAGAGAAGTCCTTCATTGTAAATACAGTGAGGTCTCAGAATCTCTCTGTAGATAACAGTAGAAAATGGGTATGTCAGAGGAAATAAGGAGTTTTGTTAATATATTTCGATCTTTTAAAAAGCCCATGACAAGCTGATTGTGGTGTTTTAAAATATTCACATAGATTTGAAGCTAAAAGGAAACTATTTTTGCTGAAAACACCATTTTGAGCTATTATTAATCATCCCTAAACTTGGCAGGTACTGCGTCTCTTCAGCTCAGCGAACCGTCACTGTCTCTTTAACAGTGAGCACCACTGGGAGTCAGTTCCAATATTGATTTCCGCGGCCTTTCGCAATTGTACCAAACCAGGCTCTCTGCGCTTGCCGTAACGCGGACGCTACCATTGCTGTCTGAGGGGGAATTTGGAGGCAGCGGAAGAGGGAGACCGGAGGGTGTGTGTTAGGAAAAGCCGGGCTCTCCGGAAGACGTTTGTTTTACGGATCCGGTCACCAGTCCATCATTCTCCCCTTCCCCACATCCCCACCGCTCCTGTCCCGTCTGGGAGCGGCGGCTGCCTTGAGCTTTGCAGTGTTTGCGCGCGGTGGCAGGTGAGCGTCCGGCGCGCGGGCTCCCGGGGTCCCCTCCCTACCCCCCGTGTCTCCAGGGCCGGTGGCGGCGGCCGGCCGGGGAGGCGGCCTCCGCACACAGTAATGGCAGCGCTGTGAGCAGGGAAACGCGAGCTGACAGCCGCCGCGGTCGCCGCCGCCCACCTTTCTCGCCGGGGGCTTCGCCTTTCACTCCTTCGGGCTGCCTCCCCCTCCCTTTGTCCCCTTCTCCTGGTCCTGCTTCTGCAGAAGGTAACCCTGCCGAGGGTCGGGAAGCCAGGCTGCAGGCGCCGGGAAACTTCCCTTCCCGGTTAATGGGTGGCGGGGATGGGGCGGAGGAAGGGAGTTGGGGGCGAGGAGGGGGAAGGGGGCGGATGGATGGGGGCGACCTGGGAAGATGGTGTCCAGAAGGTGATCCCGGCTCCCCGGAGCGCTGACCCCTAAGCCCGGCCACCGCTGTACTGAATCCCTGGCCTCCCTAACCCGGCCTTGGCCGACCCTCCTCCGGCCGGCCCCATTTTCCTCCTAAGGAGACAAGGTTAGGGTGTGAATACTCACTCATTTGCTCATTTATATATTCAGAGGATACTCGACTCTTGTGTTGAGGGTGGTGATGGGGGCATCAATCGCTTACATCCTTACCACAAGTATTTTCACTTTTGTTTCCGCAGACAGTGAAGATTGATAGCTATGGGAGGAGTATGCTACGTGCATGCTAGACCTGTCTCAACACTTAGGGTCTGGTGAAATAAGATCCTTAGACTCTCTTTAGTGCACTTACTTGCACACAGGGGAGTCTGGATCATACCCTGCCACCCCACAAATAGGTACATGTAAATAAAACATCCGTGAATTGTAGACTGTTATTATTGTTAAATCCTCACCTTTCCTGCATGAATTACTATCACCAGTTGAAGTGCAGTACCTTGGAAGTTTAAATTTTGAAGATAAGGTATAAACTTTTTAACGTTCACTGTTGACTTTTCAATATGAAAATCTTTGAAGTAGACCCATCTGAATCTACCATTCATAGTAAAAGTGAGAAATGATCATTTTGTTCTTATGGATTGCTAACTACATAATGGGCAATAAAATAAAAAAATGAAAACTTTTTTTCTATCTTTTAGAATTTCACATTCCTTTCCCAGCAGACAAATGAACAAACTGGTTATACTCTGTTTTGCCTCTTATGCCCAAATTCAGTGTTTGGAAGACCTTTCAAAAGAGACACAACTGAAGTGCAATATTTTAGTTACGCCTTTTCGCTCCCAGTTGATGTTTATTAGTTAGGGAAACATACTAACAATATGCATACTTAATGTGTGAAAAATAATCTTTTCTGTGTATTTGAATGTTAACAAGCATCTGAAGTACTCTTACTTCATTCTCTACCTTCTCTGGTGACTCTCAGTGTTTTAGAAATGTGGAAATGGTGTATACATGTCTTTTATCTTTAGTCTGTCACTAAGTTATATGTTGTGGACCATCCGTAAAGTCAGTTTTGCATTAGTTATCAGTTAAATGTTTATTAAGCACTTGGTTCACATACAAAGTATTATTACAGGCATTGGGGGTACAACAATGTGCAAGACCCATGAAATTTCTGCCCTCCTAGAGTTTTAATTCTGGTGGGGAAGGGAGACACAGAAAGTAAATAAGATATGAAAATAACTTCAGAGGATCACAAATGCTATGAAGGAAATAAAATAAGGAATTGTGGTAGCAACTGGGTTATTTAAGATGTTGAGCTCAGGAAAGACCTGTCTAAGGTGACCTTTGACTTGATATCTGAAAAGTGAGAAGGACTTAACCTTTGGAAATCTAAGGGTGTGTTCCTTTCTGAGGGTATACAACAAATGGATTTACCCTGAAGCCCAGGATAGTGTTCCTGATTCAGTAAATGGAAATGCTTTGGGATCCTCCAAGAGGATCTGATCCTGATCTTGTGAGAGCTCCTTGTCCAAAGGAGTTGGATTTTATTATAAAATTATACTGAATAGTTAAAATTTTGTAAAACTGGTTCTGATTTATAGTTTGGCTCTGGAGGCTATTGGATAAGAGGAGAAAAGAAGCAGGGAGACCAGTAAGAAGTTGATAGCGTATTTTATTGGTGACTGTAGTGGTAGAGATAGAAAAAAGATTTTGAGATGTATTTTGGAGTTAAAGTTATTTTTGAATTAGTTATGTTTTGGTTGTGAGTACAGTTGATTGGGCCACAGTTGACTTCTGGGGTTTGGGTTTCAACTAAATGATGGTAATGCCATATGTTGACATAGGAAAGAAGTGAGGGAAGCAAATTGTTAATATGGGGCTGGAGTTGATTGGACATGCTAAATAAGACTGACTGGGTGTTCATGGTGGTGAGAAGTAGACATTTGTGTATACATTTTGGAATTTGGTTGAGAGATTAATGTGTCATTCACACAGCAAATATTTTTCAAGTACCAGCAGCGGTTCAGACACTGGAGCTATAGTAGTGAAAAAAAAATAGACAAAGATCTATACCTTCTGGGGACTTAAAATCTAGTGAGGGGAGAAAGATTGAGATGAGGAGTCATTAGCATTTATCTGTTGTTTTATTATATTTGTGTTTTGAGTAAAAACTGCCTGTCATTCAAATTTATAATGTTTGATAGAGTGTAGAATGACTATCTTTACTATTTCTTGTCTTCCATTATCCAGTCACCCTGTTTTGATTGAAGCCAAAAATGTTAGAGAATTTCTTACTTGTCCTTCCAAAGATATAGTTTGTATATATATAAACAAATATGTATATATATTTCACCCCACTTTACAAAAGTTTTAGTGTACTTCACCTGCTTTGACACCTTGTATTTTTTAGAATGGTAAATGGTATTTTAAAGCCTTGAAACAGAGTAAGACCACCTAATGAAAATGTAGAAAAAAGAGAACATTTTTTGACTTGGTCTCTGCCCTCTGAGTTTTGTGCATACAGATGTGCAGTTGTTTAAAGAACCATTACTTTTTGTGTGATGCACTGTCTTGTGTTCCACTTTGTTCTTTTTATATGCTGGACAGATGTTTTATCATGACTGGAAACAATGTTTTCTTATATGTACTATCAGCTAAATTTAAGTAAATTAATAACAGTCAACCCTTGAATCTTAAAATTATTGAAACTTTTGATCAACTAATGCTAAATCGTGGGAAAACAAGTAGAAATTTCAATGTTAAGGGATTTATAACAAGGTATTCATACTTGACATGACTAAATCTCAGTAATCAGAGTATCTCTTCACAGTGATCTGGCTTTTTGGTTGGGTTTGAATCTTAACAGTAATGTTTCTATTACACTGTAAATGTACATATCTTGTTACTATCTTTAAGAATATATAGATTCATCCTATGCCATTACTTTGTTTTTGGTAAGGTCAATTGGAGATATTAGAATAGTGTGGTTCTTTTTTTGCTAAGTTTTGAGATAATGAGTAGTGTTAATAAGGTCCTGATGCTAACATCTGCAACAACTTTGGGGGGTGCAACTCGACCTATTGATTGAGTCACTTGGAGGAGGGAAAATGGAATTTTCTCTCAAAATTGCTTTAAGGTCTATTATTTTTGGGAATTAAAAGTCCAAACTCATACTAAGTTCTTTACAGAATTTATAGTATTTTTTATATACATTTTGATTTTCAATTAGTTGTCTTTAAATTGCATCTTAATTGTGTTTAAATTGATCTACCATCTGTTTCTGAGATTGTTCTTAAGAACTGTTTAGTTCATTTTGATTTTTGTTATCATACTTATCTCTTACTCATTTGCCTGAGATTAAGCAGCTAGTTTCTTGACGGGAGTAATACAGTCTTTGATAGAAAATATTCAAGTACTTTTTGAAGTATTAAGTACTAATTACTATGTATAAAGCTTCCATATGAAATATAGTGGAGAGTATGTTAAACTGTATAGGTGTTCATATCCTATTTGAAGATTTTACTTGTCCAAAATATTTTTATTTATACTTTAACCTATAAAAACATTATAAATGATGTTACTGTTACTTAATCATTAGATTATAGCCTGAATTTTCCATCAATCAGCTTGACGGGTTAGGAGTTTGGTTTCTTTAACCAACTAATCTTTTTGAAGGCAGTGTCTCTGGCATCTGCTAGAGATCTGGAATACAGTAAATGCTTAATATCTTTTAAACTCAGTGACTTATAAGTCTTATTCTAATGTTTTTTTTCCTCAACACGGTAAATGTTGGATTTTACCTTGTGTAAATATTTATTAAATTTTTCAACTTTGTTTTAATTCTGCCGAAGGAGAGAAAGTATAGGGCATTTAAAATTTTGAAATTTTAAATGAGAGCCTGATGATCAAAACCAGGGAATAAACTTTGGTATAGTACTATTAACTACTATAGACTTTATTTGAATGTCATCAGTTTTCCACTAATATCCTTTTTCTGTTTGAAGAGTCAATCTAGGATCAGACATTGCATTTAGTTGTGTCTTGCAGGGCTCTCCTGTGAAAATCTTTTCTCATTGTTTATGGTGTTCAGATTTATGATGAGTGTAGTCATTTATTTTGTAGAATGTCTTGATATGGGTTTGTCTGATATTTTTTCATCATTAGATTGAGATTATATGTTTTTGGCAGTAATAGCACAGAACAGATACTGAGTCCTACTAAGTGCATTCTATCAGAGGGTAAATTATGTCAGCATAACTATTAGAGAAGATGTTAACTCTGCAGATAATCCTATTTTCTTCAAACTTCTACCTACTTATTTCATCATTTTTTGATCTTCCCTGTAACAGTTATTATAGTGATATTCACCTAATGGTGCTTTTATATTCATTCTCATTTCCTACACTGAGAAAGTAGAATTCTTTTATAATGGAGAACTCTCTCTTCTCCATATTTATTCATTCACTTAGTAATTTGTTTATATTGATATCAAGTCATGTGTATTTGTTTCATTTATAAACTGTTACTATCATTATTTTATTGTTCAAATTTTTCCAGCTGTGGCTTTCAGGTGGTTTTTCAATATCCCCCCATCTTACTGTGGAAAGTTCTTCCTATTTCTGGCACCATAGTATGTTCCAGGCTCTTGTATTTTCCCTGCTATCACCCTCCAATTAATCACTCTCCAAGGAGCACTGATTCCTTCTATTGGAGAATGGTAATTTGAAACCAGGGTCTAGGTATCCCTTGTGCTCTTTGTAAGTGGGGTATCATTGCTGCTAGTCCTGTCAGTAGACAGAGCTAGAAATACATGTGTGTCTATACTCGTCCATGGATACACAGTTTTCTTTATTTCTGTACCTTTTTGTCTGTATATGAAAAAATACGAGTTTAAACTAGTCAAATACTGTGGCGTTTATGCTAGCCTCCCCCTTTACTTATAACTGGATTTTCAGTCACTGAAAAGAGAGCATACTTTTCTAATAATTATTATAATCATGTAAATAGTTTCAACTTAACAAAATAATGAACAATGTGACAAGAAAAAGATCCCCAAGTAGTCCTGACCCTTAAGAAAAATTTTAAACTATTGCTCAAGATTTTTATTTGGTAATAGTTTGAACTAAAAATTGGACATTTGCCTTTATAATTTTAAGTATTGTTTTGACTAGTCAATATAAATTTAAAATATTTAGCGAGCACTTTGCACTGAGATTTAGATACTTTCTCTTACAGCAGAAATTTGTTGCCCATGTAATCTGTATTTTAAACTTAGAATAAAGTTTTTATGTGTGTCTTTCATTGTGAAATATACACATAACATGCAATTTTTCTCTTTAACCATTTTAAGTCTACATTTCTTCACATTAAATGCACTCACAATGTTGTTATAATCATCATCATTATCTGTTTCCAAACTTTTTTCATTGCCCCAAATAGAAACTATAGTTATTAAGAAATAACTCCCCATTTCTCCTTTTCCAGCATCTGACATTCTCTAATCTGCTTTTTGAATTGCCCATTCTAGGTACCACATTTAGGATCTTATAATATTTTACGTTTTGTGTCTTAATTATTTGACTGAATGTCTTCAAGGTTCATTCATATTGTGGCATATTTCAAAATTTTATTGTTTAGTATGTATCAGATTTTACTTACCTGTTCTTCAGCTGATGGGCACTTGAATTGTTTCTGCCCTTTGGCTATTGAAACTAATGCTACAGTGGACATTGAACACACATTTTCCAGTCCTTGCTTTAAATTCCTTAGATATATACCAAGGAGTACATTTGTTGGATTCATGGTAATTCTGTTTACCTTTTTGTGAACCCACTATTTTCTCTAGTGGCTACAATATTTTACATTCTCATCAGTGATGCACAAAATTTCCAATTCATTCACATCAGTGCCAATATTTGTTACTTTCTATTTTTTTTTTTTATTTCTTGTTTTGAGAATAACCACCTTATTGGGTGTGAAGTGGCCTCTCGTTTTGGTTTGGATTTACATTCCCTTAATGACTTGTGATGTTTCAGTATCTTTTCATGTGTTCTGCCTTATGTCTATCTTTGGAGAAAAAACTATTGAAGTCTTATCATTTTTAAATTGGTTTTTTGTTGTTAAGGTATATAACACTTTTTATACTGTTGGATAGTAATCTCTTATTACATATGTGAGTTGTAAATATTTTTTTTCATTTTGTGATTTGTCTTTGTACTATGTTTTATACTTCAGTGCATGAAATTTTTATGAAGACTGATTTATCTGTTTTCTTTTGTTGTCTGTGCTTTTTTTTGGTGTCATAGCGAGAAGTCATTCCTAAATCCAGTGTAGCAAAACATTTCCTTGTTTTCTAAGACTTTTAGCTGTAGATATAGACCTTTGGTCCATTTTCAGTTAATGTTTGTATAAAATATAAGTAAGGATAGTATATTTTACGTGGATGTCAATAGATGCCTTTATGTTGCACTTAGAGATTTCTTTAAAAGTAAATCTGTTTAGAAGTTAATTTCTAAATCACTAACAAAAGAACAGTTATAAAAAAGATATTCAAGGATGAAGTCAATTATGTGGTGAATGGGATTACATTTTTTTCTACCTGAAACAGATATATATTAAAATGAACAGCCTCTGAATAAATGGAATGAAGAAAGTCTTTTTAATAGGAAATATGGGAATAAAGTATAAGAAAGAGTGAAAACAAAGATTTCTGTAAGAGTACTATTTTGGCCCTCATTAAATTGAAAAAGCATAGATAGAACAGTAAAATTACAGAAAAGGTTATAGACTACCTCATCTAGCATTGTCAAGACAACTTGAAATGTATTTATAAATAGTCTTTTAAAACTATTTTAATATATATTTACTATATCATCCTTTGTATTTGTGTGGTGTATGGTTTCCCTGTGAAATTCCCACCACCAATTCACCCATGCACCACCATCATAGTCCCTTGTGCTCTTCCCACCCCGTCCTGATCCTTCTCCCTCCTCCTCTCCTACAGAATGTGTCTGACCTATAATTGCCTGATGATTTTGATTTTTACTTTATTATAGTTATTTTTTTCTCTCCCTGATCCCTTATTTGATTCCTCTACTTTCCTCCTATAAGTGAAACCATCTGATATTTTTCTTTTTCTGTCTGGCTTACTTCAGTGAGTATAGTCCCTTCCAGCTCCATCCATATTGCTGTAAATGGCATGAGCTTATCCTTTTTGATTGCTGAGTAATATTCCGTATGTAAATATACAACATATTCTTGATCCAGTCATCTATTTCTGGGCATTTGGGTTGGTTTCATAGCTTACCTATTATAAATTGTGCTACAGTACACATAGGGGTGCAGGTATCCTTTTGAATTAATGCCTTTGTGTCCTTTAGGTAGATACCTAGAGTAGAATTGCTGGATCACATGGAAGCTCCATTTTTAGTGGTTTGAGGAACCTCCACACTGCTTTCCATAGTGGTTGAACCAGTTTGCATTTCCATTAAACTTTTTAAGTTGTATAAGTGGAAAAAAAGAAACAGCTGCTAAGCTAGGATTATACTATGTTTGACAGGCAATTTAGGATGTTAGTTTCTTGATTTAAAATTTTATTTAATTCCTTTTTCATTGAGATAAAATTAACGTAATGTTATATTGGTTTCAGGTATACAACATTTTTAATAGTTGTATGTATTAAGAGATGATTATCATCATTGGTATAATTAACATCCCTTACCATACGTATTAAGCTTTTTCTTGTCATGGCAACTTCTTATAGTCTCTTAATAACTTTCAGATCTGCAGTAAAGTATTGTTAACTCTAGTCACCATGCATATCACATCCCCAAGAGTTACTTATTTATAACTGGAAATTTATACCTTTTGACTGTTTTTACCCATATTGCTCTCCTCAACTTTGGGCAATCATCAGTCTTTTCTCTTAACCTATGAGTTTCAGGTTGTTTTTTTTTTTTTTTCAAATCCTATATATAAGTGAGATTGTCGGGTACTTTTCTTTCTCTGTCCTGACTTCATGTAGCGTAGTTCCCTCAAGGAACATGTCTGTATCCTTGACATGTAAAATGGCGGGATATTCTTTTTTTTTTTTGTGACTGATTAATATGTATACATACCACATTTTCTTTATCCATTCATCTATCCATTGATGTTTAGTTTATATATACTGGCTATTGGAAATAATACTGCAATGAATTTGGAGATGGAGCTGTATATATTTGAGTTAGTGTTTTCATATTTTTCAGACAAATACCATGAAGTGGATTATATGTTACTTCTATCTCCAGTTTTTTGAGGTCCCTCCATGATGTTTCCCACAGTGCTATCCAGTTTATATTCCCACCGGCAGTGCTCCAGGGTTCCTCTTCCTCCGCGTCCTCCCATCACTTATTGCTTGTCGTTTGTATTCTAACCACTCTTAACAAGTATGTAGAATTTTTTTCCAGTGGGTTTTTTTTTTGTATCCATTGAAGTGATCATACGATTTTTAATCTTTCATTTTGTTACTATTGTGTGCCAGATTGACTGATTTTTGCAGATGTTACCTTTTGCTATTATTTTGTTGAGGATTTTTTGCATTATCTTCATCAGTGATATTGGTCTCTAATTTTGCTGTGTTGTGGAGTTTTTTTGGTCTGATTTTGGTATCCAGGTAATAATTGGAATTGTAAAATGAGTTTGGAAGTGTTTCTATTATTTCACAGTTTGGTGAGGGTTGGTATTAATTCTTCAATTAAATGCTTGATAGAATTCATCAGTGAGGCTGTCTGGTCCTGAACTTTCATTTGTTGGGAGGTTTTTGATGATTAGTAATTGGTTTTTAAGATTTTTTTTTATTCCTGAATCAGTCTGGTAGATTGTCTGTTTTTAGGAATTTCTCCATTTTTCTAATTTGTTTATGATTCTAATTTTTTTTTAATAGTAATCTCAAGGTTCTTTGTGTTTCTGTGGTATCAGTTGTCATGGCTTTCCCTTCATTTCTGATTTCCTTTATAGAGTACTTTCTTTTTTCTTTGTGAGTCAAACTCAAAGTTGTTAATTTTTCCTTTTCAAAAACCCAACTTTTATATTCTTCCTATGACAACCAGACTTCAGGGGGCACCTTTAGCCATTACTGTATAAATGAGTTAACTTTTGAGAACAGAAACAATCCCTCCCAAGATCTGTTTATGGGTTGCAACAAAGAAGTCATGGTAGTAAAAATGGGAAAATCAAAGTACAGGAAAGCTAGTGATTATGAGCTGATAACATGATAGCATGGGTAGACAGTAAATCTTGGTTAAAAAGAAAATACATCAATTTTATTTTTATTTTTTTAGTTTTTACTTTATTTTCACTCTGATATTTGTTATTTCCTGCCTTCTATTAACTATGGGCTTAGTTTGTTCTTTTTAGTTCATTGAGTATAAACTTAGGTTGTTTATGTAAGATCTTTATTGTCTTTTAATGCAGGCATTTATTGCTGTGAACCTACCTCTTAGAACTGCTTTTGCTGTGTCTAATACATTTTCAGATGTTGCATTTTCATTTTTCTCAAGGTACTTTCTAAAAAATTTGACACTTTGGTTCAGTAGCATGTTGCTTCATTTCCACATATTTTCTTTTAATTGATTTATAGTTTCATTTTTGACAGCAGTGCATATAATTTATGTTTTGACATCTGTTGTACCTCCCTTGGGCATTCAAAGATTTTTAACATTTTGGATGTTAACTTGTCTTTTTCTAGAGGACTGCATATCATTTGTTCATTTCCTTTGAACCAACTCTAGTTTCTGGAATGGTAAATAGTAAGTATATGGTAGAGGTCAGTAGGTATGAGCTTTGTGTTGATGCTAGAGGGATCTGATTCTAGGTTTGCTAAGAATAGTAGCTGCCATTTTGTTACAGACTCCTACCCAGATGAGTGGATCTTTTGCCATCTAGAGAAATAACTCTAGAAAGTACTAGGTGTAGTTGGACTAGGCAAGGCTTTTATATAGGCTTGTACACAAGTGAACCACTGCCAGAAAAGAGAACTTAGCCTGGCTCTCAGAAGGGAGTTAGGAGAAGATATTTAAAGGGTAGGTGCATGAAGGTGGGGCAAAGAACAGGATCATAACATGTCCTGGGTTGGGCTATACCAGAGCATTTGCAGACAGGTTATATTCCATCTGTGTATATGTTATCTACTTCTTTCCTTCCGGGAAATTTCAGGATAATCATTAGTCGGGATCTAATGCCTTTTTGTCTAGCATGGCACCTTCTGGTCAGTATGGTGAGCCAAATTGTTTGGACAGGACTAGCCATAGCTCTGTAAGTAGGTGCTGTTATGATTACCAGAATAGGCAGAGTATGTCCTGCTTTTTGTCCCTTCTATCTGAAGATGCAATAAGTTGCATTATTTTTTTTTATAATTTGCTGTGTTTGAATATCTTTATTCTTTATCTTAAGGGACACTTAAGTGAAAGAATAGGATTGTAAGAAGTTGTAATAACCATACTGAAAGCTCTCTTTGGGATTTTAAACTGGAGTAAAGTTTGATAAATACTTGCAATAACTGTTATCACCATTTTTAATTCTCCCATGCCTGTCTTATATAGCAGTATGTAGACAAAACTGGGAATTAAAATGCTTTGTAGAAAGCTGCAAGTGGATTAATTTGTCGGGAACAAAGGACTGGCTGAGCCATAGTGAAAAAAATTGATAAGAATTAGAAGGTGTGGCAAGAACTCTGAATTTTATTCTACTGAATAAAAAAAAATGCTAGCAACTGGTTAGAGTGTGATTTCCCTTCCTCCATAAAAACATAGGAACATCAAGGGAAAAAACCTTAGATAATTACCACTCATCTTTGCATCTTAGCATTATAGTTAAAGATTTAAATTCAAGATTTTAAAATATATGTGATTTAATTTACCTTTCAAATATTGCAAATCATTGGTTAGTTCAGAAGATGGTTTGTGTGAGCCTTTTTAATATTTAGAGGGATGATCTGGCCTCCCTGCTCAGAAAGCTGCAAATCTAAACTATTTATTTGTTGTTTTTTTTTTTTTAAATGAAAAATTTTTTTTTAAAGATTTATTTATTTATGCATACAAGCACTGGGGTACAGGCCAGAGGTGTGGGGGATGAGAGGATTCACCACAGACAGAGCGGGGAGCAAAACAGGCAGATCAATGGAAGTACACTCCTGAGGGGAGCAGTGGGCGTGGCAGGAGAGGTCTGCCTCGCCATATGGGTCCCCTCCCTGGCCGGCAGCAGGGATCGAACTCGTGCTGCAGTGGCTGCGTTTTGCTTCATAGTGCGTTGCTTAACCCACTGCGCCACCAGGGAGTCCCTATTTATTTGTTTTTGATAGAGGTAATATTAGGATACTTCTATCAGTTTAATGATTTGCAATATTTGAAAGCCACTATAGTGCACCCACCACCAAACCAACCATAGTTCACACCCACCTGGATAATTCAGTTCAGCTTTACAGGGTTTTAAAATTGTGTTTATTTGATCTTTAGTTTCTCTACATTTCACAGATTAGTGACACTGTCTGGTATTTATCTTTCTCCTGACTTATTCATATACTATTATCCATTCTAATTTCATCCATGTTGCTACAAATGGCATGAGTTTACCTTTTTTGCCACTGAGTAATAGTCCAGTGTGTGTGTACACGCGCGCACACTTCTTGCTCCACTCATCCATTTTTGGGGATTTAATTTGTTTCCATATCTTGGCTATTGTAAATAGTGTTGCAGTAACCATGGGAGCAAAAGTTTCCTTTTGAATTAGTGTTTTTGAATTTTTCAGGTAGATGCCTAGGAGTAGAGAGTTACTGTATCGTATTGCAGATACATTTTTCATGTTTCAGGACACATCCGTACTTCTTTCTGTAAATGCTGGACCATCCTACATTCCTACCAACAGTGTAAGAGTGTTCCTTTTCCTACATATTCTATCACATGTTGCTTCAGTTCTTTTTTTTTTTTTTTTTTTTATGGGCCATTCTTGTAAGTGTGAGATGGTATCTCATTGTGGTCTTGATGTGCAATTCTCTGTCCTTAAAATGTCTTTTAATTATTGTAACATTTTATCATGTGCCTATTGGATATCTGTATGTCTTTGGAGTAGTGTCTGCTTTGCTTTTTTACCCATTTTTTGAAAGATACTTTATTTATGCATACAAGCACTGGGATACAGGCCAGAGGTTTGGGGGGTGAGAGGATTCACCACAGAGAGCGGGGAGCAGAACAGGCAGATCAATGGAAGTACACTGCTGAGGGGAGCAGCGGGCACAACAGGAGAGGTCTGCCGCGCCATGTGGGTCCCCTCCCTGGCCGGCAGCAGGGATCGAACTCATGCTGCAGTGGCTGCGTTTTGCTTCATAGTGCGTTTCTTAACCCACTGCGCCACCAGGGAGGCCCTTACCCATTTTTTGATTGGGTTGTTGGTTGGTTTGTTTTTTTTTTTTTGAGTTGTGTGAATTCTTTGTAGGTCTTTTATACCAGTCCTTTGTCAGATGTTTGTTGTACAAATATTTCCTCTCATTCTGTAGGGTGTGACTTCATTTTAGTTCGTACATTTTGCTGTACAAAAGCTTTTTAGTTTGATGTGGGTCCAGTTGTTTGTCTTCCTTGTTTCTGAGGATGAATCTGTAAAGACAGCTCTGAGATTTATGTCTTAGAAGATTTTGTCTGTTTTCTTCTATGTGTTTTATGGCTTCAGGTCTTATATCTGAGTCTTTTATCCGTTTTCAGTTGACTTTTTGTGTACAGTAGTGGTCTAGTTTCATTTTTTTCTTGCACGTGACAATCCTATTTTCCCAACACCATTTATTGAAGGGGCCTTCCCTGTTTGAATGTATGTTCTTGGCTCCTTTGTCAGAGATTAGCTGTCATTATAAGCATTAGTTTATTTCTGGCCTTTAAATTCTGTTCCATTGGTCTGTGTGTGTTTCTAGTTTCTTAATGTGGGCCTGTATTGCTATATACCTCCCCCTTAGGACTGCTTTTGCTATGTTCATATGTTCTGAAAGGTTGTGTTCTCATTGTCATTTGCCTTAAAGTATTTTTGATTTCTTGTCTGACTTCCTTACTAACTCAGTGGTCGTTCAATAGTGTATTATTCATCTTCCATGTATTAAAGTATTTCCTTGTTTTTTTTTGGTAGTTGATTTGTAATTGTTTTTATTATAGATTTTTGTTTTGTGTATACCTTGAGGTTTATGTGTAATAATTTGTATGTATGACAGTCTATTTTAAGTTGATAACAACTTAAATTTTATCCCATTCTAGAACTCAGCATTTTTACCCTTATTCTATGTATTATGGAGTAACATGTCAAATCTATTATCTAGATTCCAATAACTTTAGTCACACTGATTAATATTCCTTTTCAGTGTACATATCCATATCTCTTTTCTTCCTGTTTCCTTTTTTTTTATAAAGATTTATTTATTTATGCATACAAGAGCTGGGGTACAGGCCAGAGTCCATGGCGGTGAGAGGACTCACCAGAGACAGAGTGGGGAGCAGAACAGGCAGACTGACTAAAACATATTGCTGAAGGGAGCACTGGGCGAGGCAGGAAAGATCTGCTACACCATGTGGGTCCCCTCCCTGGCCAGTGGCAGGGATTGAACTCGTGCTGCAATGGCTGCGGTTTGCTTCACAGTGCATTGCTTAACTCACTGCGCCACCAGGGAGACCTCTCTTCCTGTTTCCTTTTTTAACCTTAGGTTTTTTGTTTTTCAAATCTGAAATCTGGTTATTAGTTTCTTACAGTCTAGAATTTGCAATTGCTGGTTAAGACGCTTACTATTCTTACAATATATAGGTAGCATAGAAAGCATTAAAGTGATATTTAGTAAATGGTAGGTAGAGATAATGATAATATTATATTTTCCTTCTCTTACCATTAAGTATGTGTAGCAATTGTAACTTATATTGTGTTCTTTTTTTTTTTTAAAGATTTATTTATTTATGCATACAAGCACTGGGGTACAGGCCAGAGGTGTGGGGGGGTGAGAGGATTCACCACAGACAGAGCG
>JAGFMF010011673.1:5935426-5964955 GCA_019455555.1 Galemys pyrenaicus
CTGAGGGGAGCAGCGGGCACAGCAGGAGAGGTCTGCTGCGCCATGTGGGTCCCCTCCCTGGCCAGCAGCAGGGATCGAACTCGTGCTGCAGTGACTGCGTTTTGCTTCATAGTGCGTTTCTTAACCCACTGCGCCACCAGGGAGGCCCTATATTGTGTTCTAACTACCTTTAGAAGGAAACTTTTTTAATGTCAATGAAAAAGAGCCTATTCATATGTTTAAAATATAGTTTAAAAATTACTGATATTAAATTTGGCACCTTAATTTTGGAGTAATCATAATGTGTCATATCAAACATACTAGAATGGATACAGATATGCAAAACAATGTAGTCTTACTAAGTTTAAAGAAATTATGGTTTATGGAATTTTTTCAAATATCATATTTGAATATGCTATTAGTGAAAAGTATACTATATATGTAAAACAGATTTATGTCAAAGGGGGAGCCACAGAACCATTTACAGTATGCGTAAAATACCCTCCATCTCATATTATAGTGATGGAACTGTTGGCTAGAACACAAGAGTGAGAGTGAGCCCTATATTTCAAAATTTGTAACCATGTTAATTTACTTCCTGTTTTCCCCTCCTCTCTACATTGCCTTGCCTTAAATTTTTGATAGGTATTTTATAATTAGCCCTTTAAATGTGTAACAGCTTTGTTGATGCTTCACATGCCACTTAATGTACTCAGTTGTAGCATACAGATTTTTCTTTTACTTTTTTTGTATTTTGAACCTATAATTTGTTTTTAGGGCTAGTAACACTCATGGGCCTTAGGCACAATATTTATATGCCTAAGTGTTGAAATCCTCAACATCACATGAGTGGAACACAGAAGAACTAGAGGAGATTATGGTAATGGGATATTTTGTTAAAGGGAGAACTTAAGGGAATGCGGATGACCAAATTTGTTATTCTTCATCTGTGTGCTTAAGAATACATGATAAGGGCCTCCCTGGTGGCACAGTTGGTTAAGCAACGCACTATGGAGCAAACCTCAGCCACTGCAACATGAGTTCGATCCCTGCTGCCGGCCAGGGAGGGGACCCACATGGTGCAGCAGACCTCTCCTGCTGTGCCCACTGCTCCCTCAGCAGTGTACTTCCATTGATCTGCCTGTTCTGCTCCCCGCTCTGTCTGTGGTGAATCCTCTCACTCCCCCACACCTCTGGCCTGGACCCCAGTGCTTGTATGCATAAATAAATAAATCTTTTAAAAAAAAATACATGATAAGACCCAAAAGCAAGCACCTAGAGAAATTCAAGTTTTTTGTTTTTTTTTTTTAAATTTAATTATACAGGGAGGCTTCCCTGGTGGTGCAAGGGCTTAAGCACTGCACTGTGAAGCTTCTGCAGCCACTGCAGCATGAGTTTGATTCCCAGCCAGGGAGGTGACCCATATGGCATAGCAGACCTCTCCTGCCTCACCTGCTGCTCCCCTCAACAGTATACTTCAGTCAGTCTACCTGTTTTGTTCCCCACTCTGTCTCTGGTGAATCCTCTCACCCCCACACCACTGGTCTCTACCCCAGCTCTTGTATGCATAAATACATAACTTTTTTTTTTAAAGATTTATGTATTTATGCACACAAGAGCTGGGGTACAGGCCAGAGTCGCGGGAGGTGAGAGGATTCACCAGACAGAGCGGGGAGCAGAACAGGCAGACTGACTGAAACACACTGCCAAGGGCAGCAGCGGGTGAGGCAGGAGAGGTCCGCTACGCCATGTGGGTCCCCTCCCTGGCTGGCAGCAGGGATTCGGACTCATGCTGCAGTGGTTGCGGTTTGCTTCATAGTGTGTTGCTTAACCCGCTGCGCCACCAGGGAGGCCCTAAATTCATATATCTTAAATAAAAAGAATTACACAGGGAATGAGAAAAGGAAAAGCTAAGAGAGAGGAGAAGAAATTAATTTATTGTTTGGCACTTGTCCAGAGGCTCTCTGTCTTACCAGCAAGTAGAGTTAGCTGAGAGGAGACCAGGGTAAAAGCTGAACCCAAAATAAAAAAGACCTCTCTTATTTGTGTCCTTTAGTTCTGATGTGTTCCATTCATGTGATGTTGAGGATTTCAACACTTAGGCATATAAATATTGTGCCTAAGGCCCATGAGTGTTGCTAGTCCTACCTGTGCCTGGTCTGCTTAAAGGTCCATATGGTGCCTCTGCTCTATTCCTACTTCATAGGAGTGGAATTGGAAAGTGCCACGTCTTACCATTGGATTGGCTTTGAACATTACCCACTGACTTGGAGGTTGCTTCTCACTTTTTCTCTTACAATTTTCCCATATTGAATTTTTGTCACCATTTTTATGTTGATGAAAGTCAGATGTCTGGCTGCTTGTATGTGTTCTCAGAAGAGAGTTTCCTTTGGGGCTGTCATGTATTCAAAGGAAATAGCAATCACGAGGCATTATCCATGCACAAGCCAGTGTAGCAAAGTTTTCCATTTCTAGAAAATAGCCAGTCAAGGTCCAAAAAGAAAAAGAGCTGGAAATGTAGACAGAGATCAAACAGATATTAGAAACACTGAGTCAAAATGATTTTAACGGGCTTACAGTGTAAAAAAGGAAATAGCAATGATTTATAAGACAGTATATTGTCAATGAGTAGCCAGTATGGCAAAGATCTCCATTTCTAGAAAATAGTCAATATATCTAAGTCAAAAAGGCACAGGACTCTCAAAAATGGTGACAAGAGGCTACTGTTTAAACCATTTTCTATCTGTATTCCAATTGATGTCAAATAGAGCAGCAAAATGCACTTGTAAACTACCTCAAATTCCAGTCCATTTGATACATTTTTGTATAAACTCATAGTTGGCTTTTTTTCCCTTATGGAAAGTTTCTTAGCATTAAATCTTTCTGGATCTTGGGAGTCATGCCACAGCCTGGTCTCACAGGACTCCCTCTGTATTATTTGTGTATTTGAGTAAACTTTGCTTTCTCAGAACTACCTCGGCTTTTTCTTTCTGTATCTCCCAGTCGTGCCAATGGAGCTAGGCATCTGTACTAGGCCAGGAAAGGTATCTGGAACACTACAGACAGAATGGCCGGCTCTTTTCTTTGTCTAAACTTATGTCCCAGAAAGAGTCTCCCAATTGTGGTCTTCCAAACAAAACCCCTATAATGCAGCCATGTTTCCAGTTCTCTATTTAAGGAGAAATAAAACTCCATCTCTAAATTATCTAAAAATGGACATAATACTATGAATAGTAAGAATGCCTATTACTATTTTTCCATAATATGATGGCTTTAAGGAGAGAGAAAATACAGTGACAGATTAGTTCTGTTCACAAAAATGGAATTTAACATTGCTTCATATCATAATCAGCTGAGAGAAAATTTTCCTTGAATTAGAAACCCCCCACAAAACATGAATAAAATTTCCTTTGAAATTAAAATTTATTAAAACAATGCATATAGACAGTTCATTCAGTCCTATGTAGAAAACTCTCAATCTCAAGTTCTGTCACATATGGGTTTTAGAACATTGCTGACGTTTTGGTCCTGTTAATTTTTCCAGAAATAATTTCTGCAAAAGTTAAAACTTTTGTGATAACATAATTGACAGGAATTTTTTTCAGTTATAATTTAAAACATTTTAAAACAACAACCAGAACTGACATGTTTTATGACAGGAAATACCAGACATTTAGAAACTTTAGAACACTGGACTAATATTCATGTATATGCGTTTCTCTCAAGTGACAGTGCTTCCTTTTAAGTTCTAATTTGCCAAGCAAATACCAAATAGGTTGAATTTGCCTAATGTTTTTCCCATAAGGAAAGGGTGAAGTTTTATGGGTTGCCTTAAGTGCTCTATTAGGTGCATAAATTTTCCTCTAATCAAAGACCGCCTATTACTCCTAATACATATTTCTGGGATGCTTTATCCTAAATATAAGATAAAACTATTTAATTATCCAAGAATGAAAATTTAAGATATCAAAGCTTCACTTAAGCTCAGCACAATGCTGACAAATAATAACTTATTTTGATTCCACAAATGGAATTCCTAAACCTTTAAAAAAAACCTTAATTTTCCAACTCCAATTTTACCTGGTGTTTAAAGACTTAAGCAGTTCACCTCAGATTGCCACTTCTGTGCAGTTTGTACCAAACACAAATGATACACTTGAAAAAGAAAAAATTACACTAATACTACAACTTTAAAGATGTGTTTCAAACTAAGCCATTAAATCCAAACTAGTTGTCACTAACCAAAGATTATCCTAGAACATATTTACTGCAAGAAGAAGCTGGGCCAGTTTCCATTATATTTCTGAGCTCAAAATTTCTGTGGGTACCATTTATAGCATTTTTATTATCTGGACACCAAAATAATTAGACACAAAGAGGAAGACAGGCATACGATATATGGAATCAGGCCGCTCCCTTAGTTTTCATTTAACCCATTTGGAATATTTTATGAACTTGCAGTTTGTTTCATATTTTCTGCAAAAACAGCATACAAAGTGACAAAAAGGAAAAATCAGATGTAAGCCCATCTGTAAACGTAGTTTCATGTGTACAACAAAACCTCACAAAAATCAAAATTGTTAAAAATCTAAAGCCCAAATCAAACCATGTTCTTTGCATGGAGTCAAAGCCAACTCCTATAACTAAGGAGTGATGACAGCAGGTATCAGACTTTGTCAGAGCTATCCCATATCCTTCCCTTTGGAAGGGAAAAAGATTTGGTTTGGAATAATTTTCAAGGAAGGCTCATAGCCTTACTCATCATCCTAAGGTTTCCAGTGAGGTCATCAGTGCTGGGGTACCCTGCACTTTTTCTTAGATACCTCAGGTATTCGACAGGTTCACAAGACCAGTGGGTTTTGGTCTCTGAGTCATCCCTTTCTGGACATTATTCACTTTGGAGTATGCCCCCAGGGTTGTATGCCTGCAGATTTCAAAGGTGTGTGAGTGGTTAGTAAAACAGCATAAGAACCAGTTTATGTTTCTGATAATTGATCTGGACATCTCCTTGTGCCAGGTATTGGGTAAGATCCAGTCACTGGATCTGAAAGGATGCAGTAGTTCATCTGGAGGCGTAGAGAGCCTAAAGCACAGTTATCAGTTACAGACATACTGTTGATCCTATATTTTTGTTTTATATCTGGGTAAACTTTAAATTGCAGCTTGGAATGGTCTTCCAAAGATAGTTTTGAAGGGGCTTAAATTTAGCCCCTTCTAATAACTACTCTTATCTAGGAAAAGTGATGGATAGTACCTGATCTGAACTGTTACGGACTTTTGGCATAGTTTCACCAAGGTCTTCTTTGGACTGTGATTCATTTTTTCTGGTTGTCTTATAGATTGTAGTCTGTAGGCAGCATGTAGCCTCCAGGTAATCTGTAATCCAAGTAATCTCCAAGGCATTACTTATTTTCTGAATCCATAAATCAGACTTTATAAAAGCACCCAAACCAAAACTTAAGGTTGAACTAAAGTTTGAACCTACGTCTCCATCAAAATTTGCAGAGGTGAGTCCTCCCCTGGTGGTGCAGTGGGTTAAGCAACGTACTATGAAGCAAAACGCAGTCACTGTAGCACGAGTTCGATCTCTGCCGCTGGCCAGAGAGGTGACCCACATGGCACAGCAGACCTCTCCTGCCTTGCCCACTGCTCCCCTCAGCAGTGTATTTCAGTCCATCTGCCTGTTCTGCTCCCCACTCTGTCTCTGGTGGATCCTCTCACCCCTTGCACTTCTGGCCTGTACCCCAGTTTTTACATGCATAAATAAATCTTAAAAAATTTGCAGAGGTAATTCTACTGAATTAAAACCAATCTCTGAATTAGAGACAGAAAATTCCTGCCACTTGTCTGTCAGTTGCACTTTGTTTATTGTGCCCGACTCAGGAATGGTCCCTTGGGCTGGCCAACCACAGACATCTGGGCCCTTGATGGACACCAAGCTGTTATGGGTCAATTCTGTGGGAAAGAGGATAACCAAGTTTGTGAATCTTCATTCACATACTAAGGAACACAGAGAAATAGGGGTAGGGGGAAGGATATAATTACATAGGGAAAGAAAAAAGAAAATTTGTTTGGCATGTGACAAGATATCTGTCCTACCAGCAGATAGCATCAGCTGAGCAGACACCAGGGCATAAGCATAAGCGGAAACCAAAAAAAGCGAGACCTGTCCTGCGTGTGCCTAGTCTTATTTAAAGGTCCACATGTGACTCTGCTCCTAGTTCCCAACAGCCCCCACTTAGGAAGTCAGGGATGGGTCTCAAAAGCTCTACCTTTTACTATCAAGTTGGTTATGAGTGTCATCTACTGTCTCAGAAGTTGTTCTTTGTTCTTACCATTTGAACTTTGCAGATAATCAGTGAGATGTAATCTTAATAGTGGATTAGAATTGTTTCTGTTAGGATGTCAAGTGTAGGACCAGATGTTAATTTATAGTAAGGCACAGAAATAAAGAACAAGAATCATGTTTAATGTTTTTCCACAGTTTAGAAGGTTAAGAATTGCTAGTGGTCATTTTTCTTTCTTTGCCCTGTATCTTTAATATCCTTCTGTAAATTCCCCCCTGAATAAATGAGCTAAGAGCAATTTAAATTAAATGAAGGAACTTAAATTTTTTTAGTATTTTGATTTTCTGTTTTACAAGCAGACAACTTAAGACTATAATATTAGCATGCTTTATGCTGTTGATTTGTTAATTTTTAATGTCTTTTAGTAGACTGCTGTTTCTCTTATCCTGGCTTCCATATTTTCTATCTATGTAAACATGGATTATCACTGCAGCTGTACTAATTCTACTGTGAAACCATTGGTTCTGGAAGAGCAATCAGTGTCAGTATGTTTCTGTCAAAATTTGAATAAAGCTAAATGTCAGTCTCTGAAGCCATTAAAATAATTTATAAGTAGTGTATATAATACCCCATTTTTATAAAGGAATAAAGCTAATGTGAATGGAACATTGCCAAGTTTTTGTTAACACAGCTACCCTCAAACATTCAGATAATTACTGTTTAGGGTGGTCAAATGTTCTTATAGAGGTAAGCATAAAGTTCTTATATAAGGTAGAACACCCTATCTAATTCGTTAGATTCAGGAAATTTCTTAAAAGCAGATATACTAGAGCAAGTCTGTGATACAAGTTGGAGTCAAGTGAATGAATGGAAGAGGAAGGAAAGGGGTACATGAATCAGCCAGTTGTGTTCTGTGACCTGTAAGCAGAGAGAAGTTACTGGATTATGGTGTTAAGGAAAGGAACCCATGAGTGAAGGAAGCTGAAGAGGTACTTTAGTGTATGGTCAAGTCAGGAACTTTGGTGTGCCATGCTGCCAATGAGTTTAAACTGAATGTAGTTAATGTTGGAAAACATCAAAGTAGTTAAATATGAGTGACATTGTCCACTTTTTGAATAAACTAGGTTATTTTTGTCTTTGATTATTAGATTCTTTCTTCAAGATTCTTGAAGGTTACCAACTTTGTTTTTGACCAGAGGTCTTCTAGGAGTGTGCCTGGGAAATATTTAAATGGTCACAAGAAATTTAATAAGACTGTGTCGTTTCATATAGTAGTTGCAGGCGCTTCACAAATCTTAATCCTGATGCTACCAATAAATAGCTCTGTTACCTTGGGCAACTTCTTTATCTTCCTGTGATTACTTTTCTTATCTAGAAAATGGAGTGTACAATAGAATCTACCTAATCAGATTATTGGGAGGATTGAATTTATATAAAGCACTTAGAATGGTATTTGACTCATAGTAAGTGCTTTACAATATTTAATTATTTGAAGAGTAAGAGATTAAACTAAGGACCTGATCCAGACCATTTGTTGTTACACAGGCATGAACTGATTTAAGAAATATTCAGTAACATGGTTAGATAGGATTTGATCAATAAAGGTGTGAAAGAGTTAAAGTTAATTCACTAATTTAAAGGAAGAGAATGGGTTCTTTCTCCCCTTCTCCTGATAAAGACACATCCAGTGAAATTATGGCTTATCCATTCTAGTTAGTTCTGGAAGTTGACAGTCTAGATGAGGAGTCTCTCTCATGTTGAAAGATTGTTGATTTAAAATGACACATCTTTTTTTGGTTTTTGCTTGGCTGCTATCTGATTCCTTTCCTTTCTCTTAAAGTCTGTTCCTTGGAAGCTTCTAGATTCTTTCTTTGATGGACAGAAAGGTAAGAACAGCCTAGGGCTACCTCCAGTTTGTGGGCTGGGGGTGTGTATCTACTCTATTCTCTTTACCTTTTTCTCTTTTTATTCTTTCCCCACTCCTATTGCTTGCCTGCACCCTTTTTTACCCTTCAGTGGGAGACAAGACAAATGATATTTCCTTCTTGTTTGGCCTTGCAATAGACTGGGTTAGTGTTTCACACTCTAGATGATAAGGGAAAACTGTGGGGAGGATGTTAAACACATGCCAGAAAGCATTTCCTTGTGTATTTAAATCTAAAAGATTACTCTTATTTCTATTCTTTTAATATGATACTGAGAGAGATGTGGAACCTACCTTGAATCAACTTTCTGTAGTTTGGGACACTTTTTGTTCCAGAAACTGATTAATTCCTAGAAAACAGCTTTGTCTGCTAGGCAAAAGGGGAGTCATTTGGCTACTACTGGGGTGGTCAAGTCAAGTTCACCTGAACTTGGGGTCCTATGCTAGAGCTATGCTTTTCGTTAGAATGAGATTGTATAATTTGAGAAGTTAAAGTGTCCTGTTGGTTTGCAGACTGAGGGATATAGCTTTACAGCTCTCTGCTGCAAATCTGATATTTCTTTGAACTTTAACATTTTTTAATCATAAAAATTCATGTTTATTTTGCATTCTACTCTACAATTCATCGTTTTTTAAAAATGTAAATGGAAAATTTCCTCCCTAATCTGTTTACCTAAATTGATGATTCAGGACCATAAACCTTTGATTTTTTGTGTCTTCATTCCATGCATACTAGCTCAGTACCTAATTCAGGGAATTTAAAGCACAAGGTTTTGGGGTCAGACCTTTTATTGAGTGCCTTGTATGTTTCTCATGGTGGGAGTTGGGTTTTTGTCTAATAGGATACTGACTTTTTTTCAGTATTTCTGAAGTGAGATTTCTGATTCTTTGGAACAGTGCTCTTGATTATAAATAATTTGTACTAAAAGCTGTCCATTTCTTAGAGTTTATAATGAATGCAAATATTCTATAGAATTCCCTATCTGTATAGTCATGAAAAAACAGCAATCAATGTTTATTGTGTTTTTACTATGTGCCATTACCCCTTTTGTCTATCACACTATTATATGGTACTTTAAAAAAATTATATTGTAGAATTCATGCTAACCATAATGTTGTTTTTAATTAACAGATTTCAACACTAAACTTGCACAATGTCTTTGAAACCAAGAGTAGTAGATTTTGATGAAACATGGAACAAACTTTTAACGACAATCAAAGCTGTTGTTATGTTGGAATATGTCGAAAGAGCAACATGGAATGATCGCTTCTCGTATCCTTTTACTGGCATTTGGCTTTGATGAGTTTCTTGTTGATAGTACGTTGATAAATTTATTAATGAATATTTAAATTATAGCCACGTGGGAAGTGAGAATAAGTGTAAATGTGATTACTTTCAAATATATTGTTGCTTACATTTTCAAGTTTATCACCCATATGTGGCAATGTACAATCTTTGATAACCTTCATCTAAGTGTTTATTATAGGTCAGGCACTACCGCAGGATTTGGGAATACAGTTGTGAACAAACCACTGTTAATTTTCTCTAATAAGAGAAACAAACAATAAATATAAAAAAAATCCAGTGGCTGTGCTTCTCATAGTAGGTAGTAATAATATATTGAGGAAAATAAAAAGATAAGATATGGAGAATGGTTTGAGTATGTATGTGACTCTTTTAGAAAGGTGATCAAGGAAACTTCTCTGACACTGTGGATATTTGAGCAGAGACTGGAGCAAAATAAGGCAGCGTGTCATGCAGATATCTATGGAAAGAGTATTCTAGGTAGAGTTTGAACAGCAAGTTCAATGACTGTAAGATGGAAACTTGTTTTTCAGTTGGGTTGTCTGTGTATGTGAATTAAAAGTTGTTATAAAAATGTAGTTTTCATATGTAATGTCCCTAGGATGGTCTGAAACCCAGTGACCTATATTCCTCCCTCCCAGTCATCCGCTGTACCTCACTAGTGCTACCCTCTCCAGCAGTCTTCTGGGGCTAAAAGATGACCACCCTCATTATGTTGGACATATGTTCTTTTGAAAAGGTTGGATTTCATAAGACAGTGTTCTCAGTGTCTAACTCAAGTTGTTAATATTGAGCTGAATATTGATGCAGAAACAGTGACTTTCTTTTAGACTTAATAGGAAACCATTTAATTCACTACAGCTGCACTTGTCAGTAAGAAATAGGCGACCTATGTTCTAGGTTTATGTTCTGAAGATCAATTAAATGATGGGAATGTCTTATGGAAGGTTTTATTGTATTAAAAAACAAAATTCAAACAAGATCTCATTGACTTTATTAAATGATTTATGAGCCCATCTAGCAGTAGCATGTCTTCTGGAAAGTAGAAAGGAGCTCTTGGAGTTATAAAAAAGGGAAGATTTTTATAGTTAAGGTGGGACAGATTATTAGTAAAACAAAATTTTATTTCAGGCAAAACCATATTCTTTTAAAGGAAGGCCGGGGGTTTTATACAGATTACCTCATTAGTTCCTACTAGCACGTTTCAGTTGATTTAAAATTTAACTTTTGCAAGACCCTGAAACTACAATTAAATTAGCTATTAAGTCATGGCGGAGCTTTTGATATAAATGACCTCATTTGTTTGATTTTTAACAATGCCTTGCAAAGATTTTTTACTTTTTTTTGTTATTGATTACCCCAAATAAGCCCATTATATTAATGAGGCAGATATGAATATTGTTATGTGACACATGAGGACACTGATATTGGTACTTGCCCAGAATTCATACAAGTAGTAATTGTTAGAGCATAGACTTGAATGGACAATTTCTAACATCTAATTCCCTACACTTTCCAGCATATATATATATATATATGTTGATATGGATTCTGCCTTTGAAGATTTTATTATTGGATTAATATTTCAAACTTTTCTGTAGAGTATCAGGGATTGTTTTGGACCATGAATCTTAATCACAATTGGAAAAATGTTAAAGTCTATTTGTGTTTAATGAGATTAGACTAGGCAAGCACCTAGGTACTTTCAAGGCTGTTATTAATGAAAAAAAAATGAGCAGAGAGAGAAAAGGACTAGGTTATAGAAGATTATAAGAAAACACAATGTGAACATGAGGTAAAGAAAAGAATAATTGTGTTCTTCAGTAACATATAGAATATATCATTAATTGGTTGGTTTGTCGATGGCTTCTAAATTGCTGACTTTCATGGGAAGTGTCCCTTGAGTTGTTATTTCTAAGATGTTTATTACTTAATCCGTTTCAGATACTTAGTTATTCTTGACCTAATGATGACTTTTCTCCTTCCCTTAAAATAAAAATTATCTGCAAAACAGTAAAATTAAAAAGGTGTCTCTTTAAATTTTAGTTTGGAAATGAAAGGCCAGGTTGCTTCTTGTTCTAAGGTAAAATTACCTCTTTTTCCCTATTATTTTGCCCAAGAATATAATGTTGACTTCTGATCATTAGATAGCTTATGTGGAAATTTTAGAGGCCATGGAACTTTAATATTTTGAAAATAAAAAATGTCCCCCCAAACTTGTATGCCATTATATATGTTAGTACTTGATTTTTTTGTAAAGCATTTAGATGTGTGTATGTGAAATATAATAGATAAGTGGAGAAATTCTTATTTATTATAGTTTGAACAAAATTATAACATAATCACTACATAGTGATTTTATGTACTACATAGTGCATAATCATACATAGAATTCTCATTATCCTGCATATTCCTTCTATTCCTCCACATTCTTCTCTCAGTTCAGAAGTCTAATGTTTTGCTCAGAGGTAACTGCTTTTCTAACTTTTGCATCTATTGTTTCCTTATTTTTCTTTTTGTCTTGAAAAGTTTATTTAGGAAAAAAAAGAAAGCTGTGTCCTTATTTTTCAATTTGTTACCTCTATATACAACCTTCAACAATATTGACTAATTCTGTCTTTGGAACTTTATATAAATGAAAGCACACAGTGTAAATCTGTTAACATGTGACCCACGGGTACCCCCTCCTCAAACTTCCAGGCTTCTAAAGGGTCCAGCCATCCATGCACACAAAGACAAAGCATATTTGGTGTGAAAGAACTTTAATGCAAATAGTATGCATAGAGAAGAGAGAAAGAATAACAGTTTCCCAATAAAACACCCAATGTTACCCATCTCCTCAAAGATAAATGCCCAGTCAAACAGGGTTTGCCTGGAGCAGGGCTGCTGAGGACAAAAGCTTGCCACAAATCTAAGGCATTTTTCTGGTGGGGAACCACAGAAAGGAGTCAGAGGTACCAGGCAAGTCTAGGATGAAAGGATAAAAATCAAAGTAGAAATCAAGATAATAACTGCCGTTGACAGCCTCCCCATGGGTCTCTCACCCACGTCTCCTTCAAGTGGGTCTATATATGTCTCTTCCACATCTCTAAGTCCCCCAAATCCCTGGTGCAAGTCCAAAGCTGAGAAGTAAGTCAGTCCTCCATGTGTCTCCTGTGTATCCACTTGTGTTTCTCTTGAGCCCACCTGTCTTCCATTTTATATAGCTTCACCTAGCTGCTTAGCTCCACCTCTCACTGGTAGGGTAGGGAACACAGTACCTCCCCTTTTTATGGAGATGTTACTGTTACACATGCATTTGTGTCATTTTTTTCAATGGATACATATGTGTAAAAGTAATTTGTTGAAAATGACATTGTAAAATCTGTATTATTAGTCTCATTTTATAGTTGAGATTGTTGTGACCCAAGAGGGTAAGATGACTTACTACTATTGTACGGTGGAATGCTGGGGTAAAATGCCAGCCTTCTTAAATTGGCATTAATTAAACTTGATCTGCTAATTGAAGTATTTAACAATAGTACCAAACTTATTGAACCTGTATCCACAAACATTTTATAAAATATAGGCTCCACAAGGGCAGGGAGTCCTGTCCCTTTGTTCACTGCTATAGTCCGAGCAATGAATACATATACACCTAGCTGTGAACATATATCTAGCAAATATTTGGTGAATTAATAGCTACCAAATGTCATAAAGCACAATGTATAGATGAAAAATGACATTAGTATTTGACTGCGGTGGACTTCTTAATGCTCACCGTTCATAAATGTATTGGATTCTCAGGCGTGCATGCAGGGAAACATCTATGTTTTTTTTGATTCATAACAAATTGCCGCAAATTCAGTTGTTGTAAGAAATACCCTTTTATTATAGTTCTGTAGGGTCAGAAGTCTGTGATGTGACTGGGTTCTGTGCTCGGTGTCTCATGATGCTAAAATCAAGGATTTGGCTGACTGCTTTCTCATTTAAAGCTCAGGATCTCATTCTCATCTAGACCTTGGACTAAATCATTTCTCTTACTTGACCACATTCAGTTCTATGTATTTGTAGGGCTGAGGCTGCTGTTTCCTTTTTGAATGCTGGGCAAGAGTTGCTTTCATTGATTTGTGGTCAGTTTCTAGTTTTCACCTCATCTTCAAAAAGAGTAACTAAAATAATTTTGCTGGTTGACATGGAATTAAGAGTTTCTTCTCTTAGAACAAAATTTTGGATCTGTGAGAACTTATAATTTGAAAATTTAATTAATTAATTTTATTCCCTAAAGACTATGGGGCTGTGACTCCCTAAGGATATTGTGGAAGAGTATTTAAATTTAAACTGACCTTCCTCAGTTCTCACTTTTTTTTGTCTTTTAAAGTGCTTTTCTATAACCAAGTTATAATTGAGTGCCATAGAGTTGAAAAATGATCTGCTTGGGCGCTGTTCCTAAGTCCTAAACATTTCTGTAGTGATTGGATATTTGAATAGGCTTGAGATAATAGATTGAAAAAAAAAAAGCTCAGAATGATGTCCTTCAATGCCTCACCCATCCCATACTTAATACTTAACCTAACTGTAGTTTCCCCAAAAATGTGATCTTAAGCCAGTCCAGTGTGGGGTTTCCTGATCTATACTAGAGGTGATGTATCTTCATGATAAACCCCTTCTCCCTGCCACTCTCTACCCACTAAGGAAAGATGGTTTTGCCTAAAACAGTCTTCTTTTGTGAATACCCTTGTCCCACCCTTCTTTTTGTGCAAACTCTTTCCAGTGCCTTTTTGTTGGCTAGAATGGATTCTATCCCATGCCTGAATGTTTAATGCAGTCAATTGGATCTCACTATTCTGATGAATTTTTATTTTAACAGAGAAAAAGGACACTTAAAAATATAGTTTGGGGAGTTGCGTGAACTTATATCCTATTGTTAACTGAGATCCAAAACTGTGATTAGTTTAAACATTAGCAAAAAATTATTAAGGTGGTCTCCATCAAAAAATAAGTAAAATTGAGTATGTTTTCACAGAGGAGGAGTTAAACAGTACTCAAGTTTAGTATAAAAATGGAATAGGAAAGATTTCCTACATTCCCTACCCTGCTTAGACCTTTTTTCCCTAAGGTGGAAGAAGGTCAGCTCTATGGTGTGAATCTTATAATGTTGTATTGTTGATGAATAATCTTTTGATGTTGTATTGCCAACATATAATTCTTATATGCTATTTTACTTAGATAACATTCTAGTTAATAAAGATTGTAAGTTGGTTGAAAATAATTATCAACCGTTTGTTTATCACCGTTTTTTCCTGCAAAAATATTGGCACAGTGGTGTAATATGTGGAAGACATTTTTGCTTTTTCAATTTTGTCTTTATTGCTATAAACATTTTATGTTAATATAAAGAATTTTTTTAGTTTACATTTAACACAGTAGTATATTGAAAAGTCAGTACACATAAACAGGAACATATTTTATTAGTTACTAATTTCATTATTACTAATCATTCCTCATGTTGAGAGAGATGCTCTTCTGGAGTAGGGATGCTAAATAAATAGATCATATGAAATTGACTGCCTTCCTTCAACAAACGTTTAATACATGCCATGGCCTGTACCTGGGTGCAGGGAATATAGAGATGATTAAGAACAAGCTAGTGTGGATGACAAAAGATATAAATAATTTCTATTTGATAAAATAACTTCTGTAGAAAAAGAATATATAAAATATTACGGGGATAGAGAGGAGAAACAACTTTCATCCAACCTCTAATATGGTTTGAAGCACATATTTTTTAGTTTGTTTCCTGATCCTTACATTAAGTGTAAATTTGTAAGTCCATTGTAAATAATCAACCTTATCATCAGTTTTCATCTGCACCTCTAATTATGCTGGTCTCAAATTGTTTAATGTATGCTTTATCTTCTACATTTGGTCTTTGATGAAGCACTTTGATACACATGAACTTAGTTTTCCAAGGACTCTGCTGTGGAGATGTCAGGAGAGAGTTTATTGTCTTTAGGTCAGAAATGAGGAGATGGCTGAGTGGAGAGATTATGAGAATTGACAAGATGTAAAGCTAAAGTCTGTGCCATTTCCTTTGACCCTGATTAAGAACTTTCTGTTAAAGCTTGTAACCACTTGAACTAGATAGGTTCATTTGTTGCTATTCAAAATGTAATTGACATTACTTATTCATACTATATTTCTTTTAATAGAATGATGGTGAAGGTCAGTGGTAGGTTGTAGAATATTCTGATGAGTACTATGATGTGGGAAAAAACATCAAATGAGTAAGTTTTCTAACTTTTGTTCCTCAAAATTGTTTACACATACCTGGCTCTTATAATGCCCTATAGTATAGTCCTTTGTTGGTATTATGTTTATTCTTCTCTTTCACAAACCTTATTTCATTGGCTTCCCAGAATTCCCCCCTGAATTTTAATGTCTGAGGGAACAATTTTCTTTACAATGCTGTCAAATAATTCTTACTAAATATTTATTGAATGAAAAAAATGAGAGAAACTTATCATGCAAAGTAAACCTGATTATATGTTTCACTTTTTATTTTATGTCTTTATCTGTATCTATGTAGTCCTAAACCATAAAAGATGAAGTAATGATTTTTCATTTTTTTAATCTCCAAATTGGCATTTTTTTAATGCCAAACTTATTTGTTTTAAAGTAATATTGCTAATGGTTATGTAAACCTTAACGATTTAACTAGAGATATCTATGCTTTATGTGTGGCCTATCCTGAACCCCTTGGAGAAAGACTTTATACAGAAACTAAGATTTTTTTGGAAAATCACGTACGGCATTTGCACAAGGTAAATGGTGCATACCTGATGTAAATATTTGTAGCTTCCTAGTTATTTGACTAGCTCGCTGTTTTGCAATGTAGAATTTATATCAAGTTAACATTATTCTGTCTCCTAAATAGCATTTGAAAATAATATATACACACATATATATGATCACCAAGTTAAACACTATGTTGTTAGGTTCTCCAAGGAAAAGTGGTTTAATTGCTCAAGATTATATAACTAGTAAGTGAAAGAGCAGAGTTTTAAACCACACTTGAAAATATTGTCCTTGGGTAGTGTTTATAGAAACACGAGATCTGTCACTGTTGCTTCCCACCTCCTGCTTTATCATTTTTAATCTTTTAGAGACCTCTTTATAGCCTATATAAATTAATTTTTATTGAAGATTGATTTATGACATTATATGAGTAGCATATAATTTTAAAATAGTATTCTTATCTAAAAAGAATAATGGTAACTTCAAAAAAGCATGATAGAAACTGACTAATATTTTGGTTAGCATGCCTTATACAGAAAGGCAGCATCAGGGACTTGATCTATGGGGTGTGTGTGTGTGTGTGTGTGAGTGTGTGTGTGTGCGTGTGTGTGTACACATAGATAGTTAATGAGTTTTGCAGTGTTTGGCTGTAGGCAGTGCTTCTTATTTTAGGACTACAGGTCTTATCAGCAAGTACATGTGATCACTTATTGTCTGGGTTAGAAACTTGATTCTGCCTTTTATTACATGTGTGATTAGGGGCAACTCACTAAATTACCTTAGGGATTAAGCTTTAAATTTCATTATGAAATGGACAAAAATAACACAATTTATAAAATATTGTGCCTAATTTGCTAGGGACCAATACTTTTTTCCATGGTTATTACCTAAAAGAGGTACAATTGATCATGTCTTAAAACTTTTGAAGAAAATATTCTATTTTTTATTGTATTTAGTAGATACATTTTAGTGTTTTAATATGTGCATTGACCAGCTCATGGAAATGGTTTTCATAATAAATAGATTTATTTTGAAGTAATTTTATATTTAAAAGTTACAAAAATACAGAGTTCTTGTATACTTTTGCCTAGCTTCTTGAGGTTAATATCTTCTATATACAACTGTGTTAGAATTATTAAACCTAAGAAATTGGTATAACTGTGTGATTTGAAAATGATATTGTGAAGCAGTTTTTTGAAACTTATGTTATTTTTCAACATATGTCTGTTCTTCCAGTGACAAAAAAGAAGTTGACTAAGGTATAGATGGAAAAATAAATTGTTATACAGCCAACAGAATTAAAGCTTTTTCACATGTGGCAAGAAAATTTGATATGATTGAGGGAGGGGAATTTGTAAGCTACTGAAGTGTATTTAATGTCATTGTAGATAAATTACGACTTACAGATACATAAAAAGAAGAAATAACCACCATTAATATATAAATGAATCTATCTTGATATATGCCAATATACATGTGCCTTGATGTTTGTTTTTTGTATATTTTTGATTTGCATACGTAGACTTTCATTTTTTAATTAGAAATGAGGTCATATTATATACTTTTCCTTTTTTTTTATTTAAAGATTTATTTATGCATACAAGCACTGGGGTACAGGCCAGATGTGTGGGGGGTGAGAGGATTCACCAGAGACAGAGTGGGGAGCAGAACAGGAAGATTAATGGAAGTACACTGCTGAGGGAAGCAGCGGGCAAGGCAGGAGAGGTCTGCCGCGCCATGTGGGTCCCTTCCCAGCTGGCGGCAGGGATCAAACTTGTGCTGCAGTGGCTGCAGTTTGCTTCATAGTGCATTGCTTAACCCACTGCGCCACCAGGGAGGCCCCATATTATATACTTCTCTGCTTTTTTCTTTTAATAATATGCAGTAATGCCTCTTTTTCATTAGATGACATTTTGTAATTCTGGCAATGATTGTAAAAGTTTTCATTTTGTGGAGATACTATGATTTGTTTACCATTTTTGGACATATATCCAGTTTATATTGTTGTAAACAATACTTTTGTGAACATCCCTGTAGCTAAATTAGTTTTGTGTAACCAAGTTTTTAATATGATAAATACTTGTGAAGTGGATTTATTGGACCATAAGTCATGAACAGTTTTTATTGTTTTTAACATATAATAATAAATTGTTCTTCAGATTTGTATTCTATCCAGCTAGCAGCAGTATCTCCTAAAAATACTCAGCATATTGATAACTGTTATTTTTAATTATTTACTAATAGGATAGGCAAAAGTGTATTAATGATAGGTTTTTTCCTATTACCCGAGCCCTAGGAGTTAAAATTTCAAGTTTAAAAGCATAACATTTAATAAAACAACTAGTTAAATGAAAACTGAGAAATTATTATACCTCTCCAGTGCACATGGAATATTCTTAAGAATAGATCACATACTAGAACATAAAACAAGTCTCAAAAAACATGAAAATATAAATTATATCAAGCTTCTTCACAGATCACAGTGCTATGAAGCTAAAAATTAATCACAAAAAAAAGCCTGGAACAAGCCAAAACATGTACTATGGAGACTAAACAAAATGCTTCTGAATAACTCCTGGGTCGAGGAGGAAACTCAAGAAGAGATTAAAAAGTATCTAGATTATGAAAAGTGAAAATGGAGAGACAAAGAAGAAAACAAAACAGAAATAAAAACCAGCAACACAAAGGAAAGAAAATGGAGAGATAATGTATCAAACCCTATGGGATGGGTATGAAGGAAATTTGTAGTAATACAGTCCCACATTAGACAAACAAGAAATATCTCAAATTTAATTCTGCAGCTTAGGAAACTAGAAAAAGAAAACAAAAGCATCAAAAAACCATTAGAAGAAAAGAAATAATAAATATTCAAGTAAAAATAGATAGAAAACAAGAGGTCCAAAAAGATCTGTGAAACCAAGAGTTGGTTTTTTGAAGGGAAAAAAAATCAAGACAATAGGTAGGCTTACAAGGAAAAGAGAGAAAGCCCAATCAGTATTAGGAACAAAAGAGGTGAAATTATAACATAACTACACAAATTACACAAGTATATAGTATCATAACCTACCACAAAAATCTATGTGCGAACAAAGTGGAGTGTTTAGAATAAATAGACAATTTTTTAGACTCATACAGCCTTTCAAGATTGAATCAGGATGAAGTCGACAGCTTCAACAGTCCAGTCATATGTACTGAAGTTTAAAGGAATAGTCTCCCTAAGAACAAAAGTCCCGAACTAGATGGCTTCTCCAGTGAACTCTGCCACACTTTCAAAGAAGAGCTGTAATACTCTCCTAACGCTTCAAAAAAAAAAAAAAATTGAAGAGGGAGGAAAACTACCCAGTACATTGAACATAAATGCACAAATCCTCAACAAAATCCAAAAAAACTGAGAATAATTGTATCTAGACAATCGTCCACCATGGTCAAGTAGGCTTCATTCCAGGGATGCAGGACTGATTCAGCATATGCAAATCAATCAGTTTCATTCACCAGATCAACAAAAAGGAAGACAGGACCTACATGCCCATCATTAGATGCCAAAAAAGCATTGAAAAGATCCACCATCCATTTAAGATTAAAATCACAAAAATGGGAATAAATGGAATTTATCTAAAACATATAAAAGCTATAACAGCCACTGTCAACATTACACCTAATGTGAAAGTTGAAAACATTCACACTAAGATCAGGAATAAGACAGATGTCTGTATCATCACGGTTATTCAACATACCTTTGGAAATCCTCACTGCAACAGTTAGGCAAGAAAAAGATGAATACAAATTAGAAAAGTGTGAAATTGCCACTATTTGCAGATGGCATGTTAATATACTTAGAGAAATCAAGACTGTATAAAGACCTGTAGAAATAATAAATGCATATCGTAAAGTGGCCCCACACAAAGTCAATACACAAAAATCTGACATTTCTACATGCAAACAGTATATCAGAAGAAATAGAAATAGGAGCCTCCCTGGTGGCGCAGCAGGTTGAGCGCCGCACTGTGATGCAACCGCTGCACAGCATCCGCTGCACAGCGGCGGGAGTTCAATCCCCAGCAGGGAGGGGACCCACATGACACAGCAGATCTCTCCTGCCTCGCCTGCTGCTCACCTCAGAAGTGTACTTCAATGGACCCACCTGTTCTGCTCCCCACTCTGTCTCTGATGAATCCTTTCACCTCCCACCATGCTGGACTGTACCCCAGCTTTGTATGCATAAATAAATCTTTTTTAAAAAAGAAAGAATAGTACAGTTCCATTTACAATCACACCAAAAAGAATAAAATCCCTTGGAATAAATTTAATGGAGTTGAACAATCTGTGTATTGTAAACTATAAAATTTGTTAAGGGCCTCCCTGGTGGCGCAGCGGGTTGAGCACCATACTGTGAAGCATCTGCCCCACAGCAGTGTGAGCTCGATCCTCGGTCCCCAGGAGGGGACCCACATGGCACAACAGACCTTTCCTGCCTCCCCCGCTGCTCCCCTCAGTAGTGTATTTCAGTTGATCTGCCTGTTCTGCTCCCAACTCTGTCTCTGTGAATCCTCTCACCTCCCGCGACTCTGGCCTGTGCCCCAGCTCCTGTATGTATAAACAAATAAATCTTAAAAAAAAAAAAAGGCAATAAAACCCTATTAAAGGAAATAAGACACAGAGGTATGGAACAATATCCTGAGCTCATGGTTTGGAAGAACTGATATCATTGAAATGGCCATATTATCAAAAGCTATTAATAGAGTTGATATAGTCAAAATACTACATTTTTTTTTGAGGAAATAAAAGTTACTGATTTTATATGGAACCATAAATAGGTACCAAATAGTTGGAACAATCCTGAGAGAAAAGAATCAGATTGGAGGTTCCTCACTTTAAATTATAGTACACAAAAGTCAAAAATGAAATGGAACAGAAACTCAGACCCATATAACATAATAGTAAGCTCAGAGATAAACTCATCCAAATATGGACAATTATTCTTTGACACAAGAGCTGTGACCATACAGTAGAGAAAAGTAGCCTCTTGAACAAATGGTATTAGAAAACATTGATGGCTACTTGCAGTATATGAAACCATACTCATGTTTAACTCCATTTGTAAAATTTAATTCTAAATAAATTAAAGACCTGGATATAAGGGCCAAAACCCATAAAGTACTTAAAAGTAAAACATAAGGGACACATTTCAGGCCATAAAGATGTCTTTGGTGACTAAGTCCTAACAGCAAGGGAAAAAAATGCATCAAACTTAAAAGGCTCTTTAGGTTTCATAAAAGAAATCTGAAGTCTAAAAATCAACCTACAGAATGGGAACAAATCCTTGTGCAGCACACACCCGACCAGGAATTAATCTCCAAATTTAGAGTTCTTCCATAGTCCAACAAAGAAACAACCCAATCGTAAAATGGGTAAAGCTATTCGGATGGCCCACAGTCTTGAAAATTGTTCAGAATCATTTATTATAAGGGAAATGTGTATTAAAACCACGTTGAGAGTTGAGATAGCATTTCACCCCAGTGAGAATAGCGCATATGAAAAAGAATGGAATTAACAAATGTTGATGAGGTTGTGGTAAAAAAGGAACTGCCATCTGCTGTTGGTGTTATTGTAAGTTGGTGCAGCCGCTGTGGAAAATGGTGTGGAGATTTCTTAAGAGCATGAAAATGGAAATTCCATTGGTTCAGTAGTACCTCTATTTGGTATTTCTCCAGTAATATGAAAACATGCAAAAAGATTTGTCTATACCTATATACATAAATAACACCACTGTCCAAATTACCAAGTCATGGAAGCACCCCAAGTGCCTTTTCACAGACCAATGGCTAGAGAAGTTGTGGAATATATATACTCACTGGATTACTGCACTGCTATGAAAAAGATGAGATGCTGGACTAGACTAGATTTTCTTTCAAAATTAGACCTCAGATTTTAAATTGATTTTCATTTTTCATTCTGTGATGGGATTCTATTAAGTATGAAACTGCTTATTTGGGAAAGGTGGAGAAGGTGTTCATTTTCACTGTCTTATTGACAAAGAATAAATGGGAGAGATGATATATAACTAGCAGTTGGACTGAAAGTGATGGATTTGAAGAAACACATAGATGGCAATAGAATTATATGTTAATATTCTCATCCAAAGACAATACCACAGCTGTTAATTTTGTCCTTTTGGGTCAATAACAATTTGTAGTGTGGATGTTTGACTTTCATTCAGTCTCATTGTTTCTACAAGTAGTTAAAATATAATTTGTAAATTTTTAAAAATGCTTGAGTTATGTCAGTTATTTTAGGACATTGATTTTTGAAAAATTTCAGTTTACAAATAAAAATCATTAATGCTTTCCAGTAAACGTATTTTTTTTTCTTTATATAGAGAGTTCTGGAGTCTGAAGAACAAGTACTTGTTATGTATCATAGGTATTGGGAGGAATATAGCAAGGGTGCAGACTATATGGACTGCTTGTACAGGTAAGTATGTTTTGAAATTATATTAAAACTGTTGAAATGCTTTATACTTTAGATAGAAAAGAAACTAAAATAACCTTTTATGAATTAGTAACAAATACAGTCCTCTGGTTTTTTGCCTGTTCATATGGTTATTGTCTAAAACATGTCTTCTTTCTAACAGGAAGTCCCTGCCACCACTGTGCTTGGCAAAGTTGAAATCTTCTATAACATGTAGCTTCACTGTCACTTCTCTGGCTCTCCTCTCCTGCTAAGCTTTGTTTTATGTTAGTTCATTAAAACCTTCTGCTATGACTGTAGCTGCTGCTGCTCCTGAACTACCATAGCCACTTTGGCTTCATGGTTTAGCAAAACACTGGCCTCCACTACCACAGGGGCCAGAACTCCGCCTCCAGAGTTTCAAGCCTCCTTTCATGGGTGCAAACTTTGAAGACTGATTACTGCAATTGCCAAAATCATTGTAGCTGCCACCACCTCCAAAATTGCTTCCGTCATTATCAAATGCGTTACTGCCATCCCTACTGCCACCAAGCCACCTCAACAAACTGGTTTCCTCCACAACCTCAGTTGTCATTCCCATCAAAACTACCTCCACCAAAATTTCTATAACCACTTCGACTTATTTGGTTGGATGAAGCACTGACCATCTCTTGTGCAGATAGGGTTTTCTTTCCTTTACTGTTTTGGCCATTCACACAGTATTGCTGTTTCTGAATGATAGTCTTGTCTAGAGAATTATGGTCATCAAAGGTTACAAAAACAAAGCCTCTGCTTGCCACTGTCTGGATCAGTCATAATTTCAGTCACTTTATTTAGTTTTCCCATGCTGCTTAGTTGATGTTCTTCAGTGTCTTCTTTAAAACCACAAATCTTTTTCACAGTTAAGTAGGCAGCGGGTATTTGAGAATCTTGTCTTGATATAGTCCTCTTTAGTTCCAGAACTTTTCCATCCATCTTGTGTGACCTTGCGTCCATGGTTGTATCTGTCTCCTCCACTTGGCACAAATGACAAGCTCAAAACCTCTTTGGGTCTTATTACTGCATAGCCTGTGCGCATTCCCCATTGCACAAAATGACTTTTCAGAATGGCATCAGTTGTTTCATAGCTTAAACCTCTGATGAAGAGCCTCTCAGCTGTTTCAGCTCCTTGGGAGATTCTAGGACATGATGGCATGGGGAAAGAAAGGGAGACTTCTACAGTGCTTTTTGGCAGCATTCACTGCCACATTACGTTTTTCTAAGTGATCTCAGTTGCTGCTGGTTTTAGCTACAGTGTGTATATCAGCAAGCATGAAAATGTGTGTTTATTCTAGCTGATCTAATGTCAGAGGAATATTTTTACCTAGCTTCCTATACCTCCAGGATGTTCCATGGATACATTGGACTATTGCAGATGTTCAAAGCAAAGCTTATCTTTTAAATAGACACCATCCTCACTGTTCCTAATTTTAGTTAATACACCAAGACATAAATGCCACAAGTATCAGTTATCCTACACTTGGGATTATCCTCTCTACTTGACCCCCTGTTGGTTAAATCCTCTAATTATCTCTTCAGGTCATCATTTCCTTTGCTCAAGGTAACTTAAACATTATTATGGTTAAAGCTTTTATCATTTCTCACATGAACTGTTAGTGATAAAATCCTTATAGCTTGTCTCCCAAGCTATAAGGATTTCTAGTTATTTCTCTTTTGATTTCTAGTTATTTCTATCTAGTAAACCTCTTGTGTTATCTTTTCTAAAGTGCAAATTTGATGACTATTTAAAATCATTTAGTGACTTTCCATTACCTGTAAAAAACATTTAGAATGGATGTCTCGTGGGATTCACTAGAGTATTTTGTTTGACTTCTATAGTGTTGGAATCATGAGTGACTGATCATTATTTATTTAATTATATTTGGTAGAATAGTGGTTAGATCCTTTTCTTAAAGCATATAGTTGACAAGGATTAGATGAAAACTGTTTCACAGCCTATTTGTTGAGTAGTCAGGTTATCCAGGTTAGCTCTTATGTCTAGTCACAGTCTATAAGGAAATCTGTGTAATGAAATGTAAAGAAAAAAAAAATCAATTTTGTTTTGAATGTTTCATTATATTATGAACTAACATTAGCATAGTTTACTGAATTAGGGATTCTGATTTTAAAGAAAAATAAAGACACTCCTGCCTATCTTTTCCAGTCCTCCATATCTGTTTTGACTCCTGGTTCTTAGAGTGGAGTGCTTAAGATGTTAGCTTGAGAATTAACAGTGATTGAAATCCAGTATGTGTTAGCAAAGATAGTTTTTATAATGAAGTTTTTCCAAGTCACATTGAAATGCTTGATTTTTTTTTTGAGATTGTAAAGTTATCTTAGGCTCTTAGTTGTTGTCAGCTACTGCTATTAATTGTAATGCTGCCAGTTCTGCAGAAAAGCCTTATTAAGTAATGTAAGTTAGTTTAAATTTTATTTTATGAGGAAAAGAGAATAGTTACTTATCTAATCAGATATAAAATATATCACTAGCAGTGATCCTAGCACTAACAGTGTCCTAACACAGGAATATATGTACAGATATTTGGAATGGGTTAGTGAATCCAGATCTCTGCAGATCTAGCAGCTACTTCTTCAGAGTTAACAAAACACTATGCCTAGAAATTTATACTTCCTATGTAATTATAAGGATGCTAATGTAGGATTCTTAAAAATCCTGAAAGGATTTTTTAATGTATTGGAGTTTCCAAGAGCAGAAAATAGAGACCATTCTTAAGAGCTTTTCCCATGATTCAAATGGCATTGGAAGGAAAAAAAAAGTAGTGGGAGGAGACCAAAATTAGTTTAGGAGGACTGAAGATGTACTACTGAAAGGAAGTAAAAATGGATCGATGAGGTAAGCGATCCAGATAGGATGGCAGTGGTTCCACTAAACTAAAATGAAACTGGTTCGGAGCAAAGGATCTGTACAGGAAGGCATATGTGAATGATAAAGATAGGACAGTTAAGTTTCCTCTATTCAGGGAACACACATCATTACTGAAATATTAACATTCGTTTGTTGTGTTTATTTTACCAGATGTATAAGCTTTGTGTAGGCAGAGATGACATTTTCATTTTTCTGCCCAAGTGCCTTGCATAGTACTTTGGAATGTACTTGGTACTCTGTCAGTACTTGTTGAAGGAGGGTGAGAGAACTCAGGAATTTCTATGCTAGCTCTGCTATTTACTAGCAGATTCACCTTTGGCGAGTTCTTTAAACTCAATCTGTAGTTTCTATATATGTAAAATGAGGATAATAATAATACCACATATTTCAGGCCTCATCCCAGACAGTCTTTTTCAATGAAGAGGTTCCCTTTCCACTTTTACTTCTGCCTCTCAATTTTATTTACCTTTTCTCAGCTGAAAGGCATGGAATTGTGAGAGTTAACAGTGTACCTGAAAGGATAAGTTATATGGCATTTTTAAGGAAAAAACTAATAAGACTATATAACCTATGTCAGAGGGTACTAAAATATCAAATGGAGCACCAAGGTTATAAACCTTGGGGTCTAGAGGATTGAAGTTAGTGAATATGAGAATGGAACTTGTGTAGTAAATGATTATGGTTATGCTGCTTGCAGGGTGATTCCAGGAATTATATTTTTATCATATACTAGAATTGCTGGTACCTAATGGGGTTGAAATTTTTTTTTGTCTCTGCTTTCAATTTTGATGCAGTGAGAATTTAGAAAGTGTGTGTTTTAATGTAGAGATTTTGTGGTTATTGTCTAAATATTTTGTCAATAGTTAATTTACACATTGGCAGAACCTTTCAAATAGTTTTAGGTGATGAATTAACGTAGTGAAATCAGGGATGGTGAAAAGTGAGTACTTGAATATTACAGGTCTTTTCTACACGTCGTATTTAATTTTAGATCTCTGTATTCATTTTAGTCATTCTTAAGGGTTTGTCACAGATGTTGGACTTAAATTATGTTGAAACATTTTTTCCTAAAAGCTGTTTTACCCTGGTATGCAAAATGATCTTAAATCTGCTAATTTTGCTAGAACTTTTCTTACTGCTTATAACAACCTATTTTGTTTTTTTATCCACTGATTGCGTCATATTCTTTATTTAAAAATGAAAAATTGCATATATTCATGGTGCTATCCTTTTAACAATTTTTACATTGGCTTACCAAGAAAAACCTGGATATGAACAAATGAGATTGTAGAAAGTCTGACCTTTGGATTAGACCTATCAGAATATAAACATATTGGAAATTTTTAGAGCAAAACCTTTGAGTGATAGGTTGCTGTTTTTTGTTGTTTTTCTTTCCTGCTCTAAAGGTGATACTATTTGTCACTTAGAGCCTGGAAGAGAAATTTGGGCTGATACTTTTTATCTTGTTAAAAATTTACATTTCTGGGACCTCCCTGGTGCAGTAGGTTATGCAACGCACTATGAAGCAAACTGCAGCCACTGCAGCACAAGTTCGATCCCTGCCGCTAGCTGGGAAGGTAACCCACGTGGCGCAGCAGACCTCTCCTGCTGTGCCCGCTGCTTCCCTCAGCAGTGTACTTCCGTTAATCTGCCTGTTCTGCTCCCCGCTCTCTGTGGTGAATCCTCTCACCCCCCACACCTCTGACCTGTACCCCAGTGCTTGTATGCATAAATAAATAAATCTTTTTAAAAAATTAAATAAAAATTAAAAATTATATTTCTAATTATTACATAATTAATTTCTTTTGGATATATTACTGGATATATTATATATTTATAACCCTGAAATTATTGCTCTAAAGTTGCAAATTATTTGTTTTCCTATTATTCTTGACATAGTATACAGTGATATTATATTTGTTTTTCAGGTATCTCAACACCCAGTTTATTAAAAAAAATAAATTGACAGAAGCTGACCTTCAGTATGGCTATGGTGGTGTAGATATGAATGAGCCACTCATGGAAATAGGAGAGGTAGGGAATTCTTACATGACTGGCAAATATAAAAATATTTTTATATTTTGAGATAATTTGAATGACTGTTCTTTTTTAAGGACAGGGTTAACTCTCTTAAAACTTTTGAGTTTTGCACCCCAAATACCCAAAAGTACATGACTGGATCAAGAAGATGTGGTAAATATACACAATGGAATACTATACAGCAATCAAAAAGATAAACTAGAGTCATTTATAGAAACATGGATGGCGCTAGAAGGAATTATGCTCAGTGAAATAAGTCAGAAGGCAAGAGAAAAATATCGGATGGTTTCACTTTTAGGAAGAATGTAAAGGAACAATAAAAAGGGCTCAAGGAAAAGAACAGTTGCAATCAAAACAAACACAACAAGAACAAAATGACAAAGACAAACCAAAGGAATCTTCTGGGGGGTGGGGTGGGAAGGGACCAGGATGAAGGCAGAAAGAGCACAAGGGACTGACACAAGGGTGAAATAATGGTGGGAATTCCCTGGGGACTGCAATTGATGTCAATTATATTTAAATAAATTTAAATATTTAAAAAAAGAAAAAGAAAAATAGATTAGGAATAAAGGAGAATGTTTTCTCTGAGTATTTTTTGTATTTTTAAAATAATTTGAATCTTTGTGATTTCTAAAAAAAGTAGTAATAAAATTATGTTTTAGTCCTCCCGTTATGAATGATGAAAGTCTAAATTTTCAATATCAGTATAAATTGTACATAGGAGAACATATGTGCTATGATTTTCTTATAAGGTAGGCAAGTAGATAAATTAGGAGTAGAAAGTAGTTGTAGAAACCTTAACAAAGGGAAGAATGGTTTGTGTAAAAATATATGTTTTATAATAAACATATTCTTATAAAAATGTATGTTTTATAAGAATAAAACTGTAGGGGAAAAAGGATTTGTCACATGTCTGACATTTTCTTAGTTAATGTATCTAGGCGATCTTTTCACATAAGTTTACCTTCAGTGAGAGCTAAAAATTATACTAGTGACCACATAATTTGTTGTTTATTAAACTTTCCTCTTAGTTCTTAGTTTTTGTTGTTAACAAACATACTGTAATGAACATCATTATTCATTTGGCAGATGGTTTTTGAACTCTGTTTGCCAGGAACTGTGCTACATACTGGGAAAAAAATAGTAATTAAAAGACAAAAATTTTACTTATGAAGTTATATTTATGATATATTTCTTTGTGACTGAGCAGAAATTTTCATAGAGTGGGTCACAGCACATTCTGAATTTTGATAGCCCTAACAACTTGTCTTTCAAAGGTTTTTAGGTTTGCTCTCCCAGTTATAATAGTCCATTTTCTTATGCACTCCATTTCTTATGTACGTTTTTCCCACATCTGTGCTGTTAAAAAAGAAGGCAGAAGTTAAGGGTATTCTTTGTGGGAAGAAAGATGTTTGCTTTTATTTGAAATGGAATTACCAATAGATCAGAATAGTTACCCCAGGGAATTGGAAAAGAAAGGCTAAAAACAGATTTATGCCTGTATGATGGGTTAAGTTGGAAACAGGGTAATCAGCTTTGATACTGAAATAATCTACACTCTATGGGAAAAATATATAGATGTTTAAAGGCTTAAAACTTGAAAAGTTTTGGAAGTAAGTAAATAGAGGTGCACAGATATCCCTTTGACTTTAGGGAAAGAATTCTTAAAAAACAGTCAAAAATACTAATGATAAATGTTTGGTAAATTTGAGTGTGTTACAATAAATATTAAGATATAAAGAAACTGGGCCTCCCTGGTGGCGCAGTGGGTTAAGCAACGCACTATGAAGCAAACCGCAGCCACTGCAGCACGAGTTCGATCCCTGCTGCTGGCCAGGGAGGG
>JAGFMF010011673.1:5965005-5989902 GCA_019455555.1 Galemys pyrenaicus
CTCCCCGCTTTCTGTGGTGAATCCTCTCACCCCCCCATATCTCTGGCCTGTACCCCAGTGCTTGTATGCATAAATAAATAAATCTTAAAAAAAAAAAAAGATATAAAGAAACTCAAAAATCACAAACTGTGATGTGTGAAACTATTAAGGGATTAATCCCTGTAATAAAGAATTACTGTTTTACACAACAAAAACAAAAAGATAAGGAAAAATCAGAAACACTGGGGGTGGGGGTGAGGGAAGGAATGGGATGAGGGAAGAAAGAACACAAGGAACTGAGGTGATAGTGCACTGGTGAAATAGTGGTGGAAAATCCATGAGGATCACAATTGATGTCAAATATATATAAATATAGGGAAAAAAAGAATTGCTGTTTAATAAGAACAACACAAATAGTGGAATAATGGACAAAAGACATGAATGGACATTTTACTGAATATAACCTGAAATGCACAGTAAACATAAAAAGATGCCCAGCTTCAGTAATGAAAATGCCATGTAAAACCACAGGGAAATACTATTTTATATACAGCAGATTGTCAAAGTTTCATTAAAGCCCTTCAGGACTAGTTGTTGTCAAAGATGCTAACTAATGGTAACTCCTCTATTGCTTTTGCAGGTGTAAACTGGGAAACCATTTGGTTTCATTTATTTGGCGTCACTTAATAAAACTTACCCTGCAGCTCAACATCTTGCTTTCTTGCACCATGAGATATATATATGAGAAGAGTGATATTGTACTTAGTAGCACAAAATTGAAATCACAAACACGTCATTAGCAGTAGAAAGAATATATAAATGATGCCATATTCATAAAATCGGACTGTAAATATGTCTTTCAATTTGAATGGGTTTCAATAACAAAGTAAAAATTTTAAAAATCATTCATAAAGGAGTATACAGTGTGATTTTGTTGTCAAGATCAGAAATGGTCAACTTCAAAACTATGGGATATTTTCATAGTTGGTAGAACAATAACCAAGGGAATGACAACACAAAATTTAGCATAGTTATAAACTGAGGGAGAAGGTAAATTTAGGAGTAGGAAATTTGGGCCAATGGTAATGGTAAGTATATTTCTTAAAGTAGGTAGTAAATACAAAGGTTATTTTATTTTAACATTCTTCAATTTTATTTATCCTTTTATATTAATATCAGAGGTTTTATAATTTAAAAATCCAGCCAACAGTCAAATCACATTTTGACATAGCTCCTTTGTTCTGATACAGTACTAGCATCTATAGTCCTCCACCCCCGCCATTAAGCTTTAATTTTGTTGTTTGTGCAAATCTGTTATGGTCATTACACTTTAATTTAGGAATGTTTTCCTTATGTATAGTCAATTTTCATTTGAATTTTGAAATATAAGTTATAAATACTTAATTTGGCAGGTAATTTTCTTTAAAAATTGTCTTAAATGTTAAAAACAAATACTAAGTAATTCACTTTTGATAATTTTTATTTTTACTGGCAGCTAGCATTGGATATGTGGAGGAAGTTGATGGTTGAGCCACTTCAGAACATCCTTATCCGAATGCTGCTCCGAGAAATCAAAAAGTGAGTACTGTCGTTTAATTTCATGAAGAAATTCTAATTTGCTACTTGAAGTGGTTTAAAATAGTGTAAAATTACATGGCTTTTAAGTGAACATAGACCTTTTTTTTCCCTTTTGTCCTGTAAGGACCCTCATTTTATATCTTAATACCAATATTTTAAAATTGCTTTTTAATCTTTTTTATAGGGGAAGGGGTCAGATCTTTGGTCTTTACTTATAGCCTAATATAGTAAGTAAATAAGCAAGTCCCGGAAGGAAGTTATTTGTTTTTCTCTCCTGTACCCTCTTAAACCTTCCAGGTAGTGCTCAGTTGATTGACAGTATTGTCTCAGTTTAAATTCTGACACACTCAGAAAATCGGTTCTTCTAATTATTTAGTTTTCTCATAGCCCTAGTGTTAATCAGTAATTTTCCTATTATCATGAGGTAATTTAAAGGGAAAATGATGTCCCACTCTACTCAGACCACAGAGTGGTTCACTCTTTACCTAACTGTTGTGTGACTGGGTTTGGGACTGAGGAAGTTTCCCTGTGGAGTTTGAAAAAAGAACATCTTTGGCTCAGTTCTGACCTGAAAGATTTTTACTAGGCTTCAGCCGAGGGGATTCAAAAACAGTCACACAGACACATTTATAATAAATTTCAGGCTAGTGGAACTGATAATACAGAAATTATCTAAACCAGTCAATTTCATTGTGATAAATGGTTATTCTGTCTGAATTTGTTTTCCTTAAGAAAACACAAATAAGGAATTTTTTTATGTGAGGAAACAAAGCAATAAATGATTCTTACTGTTGTATTCCTAGTAGAAAATCGAGGTTTAAAAAAAGCCACAGAAGAGGTTGAGGTTTTTTTAGCTAAAATATATTGAATTGTGTGCTCTTACAAATGTAGCAACCTTTATATAACATTCATTGAAGAGGTACAATTCTTACTTTGAGGTGGCACAAATTAGACAACTTTTTTTCTGTGAATACTTTCACTAGGAAATTTAACTATAAGCTATTTTTTCTGTAAAACAGAACTGTCATTCACCCTCTTAATAATTGCATTGTTTCCCAAATAGCAAGATGGAGGAAAAATAGTACAGAAGTTTTTATCCTTTTTCTTCACTCTGCTAGACTATTTTAACTAAAAGAACAATCCCAACAAGATTTGTAGGTTTTAATATACTATCTTTTGCTAAGAAATAATTTTTTTAAAAGATTTATTTATTTATGCATACAAGCACTGTAGGCCAGAGGTGTGGGGGGTGAGAGGATTCACCACAGAGAGCGGGGAGTAGAACAGGCAGATCAACTGAAGTACACTGCTGAGGGGAGCAGCGGGCACAGCAGGAGAGGTCTGCTGCGCCATGTGGGTTCCCTCCCTGGCCAGCAGCAGGGATTGAACTTGTGCTGCAGTGGCTACGGACCATTTCATAGTTCGTTGCTTAACCCACTGCGCCACCAGAGAGGGCCCCACTAAGATATAATTAACATTTCCCTTTATTAGGAATTCAGCTATCTTACATTAAAAGTATAATGAAAATATTGTTTACCTTTCTAATTACACTTATGAATTGTTTTGTAATATAATTTTGTTACAAACTTGTAAATTTTTCATAAGTATGAATATTTGTTAAAAATGAATCAAATGAGCTTACTGGCTCCAGAATGGCCCTGATAAGTTCCTGACATGGGTGGAGGACCTATCTCTCCCTATCACCTACACCACCTACAGCAATGCTAGCCCCCAAAGCAATGATAAAACATGATATACAGCAACCTCAGTCCTCAAGGGAATAATACAGCGCTGAGAGATAATAAGTCTCCAGAACCCAAATCATAAGACATGGAAGATTTGTTCTCTGCATCCTACATAATGTTCAGAATTACTATAATAAAGAAATGGAAGAAAACAGAGCACACAGAAAAGCTGCTCACAGTTATACAAGAACACTCACAATAACAAAAGAATGTCTTGAGAAACAAAATTAGCCAACACAAAATTGAAATTGAAACTTTATTTAGATAAGAAAATAATGAAAAAAAAAAAGAAAATGCTGGAAATGCAGGATGTTAAAAGATCAATAAAGAAGATAAAATTCTGGGGGAAACTGTGGAAGTTGAATAAACCAAACTGAAGATTGAATCAGTGACCTTGAAGAGGGTAATACATGAAGACTCCAGGAGGAAGAAAAGAGAGGTCTGAATTAAAGAAAACAAATGAAGAAAACTTGGTGAATTATCCATTTCCATATGGAAAAACAAAACAATAAAAAAACAATAGAATACACAAAGACGTTAACAACAAAATAACGATACATAGAAGTACAGAATTAAAGAAAAACAGGCAGCAGCAGACTTTCATATATCAATACTAATTGTAAATGAACTAAACCCGCCAATTTTAAGGCACAGAGTTTGTGGTTAAAGTAGGAAACAGATTCGAGAGTTTGTGGTTGAAGTAGGAAACAATCCAACTTTCTGTTCTCTTCAGCAAACAAACCTGAGCTCCAAAGATAAACATGAGATCAGAATAATGGGTTGGAAAACAAACTTAGAAGTAAATGGGAGCCAAAGGAAGGCTGCTACAACCATACTCATATCAGACAAAATATATTTCCAGCTAGCTAAACAGGTAACAAGAGACACAGATAGACACTGTGTAATGATTAAAGGACCAATGCATCAGGAAAACTTAATACTGATTAATATAAACTTACAAATTGAAGGATTATACAAATATAAGGCACTTACTTTCAAATCTGAATATAGACATTGCGAAAAACACATTCATGGCAGGGGCCTTCAACCAATACCCCATTTCACCAATGGACAGAACAATGAGACAAAAGAAATAGGGCACACCTTAGCCTTTAAAAGAATTAGACTACCGACTGGGTATTCGATGGACATTTTTAGGATACTGCAGCCCCCAAAAGATGAATACACATTTTCTCAAGTGCACATGGTACATTCTCCATATAGATCACATTATGGGTCACAGGGAAGATATCAACAAATTCATAAAGACTGAAATCATACCAAGTATCTACTTTGATCATAAAGATACGAAACTAGAAGTCAACCACAAAAAGAAAACAGGAGAAATCTCTAATACATGGACCTGAACAACACACTATGGCTTCATGAGGAAATTAAAGAAGAAAGTACTTCAGGACAAATGACAATGAAGACATAATCTTCCAGAACTTATGGTACAAAACAAAAGCAATAATAAGTCAAGCTCCTATGGAAAATAGAGTGGAAGTTTATCAGAACATTAAAAATGGATCTTCCATACAACCTAATACAATATACAACAGCAATTACACTCCTAGGTCTCTACCAAAAAATACAGAAACACTAATTGAATGTAAATATCCATTCTAGTGTTCTGCAATGAACACTGCAGCACTATTTACACTGGCCACACTATGGAAACTACCTAAGTATCCAAATACAGATGAGTGCATCAGAAAGATGTAGTATATATGCACTATGCAAATCCTAAGATAAAAATGAGGTCAGAATAATGGGTTGGAAAACAATCTTAGAAGTAAATGGGAGCGTAGTGGGTTAAGCAACGAACTATGAAATGGTGGACCGCAGCCACTGCAGCACAAGTTCAATCCCTGCTGCTGGCCAGGGAAGGGACCCACATGGTGTGGCAGACCTCTCCTGCTGTGCCCGCTGCTCCCCTCAGCAGTGTACTTCTGTTGATCTGCCTGTTCTACTCCCCGCTCTCTGTGGTGAATCCTCTCTCACCCCCCACACCTCTGGCCTGTACCCCAGTGCTTGTATGCATAAATAAATAAATCTTTAAAATAAAGAAAAAAAGTAAATGGAAGCCAAAAGAAGGCAGCAGCAACCATACTCATATCAGACAAAATACATTTCCAGCTAAGAAGGTGGATTTGTGATAAAATTACATAGATTTCCACATACACAAATGGACTCCTGCTCAACAGTCAAAAAATATAAACATTTCTGATTTGTGGCAACATGGATGGAACTGGAGGGAATTATGCTGAGCAAAATAAGCAAGTAAGAGAAAGACAAATGCAAGGTGGTGTTACTTGTATGTAGAGTGTAGTGAAACCAAACAGGGTTAGATAAAGCCAAATTAAGAACTAACCCTAGAAAACTGATTATAGCACTGAGGCTATGAGAGTGTTAGGTGAATGTGAGGAGTAAGAATAAAGTAGGGAGGTGACACAGTGGACTGTGAGTGACTTGGTAGTGGGTGTGGTATGATAAATAACACCTGAAGGGGCAGAGCCTATCTTTATAAACCAATGTTACCTCATTTTTAAAAAATAAAATATACTTGTGTGTGTGAGCGTGCTGAAGTTTAGCAATGTTAAATAATGAATTTGATGAAAAATTAAAATCTGTATGAGAAAAATAATGCAACTATAATATATTAATTCTTGAAAAGACAGATTTTCTGATGAGAGATACTAGATCAGGTCCTTATGCATTTAAAATTGTGTGCCTCCCACACACTTACACTTATATGTATGTGTATGTTTATATAGCTGTCCATATATATATTTAAATACATTCATATATTACACATACATATGTACTCAAGTTTTAGGAATGTTTTGAAAATACAGATATCTTCGTCACTACCTATGTCTAGGGAATTGTACTTTAGGAGAAAAGGAACCTCTGATTTTGTAAAACTCCCCAGATCATATTTATGCATCCAATTTAAACCATTTGTGAAGTACTTTTCTATACTAAGTAATAGTTCCTCCACTTATTCTATAAAGCTTTTATTGGAGTGTTTCCTTTTTTCCTTTGGGTTTCTTTGTTTTATAAGTATTAAGAATACTTTAAAATATATTAAAGGTTAAAACATATTAGTGGTAGTATGAGAGAATTGCTTTGTGGTGATAAAACAGTTCTGGATCTTGAATATGTTGGTGGTGCCCCGAAAAGTATATTTGTGATAAAATGACATAGAATTTCACATACACAAATGATTTTGTCTAAAAACAGTGAAATCTTAGTAAAGTCCATAAATTGTTTCAATATCTAATGCAGACTTAAGTATTGTATTATGTAGAATGTTACCATTGGAAAAAACTACGTGTATAGTATATAACACTGCTTTTATATTATTTTGCTACTTCCTGAGAGTCTATACTTATTTCAAAATATTCATAAAATGTTTAAATGGCTCATACAATGTGAATATCATTGTTTTCTTCATTTCACCTAAGATTTCCTTTCCTTATAAATTACTACAGACAATAGTTTAATTGTATCTTAATGTTTAAGTAAAGTGGCTATTATCTTTTGGGGTGGAATCTTTATATTCTGTTTAGGAAGATGAGCACTTTGGAACCTCACATAAAAATATTTGTATTCATATGCACACAAAATTTAGTTACTTTTTAGAAGACTTATGTAAATCTAGGGTCAAAATTGCTGCCTCAGCATTTGCATGGTGGACTATTGTGTCACCAAGAGGATTATTTGACACATTGTAATATGAACTAAGTCTAAACTTAATTGTTTGTTAATTTGGAAACATTTTTTTAATTCATGCTGAAATTATCTCTCAATAGTAAAGCATGATGACTTAAGTATCCTCTTTGTTTGCTTGTGACCATCATAAAGGCAAGTGTTGAGTGACAAAAGAGAAACATTTGTGACTTCTCAGCTTCATTTAAAAAACAAAACCAAGAAAAACTCTTCCTACTTTTCCCATTGTTCTGACATCATCTCTATTGGATACAGCGTTTCTTAAGTTTTGGCTTTATTTTAGTGCTCCTTTCTGTCATTTGTTAGACTATCCTTGTAACCGGTACCTCACTGTTTCTTGTTATAGCTTAATAAATCTTGATATGTGGTAAGAGTTTGGGTTAATAACCATGCTTCCTCTGCTTTTAAGATACTTGTAAAGTGGCTTCTCTGAAGGTATATAAATGATGAATGAATAATACCAGTTTCATTTATGTTGAAAACTGTTTCAGTGAAGTGCTAGTTATTTGAAATTGAAATATAAGTTGCAGAAAGTTTTGGTTAAGGGAGCCAATGAAGCAACCATTGTTTTAGTTATTTTTCATGGTTATCATGAAATCTGTACATTTGAAAACTAATTGATAATCTAAAAGTAAGGGTGCTTTTCTTATATAGGGGAAGGGAAAACAAGTAATGTAACCATAAGTTATGTCTGTGACTTTTCAGTATTTACTTCACTAGGAAAGATGAAAATAATTCTGTTTATGTAATTATTTATCAGTTTTTTATATTACATAGTAGATTACTACATGCTAAAAAAATAATTTGACTTCATGACCTAAATGTTAGTGTGTAAGATTTTTTTTCTTTTAAAGATTTATTTATTTATGCATACAAGAGCTGGGGTATAGGCCAGAGGTGTGGGGGTGGTGAGAGGATTCACCACAGAGAGTGGGGAGCAGATCAGGCAGATCAACGGAAGTACACTGCTGAGGGGAGCAGCGGGCACAGCAGGAGAGGTCTGCTGCGCCATGTGGGTCCCCTCCCTGGCCGGCAGCAGGGATCGAACTCAGCAGGGATCGAACTCGTGCTGCAGTGGCTGCGGTTTTGCTTCATGGTGCGTAGCTTAACCCACTGCGCCACCAGGGAGGCCTAGTGTGTAAGATTTTTAAGTGATACAAAAAAGCAAGAATATTCAAACAAATAATTAGAAACAAAAAACTGTGTTTATTAAATCTAAATTTTCTACAAAAAATGTTTTCCTCTATAAGTGGATATGAAATTAAAAAGGGAAAATATATTTAAAAATGTGAGAGGAATTGTTTGAAAGCTTAAGGATACCATTTGAAAACTATGCTAAATGGATTAAAAATGGCTCCAAATACCCCCACCCCCCTCCCCCCAACTTCAGTGACCTTTCTACGAACAAAAAAAAAAATTAAAATTAAACTTCCCCTTTTAATTCAGAGGAATCTACTGAATATATAACTTACACTATTGTAAATGACTTGTGTTTTCTCTAACATATTCATTTGTTATTCTGTTTCTTAAGACATTAGAGATTTTATTAAGGAAAAATATAATATTAAATAAAAATATTCCTTTTTAAAAATCTGTTTCTGAGAGATGTGTTTTAAAATTTCCCAGCTCATTTTTAAATGTATTGATTTCCTTTTTTTGAATTGTTGGTCTTTATATTGGAGCCCCTGTTATTGAATAAATATCAGGATTATTTTCTTTATAGAAAATTATTTTTAGTATTATGTAGAAACTTTATTGGTTTTGTCCTCTTTTTTCTGTTTGTCACATGTTAATATATTAATTGGTTTACCTTGGACATTTTTGTATTTGGCTGTGCTTGTCTGTGTATATGTATATTATTAACTTTTAGTGTAAAATAAAGTATAGATACAGAAAACCATACAGTACACCTTATGGATCATTATTAGGTGAATGCCCTTGTTGCTGCCAAAGAAGTAGAATCACACTATCTATCTTCAAATCCTTGCATGTCCCATCTCCTCCTTTTTCTCAAAGTAACCTCTGTCCAGACTTTTAACGTGATCAGTCCTTTATGTTCCTTTATGGTTTTTCTCATGTGCATATGTATATGCATTCCTAGACACTATATTACTCTGTATTCTTGTTTATCTTAAGGAGTTATGTCTGAAATCTTTTAATCAATTAGATTTGCTCTTCATTCTCTTTTCTCTGTTGTAATTTATTTGTTCATGAATCCTGGCTATTTGATCTTTAGATTTTTCCCATTGTCTGGATTTTGCTGATTGCATTCATGAAGTATATTTAAATATGTTTCTCTGCCTCTGTATTTCCTGCAAATTGACAGTCCAGTGGCTTACTCAGACTCAGGTTGGTTTTCTCTGGGAAAACTCTTTAAAAATATGATTTTTTTTCACCTTTTTTTTTTATATAAGCACCCACAGATACAAAATATCAACATCTTTTTGTTTATTGATACTTGTAAAGATATACCACTTTAATTCTGTCATTTTATTGTTAGTTTTTACCTGGAATAATTTTATGAAGACATTCTTCCCTATCTCTACTGTTTGTTTTCTCAGTGATAAAGTTCATGTAGGAAAGGCAGAATAACTTTATTTTTTGTATTTTCTTTACCCACATGTCAGGATAATGAGTCATTATACTCAGAGTGTCCACTTAGCTTCCCCCCTGCCCCTCAATATATCATGGTGAACTTACAAACTTAATTATATTTAATTGATTTCTATTCATTATCTTAATTTTTTTAAAGTTTAAATTTCCTCTCCTTGGTTAGCTGACATTAATCTTCCTGATATAACCATAGTCATCCTTGATAACTTCTTACTATCTACTATATAACATTGTTCCAGACCTAGCTTGTGCATTTTCTTCCCATATCTGGTAATCAATTACTCAATGAAATATTTAGTTCTAAATAAACATAAGATAGATAAATGCATCTTTAAAAAGCTTTCAATATTCTAGATCTTTCCATAGTCTCCTCCATGGAGATAAATCTCTGATTATTTGTTTGACTGTCTTTCTAAATCTTTACCTATGAATTTTTATGTATGTTTACAAAGATAAGTAAAATGCAGAATATTGTCTTTTCTTTTTGATAAAGCTTTTTTCTAGCTTAAAAATCAAATGATAGTTATACTTAATAACTTTTTTATTCAATTACATATTTTGGAGATTTTTCTGTTATACATAGAGATCTACCTTATTCTTATAAACTGCTAAGCAATGTTTCATGTGGTTTTGCCTCATTTTATTATATTATATATTAGATTCCAATTTTTTTTCTATATGTGCTTCAGATTGTGCACATTTGGAGTCATAGAACACATCCTTTTAGAATTTTGCCATCTTGCCTTAATACTTGTACTTACACAAGTAGAGTACAAATATCTGTTTATTACTCACCAACACTTCATAATTTCAAATCTTGCCAATATGAGGGAAACTTTTCCTTGGTTTCTCATCTATGAGATGGTAGTGGGGGAACGTAGGAAGTACTCTCAAGTGAGTCCCACGGGCAGTCTTTTCGGTGCTGAGCTTTTGTGTATACTTCAGATACCATCGTCTCTCAGGCACCATGCTCACTGCTCCATGGGGGACACACAGAGCTGCAGCGTATAATATGGCTTCAGTGACCAACTTCCCCTAATAATCTATCTGGTTTTGTTCGCCTTATGTGCACCTTATAGTTAAGTGTATGCTAATTCTTACACGTCTTCCTCTGCTTTTTTCCTACCCTCTCCTTGTAATTCTTTCTGTAGTTGTATTTTTCTAGGCTATCTATTGGTAGTTTTCTTTCTATTTTTTTTTTTTCAATTTCTACAAGTCCAAGGGCTCCTGTCAACAATAGAGTACTAAGTTCTGTTGTTTTCTCAAATTTAGAGTGGGTAAAGGAGGCTGCATTTGGGTTTCTGATACCCTGTTCTTATTTTAAACATAGAGGTAAATGAAGTTTTTTACTAAGAGATTAATTTGCTGATTGTCCCAGATTAGTATTAGTATTAGGGCTTTTTAGAGTTCCAGTCTAACTTTCAATGATCATCATAAACCTATTCTGCTGTCTGAGTTAAATGCCCAATTACTCAGTTCCTAACCATTTAAAAAAAATCAGTACTGTTTTGATCTCTTAATACTATTCTCCTCTTTAAAATATTGAAAATGCTTCATTTTTTTCTTCTCTCAGTACTTACAATACTAGCTAATGTTTATTCATAATTTATTCATGAACCAGGCACTGTGCTATTGCTTTCCTGGATGTACCACATCCTCATGAGGTGTAGGCACTTTTATGATCCCTTCTTTACAGAGAAGAAATTTCTTGAGTGCTAAGAGTTTAATAAATTTCTATTTTAAGTGATATTAATGCAGCCAGAACGCAAAGCCATCCCATCTGACTCCAAAATCCTAGTTTTAGGTTTGTGTTTAATTCTTCCTGTCAGTCCCCCTTATCCAGTTGAATGGATTCTTTAACTTGATGATTTCATTATGATGGTTGTATGTATTTTCCAAGAGTTCTGTCAAATCAGTAATAAGCCATATTTCTATAAGAGTTGTTAATAGTCTTTCTTCAAGGCTCATTTTTGGGAACCACTGTGTTTAAGATGAGGCTTGAGCTGACCATCTTAGTGCTTTTGTATTACATTATCAAATGACTTTCACAGTTTATTTTCATTGTATGTTAACATTGTATATAATCCTTTTTGTTTAGATTAAATAGTTATGCTTAAGAGTTTCCTGAATTCATACATAATTTTTATAGCAAAAACAATTATTAAACACTAGGAATTTCAATTATTTTTCTAGGCAGTACCATATTTGATTCAAGCTTTTTTTGGGATGAGACATAAATGACAAGCTTGCTGATTATAAAAGAAGTATTATTCCTGGTACTGAGCAGGAGTAGGATTTGGTCCTGAAAAGAATTTTAGGTTACTTGATTTCCCAAATATTCCAATATTTCTTATTCTTGGCTGGTTTTATTTGGTCTTGAGTAAAGTTAAATGACTGATGTTTTTCAATAGGCTACATCAGTATTTTACTAGATTTAATGTGAGCTTATGAAGAAACTAATGAAAGGTGAACAGAGGAAATGAGCTATGTGATCCTAGATGTAGTCATTGATCTTTTAAATGTCAAAATGTCGACGTATCTAAGATTCTGTGACTGACAGAATTTTTCTAGCCATATTAATTCATGTACAAAAAACTTTTCCCAGGATATCCAGGTAATTAAAGGAAGAATGAAAGAGGATTAGAGGGATGCAGAGGCAGGGAGGGACACTAATTTTCAAAGGTAATTGCCTCACTATTTTTCTTAAATGTAGAAAATCTTTATATTCTAATATAGAAAGCAGGCAGCTTTTACTAGGGAGTGGTAATAATATATTTTCTTTTGCTGTATTTGTAATATAATTATTAATTCAAAGAAAGAATATTTTGAAGAAAGGTAGGATATTGTTTAGTAAAAAGACAAAATCTTTGAGTGTGTCATGGTTTGGATTAAGTATTAATCCTGGAGTCAGAAACTCCCATTTTAGGACCAGGCTATTTTACTGTGGCTTTAGGCAAACTATATTTTTCCTTTTCATTTTCTGTTTCTTTAAATAGAAAAGCTTATGTTCACCTACATTTCTCATTTTGATTTTTTTACTGCATCACAGTACTACCTTTGACTAAGAACTTAATCAACTATCAATGACTATTTGAAATGATTTTAGGTCCCTTTGCAACTGTAAAGAAATCTAGACATACTAAAACATATCTCATTAAATTTCTCAATCAAGAAATAGCTTGTGCTTGAATGGGAAACAACTCAGGGACTCTGGCAGGTCTCTAAAGGAGAGAACAACAGCTATTAGTCATTTCAGTGAGTGATGCATTGTATAGTGTTCTTTTGAGAAATGCGTACCATCAAGTTACTGCAGGGATACTTGTAATGGATTCAAAGACTGAATTCACAAGCAAAATCTTCTAATAAGAGAATCTAGTAAGTGCAATGCAAATATTCTTAACCCTCTAATTTCATAGTCTTAAATTCAGGGACTCTCATGTACTATAAAATTAAAGAATTATCAACTTAGTATATAGATATAGTATGTTTTATTTGTTGAAATATTTCAGCTGTGGTATGAAAAATTATTTCTTAGCATCATATGCATTGACCTTTAAAAGCTCTATATGTAGTTTATAAATGCTTTATAATATAGTTGAATAAGCCATATTTTGGTACATTTCCATAAATAATTGTATTCTCAAGAACATTTTGTTTTATACCTTGTTTTAGTGATCGTGGTGGAGAAGACCCAAACCAGAAAGTAATCCATGGGGTTATTAACTCCTTTGTTCATGTTGAACAGTATAAGAAAAAATTCCCTTTAAAGGTAAAAAATTTCCTTTAAAAATATAATCAGCAGACCTTTAATTTCTTAAATCATTTGTTCTAATTTTTAAAAATGTGATTTTAATGATTTCTTTATTAGTTTTATCAGGAAATCTTTGAGTCTCCTTTTCTGACTGAAACAGGAGAGTATTACAAGCAAGAAGCTTCAAATTTATTACAGGAATCAAACTGCTCACAGTATATGGAAAAGGTAAGAATAAAAACATGTAACATTTGTTTTCTTAATGTGTTTTTGATGGAAAAGGGTTCTCTTTATTCATTACTGAGTTACTAATGTTTGCCTGTTGATTAATCATGTATTGTTACAGTATTTTTTCATGAGGTAAAAGCACTGTTCCATTTTTTTCATGGTTGTTGATTTATGAAAAATACTGATTGCTTGATTTGTCTTTTAAATTAATATATATTTATATTATTTGCAAAATAATAAACTATAAATTTTGCTTAATAGGTATGTCTAGAGACTAGGATAAGTTCAAAAGTTAGGTATTTGGGTTTTTAATTTACTTCCTTTAAAATATAAGGTAGGGTGCCTCCCTGATGGTGCCAGGGATTAAAGCGCAGCACTAGGAAGTACCTGAAGCCACTGCAGCTTGAGGTCCATCCCTGGCCAGGGAGGTAACCCACATGGCACTGCACACCTTTCTGTCTCGCCTGCTCGCTGCTCCCCTCAGCAGGGTATTTCAGTCTATCTGCCTGTTCTGCTCCCCACTATCTCTGGTGAATCCTCTTGCCCCCCACACTCTGGCCTGTACCCCAATTTTTGTAGGCATAAGTAAATAAATCTTTAAAAATAAATAAATAAAATAGAAGGTAGGGGAAAAGAAAAATAGAATTCTAAGCATTTGGATTGGTCAATTTTGTAGTCTGTTGAAGATTTTAGAAGACTGATAAAAATCTCCACAGAAATTTTAGCCAGTCATTAAACTAACAGATTGATTGCCATATTTTAAATTCCATGCATATATTCTTAGTAAAAGAATAGTCATAAATTTAGGCATTATATATTAGAAATTTTAACCAGGTTTTTTTTTTTTTTCATCTGGAGTGTTGGATTTCAAGTTTCTTGTTATGGGATGATTTTTATTAATTTAGCCAAGAAAGGTAAAGTGTTGTAATTGGAATAGTTGTAGTTTGACCTCCATAGACTAGGTCGGGAAATAACAGTGCTTATTGATACACAGTTGTATGTTCCACAAAGCCCAGTTTTGAAAGACTGAGTTACTTGCTTCTCTTCCTGCTTTGTCACTAATGAGCTCTGAGACCTAGGTCATTTTTCACCATCTGTTAAGTGCAGGTTACACTGAGTCAGTACCTCTCAGCTCTGAGTCGTTTTTGCATCGTAGATTCTTGTTAAAGATTCTAGATCCAGTCCTGAAAAGTACATTCAGCAGAAATCAGTGATACATATGTTCCTCCTTATTTCTGACTCTCAGAAGACACCATTGACATCAATGGAAACAAATGTCTATCAGTAGTAGAAAAGAAAAGCAATGTATATACATACATATATGTATTTACACATTCAGTAGAGTAATAGTCATTCTTAAAAAGGAGTAAAGTGTTGATATATGCTACAACATGGATGAGATTGAAAACATGCTAGGTGAAATAGTCAGATACTCAAGGACAAATTTTGTGTGAAATTATATGAAATATCCAGAACTGGCATATCTATATAGATAGAAAGTAGATTAGAAATTACTGGTATGCAAGACTGCAGAGTGATTGCTTACTGGTCACAGTTTTCATTTGGCATGATGAAGAAGTTTGGAAGTAGGTGATAGTTGTAAAACATTGTGAATTTAATTAAGGCCTCTGAACTGTTCATTTTAATGGTTAAAATGGCAAATTTTATGTCATGTATACTTTACCATAATTAAAGGAAACAATAATGTAATATACCAAAAGCCATTAAGTAGGTAAGTTATATGATACCTCAAACTGTTGGAAGGACAACCATGGGATATTTAGAAAATAGAGTTTATAAGAGCAGGTCATTTAATTAACAGACTAATTAATGTAGCTTTCCTGTTTCTTTTTCTAGATATCTCCTCTAGTTTTGGCCTTTTCTATCAGTTACAAGTGGATTAGCAACTATTATAAAACCTTCCATTGAATCACTATAACCTTATCTTCTTTTGAATGTCCCACAGCCCCCCACCCAGTTATCTTTGTTTTTATATTTTCCTTTCTTATTCCCCTCATTTCTCTCAAACCTGTACTCTTAATTCCTGTTGCATTTAATTAATCCATAAACAGATTAAAGTCACTTAATGTGTGCTATAAATGATGAATAGACACTTCCAGCCACTATGGAAAGCTGTTTGGAGGTTTCTCAGAACACTAAAAATGAATCTACCATATGACCTAGCAATTCTGCTCCTAGGAATCTACCCAGAGGACACAAAAACACTAATCCAGGAAAACTGCACTCCTCTGTTTATTGCAGTGGTACATACAATAGCTAAATTATGGACCTAAGTGCCCGAGAACAGATGAGTGACTCAAGAAGATGTATATATACACAATGGATTACTACTCAGAGGTCAAAAAAGAAACTCATGCATGCCATTTGCAGCCACATGAATGGATCTAGGAGGGATTATTCTAAGTGATGTGAGCCAGAAGGTGAAAGAGAAATATCAGATGGTTTTCTTTATATGTGGAATCTAGAGAAAGCAAAGAAAAGGGACAGGAAAAAAAGACAGAACTTGCAGGTGGACCATAGATCTGAGGAAAACTGCCGGGGAGGATGAGAGGAATCAAAATAGGGGAGGGAAGAGCATGAGGGACTGTTGTGATAGATCACAAATGGTGGGAGAACCACTGGAACTGCAGCTAAGGGTATAAATCAAATTCTATCCAAAAATTAACAAAGATAAAAGGAAAGAGCGATATCTGAGAGGTTTCTAGGAGTGACATATTATTTCCCCACCTAATAGCACCTTCTTATGCCCAGACAGACTCAATCATACTCCCCAAATACTTAAATGTTGGTCATTCCCCCAAACCAGTGAAGTTCAGAAAATCTGGTTACATAGTATCACATTTCAGAATGATTTTAAAGTGTAAACATTTACATTTGCATGTGCAATGCTATCTAGAGTTTCAATCTAAATTTAGTTTTATTTTTAGGGAGAAATTGGCCGAGTTCTCTTATTTCTTTAATTAGCTGGTACTTATTAACCAGTTACTATTTGTAGCTCAGTGCTTTTTATACAGGATAAGCATTAACAGTTGATCTTGACTGGTATTTGACATTGAGTCAAATAAGTTTTTGTTTTGTTTTCATTTTGATCTACTACCTGGAAAAGAGTTAAATGAAACAAAAAGTCTTCAGTTATGTTTAATGAAATGAAAACATTTCTAAATGTAAGCTGTTGCTATTAACTTATTGAATAGCTGTTGAAAGGACAGATTTAGCTTGAGTCAAATAGAATATTAAAGGTAGATATGAGTTCCAAGTGAAGAAAAGGTACAGCCTGCTTACAGAATTTTCACCTTATGTCTTCTGGGATTGAACTGTTGTCAGTGACAATGGGGCAAAGCACAAAGGTAGCATTCTGAAGACAGTTCATGAGATTCCTTGAAATATTCTAGATTTCCTTTCCTTTCTTTCCTTCTCTTTCTATTTCTAGCTTATTCTCTCTGAGTGAAATAGTATACTGTATCCACCATACTACTATTTTGACTTCCAAAAATTTGAATGCGATCATTAATGTGATAATTAACTATTATGTACATTTTATAAAAAGGGAACCCTGTGTAATTACAATAATACACTTGATCCAATTTCTGTAAATTATTTTTTGTTTGATACTTAAATATTCATAAAGTGGCCACCTGTTCTAGTTTTTAGAAATCATTATCTGCTTTCCCTGTTGTATATTAGGCAGTCTGTATGAGAGAATGATGGGTTCAATGAATGAAGACACAGTACAATTCACTTAATTTTAGTTCTTGTCAATAAAACTTGGCAAAATATATGTTCTATATAGCACTTTAAAAATTTAAAATAATTTATAGAATGTGGGTTTTAAATTGATAATGTAATCCTCATTTGTTACCTGGCCGTGCTTAATTGAGCCATTAAAATTAGGCTAGCTGAATTACTTATTAATATTATAGGTTTTTCCCTATAATAGTTCATGACTGTAAGAATATATTTCCAAAGGTTCTAGGTAGATTAAAAGATGAAGAAATTCGATGTCGAAAATATTTAAATCCAAGTTCATACACTAAAGTGATTCATGAATGTCAGCAACGAATGGTAGCAGACCACTTACAGTTCTTACATGCAGAATGTCATAATATCATCCGTCAAGAGAAAAAAAATGGTAAGTGATATCAAACATAAATGTGAGTAGAAATGAAATTATAAATCCACTTTTTATATTACCCTCCAGCTACTTTAGATTTCGAGCATATTTTAGTAATAGGTTTTAAAATATTTGATAAGCCTTCTTACAGAATACTAGTAATCTATTTTAAAAGACTTGGAAAGTATATATTAAAAGTTTTCACAGTCAAAAGAAAAACTGGGAAAATTTGCACATTTTTATTTTAAAAAATACATTCAGTTGCTAATAAAAAGCATGAAAAGGGGCAAAGAAAATGATAATATATGGAAATGTTCAATATCATTCAAAATGGAAGAAATGTAAAATAAGAGTGCAATTTGATGGTGTAATATGCAGAGAAAGAATTTTTTAGAGAAAGAGAAAATAGTGATAAGATTGTTCAAATAGTAGGGCATTATCATTAGAAAATATGTGCCAGACTTACACAGAAAACAGTGTTGAAAGCGCCATTGACTTGCAGAGCCAAGGCAGTATACACAAAATGCAAGTTTTTCCTTCTTCTGAAAATTATACTACTAGAATAAGAAAAGCCAAGACAATTTTGAAGAACAAGATGGGAAGGCTTTGCAGGATAGCATAACTTATCAAGACACAGTAATAAGTACAATGAGGCATTGATGAAAGGAGAAACAAATAGAGTAATAGAATAAAATAGGCTAGAGATAACCCGTACATACATAGTTATGTGATTTAAGACTAAGGTAGCACTGCAGAGCAGTGGATGAAAGATAGTCTTCGACACACAGTGTTAAGTCCATTGGATATGCATTTGAGAAAAAAATTTAAATTTGACTTGTACCTCAGATATCACTAGAAAATTATTCAGTTCTTTGTAAACGTCATCAAAATATAAAGCAGTTAATATTTCTAGATGATAGTATAGAAATAACTTCATGACCTTGAGGTAGAGAAAGGTATTTTAAGTAAAATAGAAAAAGTAGTGACCGCAAAAGGGAAGATTGGTCAAACAAACTGTTATTAGCAGGAATTGAGAATACTGTTTAGAAGGATCTGTCTATAAGACTTGAGTTTTTGACATAGTGATCTTACATCTAGGGATTTATACTACAGATATTCTTGCCTATATGCATGATTATTAACTGTAACATCAAGAAATTAGAAACAGCCAAATTTCTATCAGTTATTCAGAAATTGTACTATAACATATAATGGAGTGTTATGTGGATGTAGAATATGAAATTCTCTATGTACTGATACAAAAATATATTTAAGTTAAAATGTTATGTTCTGCAGTTTTAAATAATAAATTCAATATTCTATACTATATACATAAGAAGAGCAGATGGCAGAATATTTGTATTAGTTTGAATATGCATGAAATACCTTTGAAAATAAATAATCATAATGTTGCTTTCCCATGACGGGAGGATTGGGTGGCTGGGAGATGGGCATAGGAGACTTTCTCTGCATTCTCGTGTAATTTTGAAACATATATTAAAATATCTTTTGAGGGTCTTCCCTGGTGGCTCAATGGGTTAAGCAACACTGTGAAGCAAACCACAGCCATTGCAGCACAAGTTTGATCCCTGCTGCTGGCCAGGGAGGGGACCCACCTGGCACAGCAGATCTCTCTTGCCTCACCCGCTGCTCCCCTCAGCGGTGTATTTCAATTAATCTGCCTGTTTTGCTCCCCGCTCTGTCTCTGGTGGATGCTCTCACCCCCCGCCACATCTCTGGCCTGTACCCCAATTCTTTTATGCATAAGTAAATAAATCTTTAAAAATATATATCTTTTGAATTATTTTGAAATTTAATCATCAGATTTCTTTCCCCCCTCCCCCCCAGACATGGCAAATATGTATGTCTTACTTCGTGCTGTGTCCACTGGTTTACCTCATATGATTCAGGAGCTGCAAAATCACATCCATGATGAGGGCCTTAGAGCAACCAGTAATCTTACTCAGGAAAATGTAAGTTGTGTAAGGAATTGTGAACATTTTTCTTAATCAGGTTAACACTGAGTTGTCTTTGATTTTACTGGTTTAGCCAATTGAAGTCCTAACATGTGAAAGACATGGCCCTTTCTTTTTAGTCACATTGATATGTTCATCTAGTAAATGTTAATGAGCTTCACAAAAAAATATTTTTCAAATAATTTTGCTTCTATGTAGCTCTCATTAATACTTAATTGTAATGGTAAAGGTATTAATTAATGGTAATATGTAGATGACTAAAATTTTGCTTTTTTAAATATACTCAGGAAGCAAATTTCATCTAAAACCATCACCCCATATGTATGGTTGCCACCAAAAACCTAACACTGACCTCATGTCCCTAATATTCATCTTTCTCAAGAATTGCCTTTTAGTTAAATGATTATTTGTAACAAGATGTTTTTCTCATCAAAAGTTTGTACCTATCATCAAATTTTTTGGATAGTTTTCTTGTTATAGAAATGTCATGAAATGTTCAATTTTCTAAGTAGAACTGTTTGCTCTTGATAATGCAGTAATCTATGTATACACATATTTGTTCAGGGGCATTTATTATATGCTGATTCACCTTAATTATAGATTTGTCTTTGGCAAATCTTAGATTTTATGTTTTGTCCCAGTAAGGAGTGAGTTTTCAATTTTTGTAAAATAATTAGTTTATATTATTTAGGTGTATTAATTTGTACTGGTGCGTTTAATGGTTTATATTACTTTTACAGATTCAGAATATTGAGACACATTAGCATAGAGTCTGGTGTCAGAGAATCAGCAAATTGAAATACAAGTTTGCTTTTAATAGTCTTAAATATTAAGTCTTAGGTACTAGTTTTGTTATCTCCATGCAAGAGTGAAAACTTTTGCACCATTTAGGAATTTCAAATCCTGTCAACCTTCAGTTGCTTTGAAGGCAATTTTTTCTTATATATTACTCTGTAAAAGGAAGTAAATAAGCAAAAAAAAGATTGTAGCTTAACACTAGAGAGAAACTTTTTCGTGGCAGAAAGTTTTCTTTTGGTAGAACTATAGTCCTGCATTTCTGGTATTGAATAATGCCTGAGTGTGTGTGTGTATAATATTAATTTGCTTAGGAAAAGCTTTTTCTTAATTAAACAATTCTTTAGTAAGTCTGATTTTATCCTTGAACTTCTTAAAATGTGATTTTATGCTTTGCAATTATTATTTTTAGATGCCAACACTATTTGTTGAGTCAGTTTTGGAAGTACATGGTAAATTTGTTCAGCTTATCAGCACTGTTTTGAATGGTGATCAGCACTTTATGAGTGCATTAGATAAGGTAACTTTAATACATATGATATTTTTCTATATGTTTTTCTATTTCGTCATTATTCGCCATATTTTTAGACTGGGGTTTCTGATTATGTAATTCCTTATCTAGACGTCAAGATATATGTACAAATTTTAAAGTTTAAATTAATTAACCTTAAGTGTGAAAGTTGGATAGTAATGACTTAAAACTTTTAAATTAGCAGCTATTTAGATTACATGCTTAAATAATATGGGAATTGAATTTCCTATGAATGTTCTATTGTATGTAAAGGGAATTGTTTATAAACTACTATCTTCTGAAATACAGGTACAATGTTAATATTCTTAGTTACTGATTTTTCCTTTGAATATAATAATGAGGACCCTGTATTTGAAAGGAAAGTAAATATAGCCTATAGACTTTAATTTTAGTGTACTTTTTTTTTTATTATATTTAATTGTATTTGACATCATTTGTTTTCCCCAGTGGGTTAATTTTAGTATACTTTTAAAGGACATTTGCTTGCATGTTTTAAGATTTAAAAATGTGGTTTATTTTATATGTCAGTAATGAGTTATAGACTATCACGAGGAGCTAGATAAATAATTATTATGTAATTATCAAGAATATAGTCAGAGGAGTTTATACAGTGTTAGATATGAAAACAGTATTAATAGACTACCATAAAAATGCTGTATCTTGTGTGGGGTAGTAACTCTTTGACATAAAGGTTGTAGCATATATTGATCCACATGTACTTTTACCCTAATACTGGTGGCTAACTACTGTTTTCTGTTTAGGCCCTTACATCAGTTGTAAATTACAGAGAACCTAAATCCATTTGTAAAGCCCCTGAATTGGTAAGTTTGTTTGCTGTTAAAAAATAATCTTATAAAAAATCAGTAATAAAAAATGAAAATGGAGACTATCAAATTAGTTTGTTTTTGTAGCCTTTATTAAGAATAAAAGCAACTACCTACATTGTATATACATTTTGGCATTTATCTAAGGAATGCAGCAGGCCATATACTATAGCTTCTTAAGTAACTGAAGGAGAAAATATTGTATTTTACGGAGTTTGTATTTTAAGTATGTTTGCTTTGAAATAATTTGTATACTTCTCATAAAGATGTTGTCTGAAATCTAAAGGAAATTTGATAAGTTTTGATAACCTTTTTAAAATTAATCTTTTAACAATTATTTTAAGTTCTTTAGTGTGTGATTTTTAAAATGTTAAGTTTAAGAATGGCAAAGACCCTATCCATTGATCTGATTTTATATTGTTGCCAGTTTGCATCCTTTGTGATATGATATGTACAGAAGGGCACTTTGTAAGACTTACTGTCAATTTCTATTTGAGCTTGCTAAGTACTGCGACAACTTACTAAAGAAATCAGCGAAAGGGATGACTGAGAATGAAGTAGAAGATAAACTGACGAGCTTCATTACTGTTTTCAAATATATTGATGATAAGGATGTTTTTCAAAAGGTAAGTTGTGAATAGAGAAATTTTATTTATATTTTAGTTAATTTTGATTTTATATCTGAACTTTAAATCACCAAATAGGAAGTAATCTTTAAAAATGTTTCTTAATATAGTTCTACGCAAGAATGCTGGCAAAACGTTTAATTCATGGGTTGTCTATGTCTATGGACTCTGAAGAAGCTATGATCAATAAATTAAAGGTAATGTAAGCCTTTGATCTGATAATGTAGAAATTCCACTAGCACATAATGATGTTCATTGCTGCATTATATGTAATAACAGGAAACAACTGCATTAATGACTTGTTAAATGTATAGTGATATATTCATATACATGGTGCGATAGGTAAATACTACATTAATAGGATAAAATCTCTACATTGGTAGATAATCATTCACATGATAAGGAGTGTTAACTTTGCAAAAGACTTGTATCAGTTATAATTGTATCAGTTATATTTTATAAATAAAACATACATTTAAGTATAAATTTTGTGGTACCATTAAATTTTCATTTATTTTTACATTGCTTCAGTTTACAGACTGATAAGTAGTACCTGATTCATATATCCTGAGTAAATAATTGAAAATTTTCTTTATTAAATATAATGCATAGTTTTTAAAAAAATGTGCTCCGAGGGGCCTCTCTGAGCACCGCACTGTGAAGCATCCGTGGCACAGCAGTGCGAGTTCAATCCCCACCCACATGGTGCAGCAGACCTCTCCTGCTTCCCTTGCTGCCCCCCCTCAGCAGTGTATTTCAGTTGGTCTGCCTGTTCTGCTCCTCTCTCTGTCCTGGTGAATCCTAGTGCCTCCCATGACTCTGGCTCTTGTATGCACAAATAAATAAATCTTTTTTTTTTTTTTTAAAGTGCTCCACTATATCTTACAGTGTTTTTGAAGTAATGTAACCTTAACAATTTTTGTGTCTTGAGATTAGAATCTGCATTTTCTGATGTGGTAATAACAGTTTTGAGTGGATTTCTTCACTACTCAGTAAATGTTATTAAAAATATAAGTACCCTCCTTTCTTTACTCCTACCTCACTTTCATACATATTTGATATTATCTATAAGTTACAAGGTATCATACGTGCAGTGATAGAGCATTTTATAGGGTTCATATAGAAACATGGATTTATTGTTAAGTTTCTATTTTAGAAGGAAAATTGTTTCATGAAATGATTTTTATTTAATATGCTTTTAAAAGAAAGGAATTTTTGAAACATTTTGATTAGCTGCTTTGTGTAATGAATAACAGAAACCTTTAATGTAAGTATACAAGCAGAACTTTTGACCATTAATCTAGTTATGGCTATATGTTCTTATTAATCAATATGGTTTATTATTTTTCTTTTTAAATCATGTATTTTTATAATTTTATTTTACAGCAAGCCTGTGGTTATGAGTTTACCAGCAAACTACATCGGATGTATACAGATATGAGTGTCAGTGCTGATCTCAACAATAAGTTCAATAATTTTATCAAAAATCAAGACACAGTAATAGATTTGGGAATTAGTTTTCAGATATATGTTCTACAGGTATGAATGTGTGTTTTATTGCGGATAGTTGCTAATCATTTTGAAATTTATGATACAGACAGTGTTAAGTGGATGCCTGATTTTCACTCAATGGATTGTGGCTTCTAAAGTCACATGTTCTATTGATTTTTGAATGATAATGTGCCATGATAATGTTAATGTTGATAGATTTTATCAATATTTTGAGGAAAGAAAAAGAAACATGCTTTAGTTGTTTAAATTATTTTATGAATATTTACTTTAAAGTCAGATGTGTATTTAATTTTTTTATTTTCCCTTTTTCCCTCTAGGCTGGTGCCTGGCCTCTTACTCAGGCTCCTTCATCTACATTTGCAATTCCCCAGGAGTTAGAAAAAAGTGTACAAATGGTAAGTTTGTAAGAAATACGTTAGGAGACCTGAGGAATTTTAATACTTGTCTTCATGGTATATCATTTTAAATATTTTCCAAAATCTTAAAGGCTCATGAGAGGTGAAAATATGCTCACACATTATAGTTAGCCTGCTTTGGGGAAGAAAGTAACTTACTGTTGTTATTAATAGTAAAACTAAAATGCTGAAAGTGTCATATATGTCAAAGTATGTCTCTTTGTATTAGAAAATCTACTATCTGCTCTTAAGTAATTTTAAATATAAAAACTTTGATATTATGAAGCAGTTTAGAATCCATTACTTGGAACAATTTTCTAATTTAATTTTGAGTCAGGGCCTCCCTGGTGGCGCAGTGGGTTAGGCAACGCACTATGAAGCAAACCGCAGCCACTGCAGCACAAGTTCGATCCCTGCTGCCGGCCGGGGAGGGGACCCACATGGTGCAGCAGACCTCTCCTGCTGTGCCCGCTGCT
>JAGFMF010011673.1:5989995-6023767 GCA_019455555.1 Galemys pyrenaicus
GGTGAATCCTCTCGCCCCCCCCCCCCCCATACCTCTGGTCTGTGCCCCAGTGCTTGTATGCATAAATAAATAAATCTTTAAAAAAAAATTTAATTTTGAGTCATTTTTATACCTCATTTATCCTTTTTAATAGTCATTTTTTTTCTGGGCTACAATTTAGATAAATACATGTGGAATGTACAATTTTATAGAAAAAATATGTTTTCAAATTGGAATATTTAAGCCAAAATTACTTTAGAAAATGACTGACTAGAAACCTTAAAATGCTTACCAAACCCCTTTTTAAGAGACTGTGGAGAATATGTCTTTCTCTAATGGCTTTATCATATATCACATGTCTCATTCCATTCTGTCTGCTATAGCTATACCACAGACTAGGTAGCTTGTAAAAACAGAATTTATTTTTCACAATTCTGGAAGCCAGAAATATGAGATCAGGAGGTTAGCATAGTAGAAGACCCTCTTTAGGTCATAGACTTCTCATTGTATCTTCACATGGTGGGAGGGGAGCTCTGTGGAGTCTATTTAGCACTGTTCACTTTCGTGAGGGCATAATTTAAGAACCTCCTGAAGGTCCCAACCTCCTAAATCTGTAACATTCAGTGTTAGGATTTCAACCTATGACTGGAGGTTGGTGATAGAGGGGTTGTATAAACAACCTCTCAAACCATAGCACTATACTTTTTTTTTTTTTTAAAGATTTATTTATTTATGCATACAAGAGCTGGGGTACAAGCCAGAGTCACGGGCGGTGAGAGGATTCACCAGAGACAGAGTGGGGAGCAGAACAGGCAGATGGACTGAAACACACTGCTGAGAGCAGCAGCGGGCAAGGCAGGAGAGGTCTGCTGCGCCATGTGGGTCCCCTCCCTGGCCTGCGGCAGGGATTGAACTCGCATAGCACTATACTTTCACTCAAAGTATACTATTTTAGTTATTTTTAGTACATATCCAGAGTTGTATAATCATCACCATAGCAAATTTTAATATTTTAATCAAATTTGTCATTCAGGACATTATTATTTTTCCATAGGTACACATATTTCGTTCACCCTCCATCAAACCTCCCTTGCCAGTGCCTTATCTCTTTCCTTTTCCCGTCTCCCTCTCCCTTCCCTGTGTCTCTTTTACCATTTTTTTTTTTTACTGTCTGTTTTTTGCTGTGCTTAGATTTTTGATAAGTAAAACCATCTGATGGTTGTCTTGCACTTTCTTTTTTTTTTTTTTTAAAGATTTATTTATGCATACAAGCACGGGGTACAGGCCAGAGGTGTGGGGGGGTGAGAGGATTCACCACAGAGAGCAGGGAGCAGAACAGGCAGATCAACCTAAGTACACTGTTGAGGGGAGCAGCGGGCACAGCAGGAGAGGTCTGCTACACCATGTGGGTCCCCTTCCTGGCCGGCAGCAGGGATCGAACTTGTGCTGCAGTGGCTGCGGTTTGCTTCATAGTGCGTTGCTTAATCCACTGCGCCACCAGGGAGGCCCTGTCTTGCACTTTCTTATTTATTTCATTTAGTATAATCATCTCAAGAGCCATCCGTTTTTTTCTCTAAAAAGGCACTATTTCACCTTTTTTTTTTTTTTTAAGTCAAGTAGTATTCCATTGAGAATGTGTTCCACAATTTCTTTATCTAGTCATTTGTCAGTGAGCACTTAGGTTGATTCCATGGCTTGGCAACTGTGTATATTGCTGCTAATGAACATTGCAGTACAGAGATCTTTTGTATTAATTTTCATATTCTTTGGATAAATGCTTAGTAGAGGTGTTACTGGATCAGTACAATTCCCTTAGTTTTTTAAGGTATTGCCACATTGTTTTCCATAGAGGCTGTACCAGATTGCATTCCCACCAAGAGTAGATGTGTTCCTTTTTCTCCATATCACCAGAGATAATTCTGAAACATTTTGCTTACTCTCAGTTGCCCCCAGATCAACACTCTGCCCATTAGCAGTCATTCCCTATTTCCCCCAGGCCTTTTTTCCCAGCCCACAGCAATCTTTCTTTGGCTATAGATTTGTTTATTCTGGACATCTCATATAGAGTCATAGCATATGTGGTCTTTTCTAACTAACTTCATTCACTTAGCATAATGTCAACGTTCATCAGTATTGTAGTATGTGTAAGTGTTCTTATTATCAAATAATACTCCATAGTATGTAAACATTCATAATACCAATTTTATTTATCCATTAATCAGTTGATGGATGTTTAGGTTTTCTCTACCTTTTTGGTTTAGGATAATGCTATTGTGAACAAGTTTTTTTTTTTTTTTTAAAGATTTATTTATTTGTGCATACAAGAGCTAGGGTACAGGCCAGAATCTAGGGAGGTAAGAGGATTCACCAGACAGAGCCAGGAGCAGAACAGGCAGACTGACTGAAACACACTGTCAAGGGCAGCAGCAGGCAGACAGGAGAGGTCAGCTACACCATGTGGGTCCCCTCCGTTGACAGCGGCAGGGATCAAACACATGCTGCAGTGGCTGCAGTTTGCTTCATAGTGCGTTGCTTAACCCACTGAGCCACCTGGGAGCCCTGTGTACAAGTTTTTGAATGCACTTGCTTTTACTTCTTTTGAAATTGACCCCTTTGACTCTACCTCACCAAACGAGCCTTTTTATTTTATGATTGGATGAAGTTGAGTTAGCATTTTTTTATGGAGAAATCTTTATTATCAAATAATTCCTTATTTGAGCAATGACTTTGGGTTGTGAAACAGTGAGTTGTGTATGCATTTACGAAGTTTAAAATGGAAATGGTATTTCATTACACTATTTCCTGGAAATATTCACAATGGGTAATGTGAATCACTTTTCAAAGTATGTTTGCTATATTTTTTTTCTTTCAAAATAAGGATTGTAGAGCCTCCCTGATAGCCTAGGGTTTAAGACTCAGCACTGTCACTGCTATGGCCTGAATTTGATCCCTGGCTAGGGAGCTATCCCACATATGGTGCAGTAGCCCTCTCCTGTCTTGCCTGCTGCTCCCCTCAGCATTGTATTTCAGTAAATCCCCCTGTTCTGCTCCCTACTAAATCTCTGGTAAATCTTTTTACCATCACACCTTCACCTCTGGCCTACACTCTATTTCTTCTTTGCCAACAATAATAATAAGGATTGTAAATGAAACAAAGTATAGGCTCTAGAATCTTAGTTCCTGTTTTTCAGATGTCTGTTTTGCCATTTACTTTTCTCTGTAACTTTGGGCAAATAACATAATTTCTGTGAATTGACTATACTAACACTTCATAGTATTAATATGAAGATGAAATAATGTAGCATTTTGTCTGATATGTTGTAAGTACTCAGTGGTAACTGATAGAATAAAGTGATAATAGTAGTAGTAGTAATAGGTAGAATACTATAAAAAATCAGATAGATTTCAAAATATCAAGAATAAGGTAGACTTTCAGAATAAGAGTCTAATTTAGAACTTTATTGCACAAATTCTTTGAAAAGGCATGATAACCTTTATCTTGGAAACTATGAAGACAAATAGGCCTACACACCCCATTGAATAAGCATCATTAAAGTCTCCCTTTTATTGTCGTCTTCTCTAAGTCAGTCTCCCAGTGAGTCCGAACTGCTGCAGAAGCTCTTCATTGGAAGTTTAAGCTTTGAAACAACAAATGAGAGTCTGAGAAACCATTTTGAGCAATGGGAAACACACACAGTGTGTGTAGTAATGAGAGATCCAAACAGCAAATAATCAGAGACTGTAGGCTTATCATTTATTGCAAGTGGAGGAGGTAGACAAAGCCATGAATGCAGGTCATACAAGGTGGATGGAATAGTTGTCAAACCAAAGAGGGCTGTGTTAAGAGAAGGTTCTTAAAGACTTGATACCAACTTAATAGTGCAAAAGTGTCTTATTGGTGGCTTTAAAGAAGATACTGAAGAATATCACCTAAGAGATTATTTTGAGCTGCATGGGAAAATTGAAATGATTTAAATCATGACTGATCAAGGCAGTGGCAGAATGAGAGACTTTTGTAACCTTTGATGACTGTGGTTCTATGGACAACCCTGTCATCTAGAAAGACCAGTAATATGCATAGCCACAACTGTGAAGTAAAGAAAGCTCTATCTGAGGGGCCTCCCTGGTGGTACAGTAGGTTAAGCAACGCACTATGAAGCAAACTGTAGCCAGTGCAGCACGAGTTCGATCCCTGCTGCCAGCTTAGTAGGTAGGGGACCCACATGACGCAGCAGACCTTTCCTGCTGTGCCCGCTGCTCCCCTCAGCAGTGTACTTCCGTTAATCTGCCTGTTCTGCTCCCCGCTCTCTGTGGTGAATCCTCTCTCCCCCCCCCCCCCAACACACACACCTCTGGCCTGTACCCCGGTGCTTATATGCATAAATAAATAAATCTTTAAAAAACAAAGAAAGAAAGCTCTATCAGAGCAAGGGATACCCCAAGATATTTCAGTGGTTCTGGAAACTTTGGTGGTGGTCTTGTTGGAAATGACAACTTTGGTCTTTGATCATGGAGGAAACCTCAGTAGTAGGCAATAGTTGAGGTGGTTTTGGTGGCAACTGTGGTGGTGATGGATAGGGATGGTGACAGTGGGGATTAACTATATTGAATTTGGTAATGATGGTGGTTATGAAGGAGGTGGCCCTGGGTACTCTGGAGGAAGCATAGGCTATAAAAGAGGTGGCGGAACCAAGGCAGTGGCCATGGCAAGAGTCACTGCTATGACAGCTGTAACAACAGGAAGCAGAGGTGGGATTGGTAGTAAAAGTAATTTTGAAGGTGGTGGCAGCTACAATGAATTTGGCAATTAAAACAACCAGTCTTCAAAATTTTTTTAATATTTATTTTTTATTCATACAAGAACTGGGGTACAGGCCAGAAGTGTAAGGGGTGGGAGGATCCACCACAGACAGAGTGGGGAACAGAACAGGCAGATCAACTGAAATACACTGCTGAGGGGAGCAGCGGGTGAGGCAGAAGTCTGCTGCGCCATGTGGGTCCCCTCCCTGGCCGGCAGCAGGGATTGAACTTGTGCTGCATTCGTTGCGGTTTGCTTTATAGTGTGTTGCTTAACCCACTGCGCCACCAGGGCAGGCCCTCAGTCTTCAAATTTTTTACCCATGAAAGAAGGAAACTTTGGAAGCAGTAGCTCTAGCCTCTATTGTAGTGGAGGTCCATCCCTGCTAAACCATGAGACCAAGGTGGCTATGGTAGTTCCAGCAGCAGCAGTAGCCTTGGTTGTGGTAGAAATTTGAATTAACTGCCAGGAAACAAAATTTAGCAGGAGAGGAGAACCAGAGAAATAAGCTCCATGTATTACAAGAGATTTGAACTCCACCAAGCACAGTGGTGGCAGGGTGTCCCTGCTACAGAGAATGCATGTTTTAGACAATGCTTATATGTATGGGCAAGAAACTTAAAGACTGTCTTTGTAACTCATTATATAGCAGATTATTTTAGTTTCTTTTTTGTGGAAAGTGTAAAGCATTCCAACAAAGAATTTTTATTTTTTTTCTGCACCCATGCTATTATTGGTTACCAAATGTAATAGTCTGATCATGATGATGAATAAATATGTCTTTAATAAAAAAGAAAGATACTGTATGCAGAAGAATATTCAGTGAATGGGCAGAATACGACCCTATATTATTGTGCATCTTGCGAAAAAGGTTAGATGCAAATTAGGATTCAGGGATGAAGTAACAAGCTGAAAGTATTCTGATGCATTTCTGAATAGACAAGATTAAGAAAATTGGCCCCTCATCTTTGACAGTTTTAAAATTAATTTTTTCTTTTAAAACTACTTTTCCAATTAAAATTAAGGGAGTGACTTGGGACTGGCAGAAATAAAGTTTTTTTTCTAATTTTATGTTATTCTTTCCTTCAAATATTTCCCACTAATAATATTTTTAATCCCCTTAAGATCTATTTATTTTTAAAGATTTATTTATTTATACATACAAGAGCTGGGGTACAGGCCAGAGTCCAGGGTGCTGAGAGGATTCACCAGAGACAGAGCAGGGAGCAGAACAAGCAGACTAACTGAAACACATTGCTGAGGGGAGCAGTGGGTGAGGCAGGAGAGGTCTGCTGTGCCATGTGGGTCCCCTCCTAGATCCTCGGCAGGGATCAAAATCGTGCTACAGTGGCTTCATAGTGCGCTGCTCAACCCACTGCGCCACCAGGGTGGCCCTAAAATTTATTTATTAACATATAACCTTCACCTCGTTTTGCTTTTATCATTTACAGACAAGAAGGAAGTTTCTTTTTTGCTATATAATTATTATTCCAAGAATGTAGTTCTCTCCATTTAGGTTTTTTTCATTACCAGCAGAGGGAGTTTGTCCTTACATAATTAGGCATACTTAACCCAAGTTATTGATTACATCAAAATGAAAATTCATCTGTCCACTTAATTTGTACATTTCACACTATTTTTCATATATTTTACACCTTAATCTTAAATATAGCTATTTATCAAAAATTAGGTCTACTTTTCATTATGTATCTTAAAGCTATGAAAATTAAGCTTTAGTTAAAATAATTTATTTTGCACATTAGACCAATAAATTTTAACTGTGTTTCTTTTGTACTTGGCTCACAAATCTCACTAATGCTAAGGAGATATGATATAATGTTTATTAATGCAACTAAGGAGATATAAAGTAGTGTTTATTAATGCAGCTCTCTATTAGAAATAGACAAGCTCATTGAATAGAACTGTTAATTTCTATGGCTGTTTAAATTCTAATTAATGACCTTTAATGGTATTTGAAAGATAAAGTCTTTAGATGACTATTATCACTAGTAAGTGTCCCTTTAAAAAGAAGAGTTTAATCAATATATATTTCTTAGTAATAAACTTTGATAACAGTTTTAATGATATAATTAAGTGAAGTTTTATCTTTTAACACTACATGAATTTATTGTTATTGTTATTTGTTCTTGACTAGCTCATGCGAGAAACTACAGGATTTTAGATTTAAGCATAACAAATGTTTCCTTCTGACTTATTGATATTATCATTTAAAAAAAACTTTTATTGATAGTACTGAAGAAGTATAATGAACCTTCAGAACTTGGGCTATGCATCCTAAAGATAGTTTTGCATTTTAACTTAATTTATAGAGTATTTTAAAGTTTGGTTTTATCAGTTTCATTTTTCATTTGTCCTGAAATACATTATACATGTATCATAATTAAATTATGAATTTTATGGTAGTAGTTGAATTTTATACATGCCCTGGATATTTTTAATTAGTGTAAGCACTCTTTTGGCATCCCTTTATGACATATTTTGACTTCACCTTTGCTTAGATTACAACTAGGAAGAAAATCTTAAGTGTTACAGGTATCAGTCATTTACTGTTTGTTGTTCAAAGGATTAATGGATTTTCTGAGAGAGTAAAAGTGGTGGCACTGGAGGAAAAAAATTACTCAAGTGTCAGTTACCCAGTGCTAGGCAAACTTGAAATACACTGCTGAAAAAATACACCAATTCTCTTGGCTGGCAACTGTAAATTTTTGTTGTACAGAGTAGGCATAGTGAAGCTTATGGGCTAAATATTGCTGAATGTTTTATTTAAACATCTTTTTTGAAAGTATAGAAAGTAGGGCCTCCCTGGTGGCGCAGTGGGTTAAGCAACGCACTATGAAACAAACCGCAGCCACTGCAGCACGAGTTCAAGCCCTGCTGCTGGCCAGGGCGGGGACCCACATGGTGCAGCAGACCTCTCCTGCTGTGCCCGCTGCTCCCCTCAGCAGTGTACTTCCGTTGATCTGCCTGTTCTGCTCNNNNCTCTCTGTGGTGAATCCTCTCACCCCCCCACACCTCTGGCCTGTACCCCAGTGCTTGTATGCATAAATAAATAAATCTTTAAAAAAAAAAAAAAAGAAAGTATAGAAAGTAAATTTTGGTTTATAGATAAAAGATTTGTATATTTCATATATGGCATATCATGCTAAAAAATATGTTCACAATTCTCAATTGTAACATGGCATGATCATTTGTTTATTTTTGAGTTTTATAAACACAATTCACTTTTTTAAATCTTTCTACACTTCTGAATCAAAGTCTCACTTAGTGTTATGTACCAGCTCTTTAAAAGATCTGAATTCTACTTTTTGGATTGATATCCTACAATTGTACATTCACTTTAAGGAAGGAACTTTCAAAATTTCAATGCTACATTAATAGTAATTTAACTTTTCATAGTAATGTCACTAAAAGAAGACATATTCTTTGTTTTAGTGTTTGAGCATATGTGGAAGTGAAATCACTACATGAATTTTAATCTGCCACTTTAGTTGGTAAATAGATTAGAGCTGATGATTATATATATTTTAATTTTTTGTTATTGTTGTTTTACAACACTGTGATTTAGAGGTATAGGTTCACACCTCTTCCAATGTATGTTACCACATAAGACCTACCACCAAAGCACCCATAATATTCCATCACAGTCTATCAGGCCCCTTACCCCTTTTACCCTTTTTTACCTCCCTTGCTATACCATCCATCCAGTAGCATCAATTACACAATCAAAAAAATTTTAAAGATTTATTTATGCATCCAAGGACTGGGGTACAGGCCAAAGGTGTGGGAGGTGAGAGGATTCACCTGAGATAGAATGGTGAAGAGAACAGGCAGATTGAAACACACTGTTGAGGGAACCAGTGGACAAAACAGGAGAGGTCTGCTGCACTGTATGGGTCACCTCCCTGGCTGGGGATTGAACTCATGCTGCAGAGGCTGTGGATGCTTCACAATATGGCGCTTAACCCCTTTGCCACAAGGGAGGCCCCTGCACAATCAAATTTTTAGGACTTGTTTTTCTTTAGTTTTGACCCTTTGTTTTGTTTCTCTGTAATCTACACACTAGTGAAACCGTCTGGTACTTCTTTTTCTCCTCACTTGTTCCAGTTAACATTATTCCTTCTAGTTCCGTCCATGTTGTCACAAATGGCAAGAGTTCCATCTTTTATTCATTGCTGAGTAGTATTCCATCGTGTGTCTACATCACCAATTTGTAATCTACTCATCTGTCCTTAGGTGCATAGGTTGTTTCTATAACTTGGCATTGTAAATAGAGTTGCAGTGAACATAGTAGTGCATATAAACTTCAAATATTTTTGTATTCTTCAGGTCATTATGTGTCTTGGTATAAAAGGTTAGTTGTTCTTTTAGCTTCGTAAACTTGTAGATTGAGTTCCTTCCCCCATTTGGGACACCATCCTATTATGTCATTGAATAATTCAAGCCCACTGTTTTCTCTTTCCCTTCAGTGATACCATTATCTTTATATTGTTTTTCCTAATGGAGCAGGATAGTCCTGGAAGTGTATTTCTCCTTCTACTTTTTTCCTTTGTGCACTTATATTTTAGTCATAATTCAGTTTTCTAATTGGTCTGTTTTGCTTCCCTAACTTTCTCTAGAGCCTTTTATCTCATCTATTTTTTATTACATCATAAATCTGTTATATTCTTATTTAAAGCTTCAATTTCTATTTTTTATCATATATTTTATTTTTCAGGTCATTTTTGTTTTTCTGAATAGCTTTTCTGAGTTTTTTGCATCACTTTGAGTTGCTTTTCTGCATTTTTAGTTCTCATTCCATTGATTTTCTTTATTATAGCAATTTTAAACTCTTCTCTGATCAGGAGATAAAATTTTCCATTTCTTTGTTATTGAATTCTGGAGGATTATTCTTTCCTTGTCCCTCTACTCTGGGGTTGCAGATCTGAGATGCTATACTCTATAAACTGTCAGTATTCTTTAGCAGGTCAATACTAGTTTCAAGGGTTGGAGAGGGAGAATGTTGTTTTTATTGGGTACCTACCCTTTAGGGAACACCCCAACTCCTCTCTTGTTATTTCCCCTCATTCAAGGGTGTGTTACTCCATGCCGTTTAGGTCTCTTTTCCTAAGGCCACTGTTGAGCTGACAGCCCCCTCCCTGGGAACATTGTCTGCCTACCTTTTAAGAGTAACTCTCTTTTTATCCTCTCCTCTGACCCTTTGCTTTCCAAGGGGGTTTCTAGGGTCACCCTTAGCCATGGAATTCTCTTGTTGTAGTATCTCTTTGGTAAATTGCTAGATGATCCTCTCAGAAACAAGTTGAGGTACCTCTTGTCATCTGGGTCACCAATCCTAAAATTTTTATTTTTATATTGAAGTATAATAGTGTTTTGGGGGTAGTTATTTTTATTAAAGACCAAATTGATGACATTTGAAAATTATAAAGCACCACTTGACTATGTCATTTCTAAATTTATGGTAGAAGTCAGATTTGTAGCTGGACAGACTATTATCTTTGTATTGTATTGCACAGATATAACTGTAAGCTAAGAGGGTATATTATATGGATGTTTAATAACATGAACCTTTACTTTTTTATAATAATTAGCTAATGCTACAATAGCTAAAAATAATTTGTTTTTTCCCCTTTTTACAGTTTGAATTATTTTACAGCCAACATTTCAGTGGAAGGAAACTTACATGGTTACATTATCTCTGTACAGGTAAAATACATTTATTTTTATCTAAATAAATGAAATTTACTAATATTAATAATAATTTAGAAAAAGTTTCTCTGTAGCATAATAATAGTTTTTCTCCATCTATCATTCTGGTTTTCTTGAAAGCAACCAAATATGAAGTTCAAATACAGCAGTTTTTATTAAAAATATTTCATGATTATGCTGCTATATTAAGATTTCTGAGTTTTATGATGGTTTATTACTGTTCTGTAACCTATCACTTTTTATAAACATTGGTAATATTATGTAGAATCTCAGACTTGATGAATCAGATAATCCTAAAAACTTATCTTTAAATATCTCAGATATTTGAACTTTAATTAACTATTACATCATCATAAGGAAACCTAGACTCTTGTTTTTATTTGTCTTGCTATAGTGAACTGTTATAATAAATGCTTTTTTCACAATGTCCCACATTCCTACATTTTCATTTAAAAAAAAAATTCAGTTAGAAGCTAATCATTTCCTTTGCTCCTTTCTGAAAATAATGAGGTTCACTTATTTGACAGAAGGATTGATACATGAGTAATTCTAGGTCGTGTACAATTGTTCTAAGTTACCTGAAGATAGTAGCCAAAGCAAATAGATTTTTATAGTTTTGCTAAAGCTATGCTTTTAACAGTACATTGAATCAACTTTCCCTTTTGTATAAGAAAAGTATACATAGTAATGTCTCTTAGAAATATGAGAATAGGACCTCCCTGGTGGCGCAGTGGGTTAAGCAACACACTATGAAGCAAACCGTAGCCACTGCAGCACGAGTTCGATCCCTGCTGCCGGCCAGGGAGGGGACCCACATGGTGTGGCAGACCTCTCCTGCTGTGCCCGCTGCTCCCCTCAGCAGTGTGTTTTAGTTCATCTGCCTGTTCTGCTCCCCGCTCTGTCTGTGGTGAATCCTCTCACCCCCCCATACTTCTGGCCTGTACCCCAGTTCTTGTATGCATAAATAAATAAATCTTAAAAAAAAAAAAAAGAAATATGAGAATATTTGAGCAGTTGCCCTAATATTTGTTAAGAACGTTCCTACTATGACAGATTTCATTTAAGTAATTTTTAAGTCCTATTTGCCTAATTTACTTTTTTTAATACAATGTTTCATTATGTTGGTAATCCATATTAATACATGATAAATTATACATATTTATACTTATTTATACAAGCTTATTTTTATTGAAAAACCTGAGTATTTAAATCTTTTCAGTTGTTGGTGAAGTAGATGTTTATTGATGTTCATAATTGGTCACTTAATAGTTACCCTTTAATTTCACATCTGTTGTAAATTCTTTTCCAGTCTCATTTATTAAATGTAGTAGACTTTAAGCAAAAAAATTACAAGATCAATGTTTCACATACTAAAATACTAACACAGCTTAATATATTTGAATTCAATTTACTTTCCCTGAATCTTGGGAGTTTAAATTATCTTGATGATTCTTATTACCTTAGCAATAATCTACCAATTTGATGAAGTAATTCTAATGAGGGGCTTATTTTTAGGTGTTCATAATACTAAAGGAAAAACCAAAAAAAAAAAAATGTACATAGTTTTTGTCATTGAATTTTGGTCTGAAAATTGTTCTTAATAGCGTTTGAAAAAGAAAAACAGCAATTTTCTGTTTATTTGTACTAAACTTGCAACCTGGTCCACAAAGAGCCAGATTTTTGGAGCTTTTTTATTTGATTTGTCTTCTGTTAGTGTTGTATGTTTATGTCTAATTAAGGTGATATAATTTTTTTCTTTGGAAAAAAGATGTCAGCCTTGTAAGTTCATTTCTTATTCTGAATCACACTGAAGGCACCACAGTATCCATGGTTTACCAATGATATCATTGGGTAAAGTTCTGATTTTCATTAATTCACTTTTCAAAAAGTTTCTCAAATACCATCCATATTAAGGTATGTGTTATAGATTGCCTACATTTGTCATAAGACTCCAAGATTTCTTTAAAACACTGGCATTCAGGGTCCTCCCTGGTGGCATAGTGGTTAAATCTCAGGGCAATAACTACTATGGTCTGAGTTCAATCCCAGGCCAGCTAGGTAACCCACATATAGCTTATCAGAACTCTCCTCTTTCATCAGCTGCTCCCCCTAGCAATGTATTTCAGTAGCTCTGCCTGTTCTGCTCTACACTGTGTCTCTGGTGAATCATCTCACCCCACACTTCTGGCCTATACCCCTGTTCTGGTATGCATAATAAATCTTTAAAAAATAAAACACTGGCATTCAGGTCCTGGACTGATGGTTCGGGAATCCTTGAAACCTTATATGTAATCAGAAATACTTGTTCCTTGTCCATTTTTGCATTCTAAGTACTTTTGGATTGCTATCTAAGAGCCTTTACAAATGATTGTTATGAAGTGATATTTGGAGGAATTTAGAATTAGATGCAGAGTTAAGATTAGCCTACTTGCTTTGTAACATTGAGCAAGTTACATAACTTCTCTGAGTCTACTTCCTCATCTTTATAAAATTTGATTGACTTAGAGAACATCTATGTTCCATATACTTCTAAATGCCAAGCAGACAGAGATAAAATACAGAGCCCCAGTCCTCAAAAAACGGACATCTGGTAGGACAGACAAGTAAATACTAATGATGCAATGTTTTGCATGTTGTAATAGGGAGAAGCCCGGGGTATTACAGCATGACATAGAATGTTGTAGCAAACAACTCCTGGCAATGAAAGGCTTCTATATAAATAACATTTAAACTTGGTTTTCAAGGATGAATAAACTTAGCCAAGAAAGGCAATGAAAGTGTTGAAAGCATATTGCCAGCAGTTATAAGACTTTTAGGAAGTACGCAATCTCTGTCAGAAATGACAGAGAACTGAATGAGAGAAAGATGAAATTTCCACTCAATTTATGACTGAGACATTGCATAGATTTATTCTGAGAGAACAGCTTGGTGAAAAAATTTAAAAACAACCTAGAAAATGTTACACCATCTGGATTATAAATAAATTTTATCTGTGGCCCAGCAGGGAATTGCAGGAACTGGCTCAGATTTATCCTTGAGAGATAAGTCTGAGAAATGGTGAACTCAAGGGAATATCATTTCATTGGATAATACACAGATATGTAAACAATACATAGGTAATTCATTTTATTTATTAGATCATGTTAGTACTTAGTGAACTAAATAATCATTGCCTTTTGCCAAATGAAATCTATCAAGTTTGCCAAATTAAAATCACACCATATTATTGCACATACTTCAAGATATAGTGACTTTTTTTTAATCATTTACTGAATTATACTCATTATTGATTTCAGGTACTTCAATAGCTAAAATTGTTAGATATTTTAAAATCACATGTAATGCCAAATACATACTTGAATTTCCTTGATTGTCCTCAGAATGACTTCAGTATACCTGTTTTTAATGTAATGAAAGGTTACTAATTACATTTGATTATTAGATCTTTCTACTACCTTTCTCCAGCACCACCACCACCCCATCCTATTAATCCTCTTGACCTACTTTTTTGAAAAACCAAGCCAGTTGTCTTGTAGGTTATCCAGCATCATAAGTTTGTGTTATTATGTACTTGTGAAATATTTTGTGTTTTCTATTCACTATACTATTCTCTATAAAGTAGAAATGAGGTCTAAAAATTTTTATTTCTATTCAGGTTATATAGTATTGGCAAAAATACTTCTTAGGTGGTCTTGTGTACTTTATATTGCATTACATAGGAAGGCATGTAATGTTAGACTGTGTTACTGGTAGAGAGATTAAGTTGGTCAGTTGGTTAAAGTGGTGACCATGAGATACTTCCATTGTAAGGGTACTCTTAGCCCTTTCATTTAGTAGGTGATATGTGTGGTGATATTAACCCATATTAATTACCCCTTTCTAGGAACAACCTTATTGATAGTTTTAGCATCCTCTGATGATTGTTGCTCAAATCAGTTATTTCCTCACTGCTTATAAGTTGTTGATATTCTGTCATTCATTCAACAGTTAATAACTGACAATCTTCTGTAAGAAAAATTTTCAAGACTAGGGAAAGTAACTGGGATAAAATATTAAGAGTTCTGGCTACTTCATTTCCTGTAATTGAAAATGCCACTTGAAATTAGTTGTCATTTTTCTCTTCTGGCAGTAATTAAAAGAATTATCCAATTTGGGGGTTTCCTTCTGTACTTGTTCCATCACCCTCTCTCAGCAGGGAGGTGATAGTAATAGATGTTTCTGAAAAAAGTGGAAACAAGTCCATGTACCCTTCATCTCAGTAAGTCTTTGAATAATGGCTTCAAAAAGGTGTAATGCAAATGTAACTTGTTTCCCTCATTTAAGGGTTGCAGAATGAACTTAATAAATAAATGATATTTTATTCTTACTTGCGTTGTCTCTGAATGCTCTTTGGGTTTTGTTCATGAAATAACTGTTTTGTATGGCAGAAGACTTAACTCTGTTTCCAGACTCATGACAATATAGTACATCATCAGTGACATGCTGGCTAATGGTCCTACTTATTTATCTAGGTGTTGGATGCATTGTTTTAGTATTGTTTCTGGCATATGATAAAGTATTCATTGCAAAAATTACATAATTTATGTGACTTTTGATTCTCACCACATTTCCCAAACACCAGTGTTGGAATCCTTAAAGCACTCACTGTTGTTAGTAGCACACTCCTAATGATAACTTTTACTTAAACTTTTGTGTGAACCAGATACTCCATTTGATATATTAAACCTTCTTTTGTAAAAATTAAAAGATTATGAATCTTCTCTGTATGTGTTCCTATCCAAAGATATTTGAAAAATATTTATAAAGATCAGTTTTTTTCTGAAATAATTTGAGGTATAATAAAAGATAATCATCATTGTGGTGATAAGTTGGGAAAATTGACTTACATCCTTTAAGACCTTTATTTAATGAGTAAATATAAAAGAAGTATAAAATCTTGATCAAAAAAAAATAAATAAATAAAATCTTGATCAGAGTTACTAATTACCATAATGAAAATGCAGCCCTTTGGTAAGTAATATGAAATACAGCTTTGTTGGGCTGTTTTGGTTTTAAATCAAAAGTTTAGTTTGGTTTAGTTTATAATCTGTTAACAGTGAAATACTGCTTTGTGTATGTGTGCATTTGGTGAGAGAGACAGAAGTAGAAGTAGGTTGGTAAATCACAACTTTATACTTAGGCAGCAGTTCTTTGAGTTGCTTTAACTTTTTTTACATGTTAAAGAATGCATATATGTTTATAATACTTCTGTTACAAACTTTTCCTTGTGCTGTCTCCCTGAGATATTTGAGAACAAGTGTATGCACATATCTTTTATAGCTTTCAGGACTGTATAAAATCTAGAACTTTTTCTTTCCCCTGCTATTTCAACAAAATACTGGATCTGCTTGTTTTGTCACTCCTCTCCTTAGAAAATTACTCTTAAAATAGCATTGCTAAATTTTTGCAGAAATTATGATTAAATAGACCAAAACAAGAAGCATGCCCTGTGTGCCTGCCTCATGTGCTTGCACCTTATCTAGAATAGCCTGTATATAAGGAGTACATGACAGTTGATGGTATCAAGTAGTCATTCTCTCCCCTTTTTCTGTCGGCTTCGTCTACTAACCCCACCTCCTCTTTTTTTTTCTGCCATGGCTTAGCCTTCCCTGTTAATATTTAAAGACATTGTTTCAACCTACAGGTAAAGTTAAGGTAGCAGAACTGTGATTTCAATTATGTACTCGAAACTTTTAACCCTCCTCCCAAAACAAAGTGATTGTATTTCTTTCCTTTTTTTTTTTTTTAAGTTTTATTTATTTATGCATACAAGAGCTGGGGTACAGGCCAGAGTCGCAGGAGGTGAGAGGATTCACCAGAGACAGTGGGGAGCAGAACAGACAGACTGAAACACACTGCTGAGGGGAGCAGTGGGCGAGGCAAGAAAGGTCTGCTACACCATGAGGGTCCCCTCCCTGGCCAGTGGCAGGGGTCGAACTCATTCAGCAGTGGCTGCGGTTTGCTTCATAGTGCTTTACTTAATACATTGCGCCACCAGGGAGGCCCCTAAATGATTATATTTCTAGAGAGAATGATTTATAGTAATTTAATAAGTCTTTGGCTTTCTCTTTTCAGGAGAAAAATATGTGAAATAAGCAATTATTTTTCAAATAATTTTTAAATGTTACATCAGTTTATTGTCACAATTTTGTTTTAATTACAGGGGAAGTTAAAATGAACTATTTGGGCAAACCATATGTAGCCATGGTTACAACATACCAAATGGCAGTTCTTCTTGCCTTTAACAACAGTGAAACTGTCAGCTATAAAGATCTTCAAGACAGCACTCAGATGAATGAAAAGGAATTGACCAAAACAATCAAATCTTTACTTGATGTAAAAATGATTAACCATGATTCAGAAAAGGTATGGTTATTTCATGAAACTCAAGCATAAACATTAAACTTTTCGATTGGATATTTGCTGTTTTAAAAGAAAGGTTATAATTGTTAGTTTCCATTTTTCTTTGAAAAGCACTTGAATCAGCTTTGCGCCTGCAAGTTAAACTTATAGCTCTGAACTTGAATCAGAGAAGGCTAGATTAATTGGTTACCAAGTGCCCTTTATAGCTTGATTTTATTTCTCCTATACTGTGACAGTTTATTCAAATTATAATAGAATTGCCAATTGGGAAGATTCTGATTAATTGAGGTTTTTAAATTGTGGACCATAAATTCCTTTTCTGTTTTTTCCCAGTAAGTTTAATTTTCAAATACATTGTTTGGCAGTAGGCATTGATAGTCTTTTAATGTCTGTTTGTACACTACTGAACATGTGTCCCTCTCACTCTCATATACTGTTATTTTAGGACTCAACTAACCATTGACAGTACTGTCAGGATTGTAGGCAGCCAACAGGGTATTATTTTTTTTTCCTTTTCAACTTTTTCCTCCTAGTAGTAAGTGTTATTGTCATCATATATCTTAGATATTTAATAGTTTTAAAAAAGCAACAGATATAGGTGAAAAATTTGAAATTATTGTCTATAAGAAAAAAGTCTTGTAAGTGATGTTTCATTTTTATTTTGATTAGTCTACAGCTTATTTCTCATCAATTTGTTGTGTTGATATTACTGATTATGATTATACTTTGTAGTCTATAATTGAATAGCTCTACATCATCGTATGTATTATAAAATCAAACTTTTCTTATTTGAGAATTGAATGATTTTTCCAACTTTAGAATTTTCACAATATTAAATCATTAATATTAATTTAAATTTTAATTAAGACAGTTAATTATGATTTAAAAGATTTAACCTTAAATTTTAAGTTGATTATTAAACTTAGTGCTTAAAATGTATTTTTAAGTTATTTTTACTGTCTAGAAATGTATAAAACAAATATAGATTGCTTCTTTGTACATTAGAGTTTTATTTTGATTCTGCAAAGTATGTCTTAAACCTGCTAATGAAGAAATACACTATATGGAATTAGTAGCGTTCTTAGACCTCTTAGAGAAATTGTGACTCTGAAAATTGACTTGACAACTTTTACTTAAGAGTAGTCCACTTGTTTCTAGGAAAGTGAATAAAATGTGAATTTTTTAAAGGGTGAACCTTGGAGAAAATTCATGGAGAAATGTTGCTTGTCCCACAAAACTGGAAAAAGCATGCTTGCATAGTTATTACCGGTTTTTCATAATTGGTAATTTGTTATTGCAACACTTTAGAAAACATATTATGTGATCAGTTTTTCAAAATGGGATGATGGAAAAATTAAGAGTCTTGGTTTTTCATTAAAATTAAAATGTTAAATTCTGTTTGTTTAAACCAATAAACTTGACTCCTTTGTTGTAAGCAAAGGTAATACATATATATAGTTGGGCCAGAAAATAACTTATTTCTAAATGACTTAATTCTACCAAGTGTAAAATTGGAAAACATTTATTTTAATTTCATGGCATAGGTTTGCAGCAACTCTTATTTACTAATTTTTTTTGTAAATGTAAATGAATTGTTCTTAATTATAGGAAGACATAGATGCAGAATCTTCATTCTCATTAAATATGAACTTCAGCAGTAAAAGAACAAAATTTAAAATTACTACATCGATGCAGAAAGACACACCACAGGTTAGTGTTTTTCAATATCTTTTGGAAGTAGTTAAGCATTGGATTTTACAGGTGATAACATTGACATAATGCAGAACTTTGCACATCAAAATTAGTCATCAGTGAATCTTTCTGGTTTATTACTTGCCTTTACTATCCTTAAAACAGTATTTTACAGTTTTTAAAAAGTATAGTATAGGGTATCTAAGGAAAAAGATGATTTAGTTCATATTTGCTGTTAAACTGTATTAAAATGATTAACTTTGCTTTGCTTCACAAAAATTCCCACCTTGAGTAGTAATAAAATCTATTTTTCATTTGTAGAAGAAATTTTTACAATATATTTCTTTCAAAGAAAGGTTGTTGAAATTACTTCTCAAACTTTTGTGTGTAGATGAACAATCTGGGAATCTTGTTATGACTCAAAATGTGATCTAGTAGATCTGGATTGAGGTCCAGATGAGCCAGTTGTGTGGTAAAATGCCTGCTTTTGATTCTTAACTCAGGAGTGATTGTTGTTTTGTTCCTGGATAGCTTGTTCATATCACTTAACTTTCCTGATTACCTCCTGTGTGCCACAGGAGGCCTTGGGGCAGCAAGTATATGCAAGATATTAGGTCCTTTTCAGGAACTTAACTCTTCTATGGGGAGACAAATGTTAACTAATTGAGATTAAATTTGAACCCTAAAATGTTTAAGATTCCTTTTTTCCCTGGGTTAATGTGTAATGATTTGTAATTTGTGGGTTGTGTTTTATCTTTTAGAACTTGATGAGATCTCTGTTAATGTAGTTATTAATGTAGTATTGCTTGCTACTATACCTTTCTTCCACAGTGTGCCTTGACCTCTATAGAAACTGGCCCTTTCTAGGCCATCCTTCCTGGATTCTCTGCTCATTCCAAATTGAATCCTTCACAATTCTTTTCCTTGAAGCCAATTATAAAAGTATTTAAAGGCATATGGTGTAGTCTGTACACAATTATAGGAAAGTGATATTTAAAATTACAGAACCATATTTAAGTGCTACTTTATTGTTTACATTAAATACAGTTTATAATTATTAATTTTTTTTAAAATAACCTTCCAACTTTAACTCAAGAAATTATATATAACTCACTGTAGTTATCCTTTTGGTAATGGTTATGTGACATTTGGCACATAACTATATAATTTGATGCTCAGTATTGATTGGAGATTTATTTAACAGATTAAAATGAATTTAAAGCATACTCAGTGACTTAATGTCTGTTTTGCTTTTGCTTCTCTGACCCCCTTACCCTCATAAAACAGGAAATGGAGCAGACTAGAAGTGCTGTAGATGAGGACCGGAAAATGTATCTCCAAGCTGCTATAGTTCGTATCATGAAAGCACGAAAAGTGCTTCGGCATAATGCCCTTATTCAAGAGGTAAAAGAGGGGCATAGTCTTCCTGACCTCTTAGGCCAAAGGATGTTATCATTGTACAGATTAGGAATGTTTCTTCATAAAGATGGTACAGAAATAAAATCATTTCTAAATATTGTAAGAAATTCTTTCATGGGAGCAGTACTTTTTGTGTACTGCATTGGCTTGAATCTCACTAGTTTATTGAGTCTTTTGTCCATCTATTAAAGAACTCTGACAACAAGTGTTAATTCTGTGAATGCACGAGTGTCCACCATAAGGTAGAGAGAGCACTGTGCTGCTCACTGGAATGTAATGCAGAGCAACACAAGAGCTGCCTGCTGTTACAGAATTCACACTCTACTAGAAACATGTTAGTGAAATAATATGCAAGCAAATATAAAATTGCACTAACATTCACTGAAAAAAGATACACAAGTCCAATAAAAATGGGTATAAAATTCTTTGTTGAGGAAAACTCTCTGAAGAAAATGTTAGTTCAACTAAGAGGTGAAAGTTGACAAGGGGTTACTTGGAAGACTGAGGGCATATGATAATTAGGTTAATGTATAGTTTTTAGTTACATGTGAATATCGGATTTTGCTGTATCTTTGCTCTGCATATTAATTCCTTTATAGCATAAATGTTAGAATTTTCCATAAAAAATTATTTTTTGGTCATCATATCAAAATTGATACCTTACGCACTGCCCTGTGTTTTAAGAAAGTAATTCATATTGTTCATGTTACTCATTTGATATATATGTTCATCTATTTGTGATTTTATTCAATTTAATTAATTTCACAATATTTAAAGTATATTTTTCCTACATAGATTTAGGTATATTAGATAAAACCTCAATAAATTTGAGGTAGTATATAACTGGTTGTTTAAAAATAATTGCCTATAATTGATTAATTAGCAATCATTTGACATGCATGTCTCTTCCACAGGTGATTAGCCAGTCCAGAGCTCGGTTTAATCCTAGTATCAGCATGATTAAGAAGTGTATTGAAGTTCTGATAGACAAACAGTACATCGAACGCAGCCAAGCATCAGCAGATGAATACAGTTATGTAGCGTGATGTTGCTCTCCTCCAGTGTGGGTGTGAGAAGATCATTGCCATCACCTTTTGGTGTGTTTCTGTGGGAAAAAGCAGGCCTGTGCCTCCATAATTTGGTCATTTGGCAGCCCCTGTTTTTCTGCTGTTTACAACATCACCAGTGCCACGTCATGAGCGTCAGAGAAAATGCCTAGAGATATTTCAAGCTCATGTCATTATGACATTTCTTAAAACTTTATTAAGAGAATGAGTGAAGTATTGCTGAAATGTGGAAATTTGGTTGGGTACCATGCTTTTTCTCCCCTCACGTTTGCAGTTGATGTGTTTTTTTTTTTTTTAATGTATCTTAAAGGACATAAAATAAAAAACTTAAATATTGTAATATGACAGATAACCTAATAATTGTATCTACATTAAAATGACAGACATGATATTGCTGCTTGTCAAATAAAAAAAATAAAGAATTAGAATGCCTTTCTTTATGTGGATGATCACACAAAATAATATATATAAATGTTCATGAGTCATCAAAGCAGCTAATGCAGATCTAGTTGCATTTTTATCTGAATGGTTTTAATCCACTTGTACTCTACTTAAATCCTACATGAAAAATGTCTCAATTATTGTTCGTGAATGCATAACAATGCATTGGGTATAAAGAATGTTTTTATGAATCAGAACTACATTGGATATGAGTATTTTGAATATTTAGGATTTAATTCCATCAGAAGATTCTGATGATGTGCTAACACTACAGAAAGAAGGTCTGAGGCGACTGGTGTTCTCAAGTCTGAAATAGAAAGATCTTTTCATTCAAAAGTTGTCCGTCTTCTGTTTTCATAATGCATTAATTCTTATACAGAGAAATAATAACCCAGCTCTATTGTCTTCTCTTCTGCTCTCTGAGTTTTAGTAAATCCTGTGATACCAATGCATTCCTGCCAAATTCCTATCTGACTGTCGCTCTTAACACCCCATTAATATTTACAACATGAGAGTCACTCATAAGTCACAGATGTTCATAGCAATGCATAACCTTAAATAACCATCTTAAATCTGTATAGTGCGTTAAACCAGGTATAATTCCATTATATTTTTTTTTGCTATATACCAACAGTCTGGTCTGTTATTATGTTAATATTATCTATCCTTCTACCACCACAGCATATACACTCACAGAACTTTTTAAGCTGGAATATTTTAAAGCATATCCCACACAAATATTTCACTTACAGTATTTCAGTTTGTATCTCTAACTGATAAGGTCTTTAAAAAAAAATACACAACTACAGTGACATTATTACACCCAACAAACAGTTATTACTTCCATATTCAAGTTTATTGTGACAAAAATGACTTTTACACCGGTTTCTTTGATTCCACTTTTTCTAACTCATGTCTCTAAGTGTCTAAAAAATTTACTGAGCTTATAATGACTTATATAATGTATTTCTCATTTTTCTTCCTAGAGAGGAAATAATGGCAAACCATATACTAATTGTACATTTACTGTCAAAAAAATCTTTGTTTTGATAATTTGTTGATAAAGTTTTCCAAATTGATTTCTTTTTCCTTAAATATTTATAAATGTTAAATTAAATCTTATCCTGGTATCTGATTGTCAAGAAAATATATTGAGAAATGGACAAAATATTTGTGCTGAGATCTACAGAAATGACTAGAGTTTTCTTTACATCTTTTCTCCATTTTACCTGAAATGAAACAAATATGTGCTTTGCTTGCACATAAGAGAAAAAGAGGTTGGATACATTTAGCCAAGCAGTACTTAGAATCAATTTTAGCATACACTTTCTGAGGAGGATGAAGAAGACGTGTGTAAGCTCTTAAGTTAGGTCAGATAATTGAAATTATTACTCTAGAAAACATTAGCAAATATCCCAGAGTACCACCTTGCAGTCCCTGTTGTACAATACATAGTGTTTATGAGCAAAAAGTGTCAGAGCTTCAATGAGGAAGGAGAGGAAACGGTAATCCTCCATTGTATTCCATTGGGCCCTCTCCCCCTCCTTTGCTTTACATTTATACATCCTACCCCTCTAGCAGCTTCAATTCTGTAGTCAGATTTCTAAGGTTTGTTTTGGTGAAGTTTGGTCTGTTTTTTAATTATTTTTTTTATATTCCACATATGAATGAAACCATACTGTATGTATTTATCTTTCTCCTTCTGACTTATTTCACTTAGCATAGTCCCTTCCATGTCCATCCATGTCATCACAAATGGCAAGAATTCATCATTTTTTATAACTTAATAGCATTCCATTGTGTACACACACACACACACACACACACAAAGCCACTTACTTACCCTTGGCACTTATTTGTTTCCATAATTAGATTTTTGTAAATAGGGCTGCAGTGAACATAGTAGTGCATGTATCCCTTCAAAATAGTGCTTTTCCATTCTTTAGGTTGATGCCTACAAGTGGAATTGCTACATCATGATAAATCTTTTTAGTATTTTGAGAAATCCCCATATTGTTTTCAATGGGGGGGTGGAAAAGTCTATATTTCCACCAAAATTGTACTGGGTTCCTTTTTCTACAAACACCCTAGCCCACACTTGTAGTCTTGTCTTTTTGATAACGGGCCATTCTGACAGGATGAGGTGGTTCTAATTTTGATTTGCTTTTAACTGATGACACATGGTCTTTTTTAAGGACCCAAAGGCCATCTGTACATCTTTGGAAAAGTGTCTTGTTTAGCTCTTCTACCCTTTTTGCGTGACTTGTTTTGTTGAGTTGTATGAGTTCTTTGTATATCTTGGATATTGAACCTCTTCTCAAGTGTATTATGTAGAAATATTTTCCCTATCAGTGGGGAGTCTTTTCATCTTAATGATAGTTTCTTCTGCTGTGCAGAAACTTAGTTTGCTATAAGTCGTTCGTTTTGTTTATTTTTGCTTTTGTTTCCATTGCTGTTAGAATCAAGTCTCCAAAGACATCTCTGAAACCAATGTCTTGGAGTGTTTTCGTCTCTATATTTTGTAGTTTCAGATCTTACATCCAAGTCCTTAATCCATTTTGAGTGAATTTTTGTGTGTGGTGTGAGACAGTGGTCTTGTTTCATTCTTTTGCAGATGACTGTCAAATTTTCCCAATAGCATTTGTTGAAGAGACTTTCCTTTCTCCATTGTAATACTTAGCTCCTATTCCTAGGACATATTTTTAATTAAGCCAAATCAAAGTATGCATGTGAACATTAAAATAACAGTCCTTTGAGCTAAGTGAGTGGAAATTAATATGTGGAAGCCAATGGTTGAACTTTGGTGTGTTCATAAGGCATATCTAAGGATGAAGCAATTAGGTAGTCCTTATGTGAGACCTAATATTGCAAAGTCCATAGAATTCACTAAAGGTAAGAGTCATTGATTGGGGAGGGAGGGGAAGAGGAATTGCATAAGAAAAGTTAAAAGGGCAGAAAATGAAGGCAAGAGCATATTCCGAACAGGAGTTAAAAGATTCAGAAATAAGAGCAGCCAGAACCCAAGAATAGGAAGACATGTGTGGCTGAATTATGTGAATTTTAGAGAATTGCTTGGGGTTGGTGGAAATGGTCTTAATACTAACTTGGGTGATGGGTACATATGAATATTCTATTACATTGTATATATGTTTTATGTAGAGTTTTTAATTATTTTGTAATACTTAAAAATTTTAGTGGAAAACCCATGTACCTGTGAAGAATGGACTGTAAAAGACTAGTGATAACCTAGTGTTGGATTAGTCAGGAGACCCCACAGGAGGTAAGCAACTAAGGTAGCAGCAACTGCAATTTACTATGGGATAAAGTATATAAAATTGGCATAATAATGGGTTGGGATGGTGTGGGCAAGGAAAGGGTTGATTCAAAGATGGCATCTATATTTCTGTCTCTTACAACTAATGCCAATGAACTAGGGGTGCACTGGATTAGGAGGAAGATACATGATGAAGACAGTGGCCTTAGCTTTAGACACTTTACATTTAAAATACCATGAGATAACTCAGTGGAGCAGGCTGTAGTGGTTTGAAAACCTAAGTACCCAAAAACAGATATGCTGATCAAGAAGATTTGGTATATATACAATGGAATACTCAGCAATCAAACAAGATAAACTCTTGTCATTTGCAGCAAAATGGATGGCACTGGAAGGGATTATGCTCAGTGAAATAAGCCAGGAGAAAGATAAGTATCAGATGATGTCACTCACATGTGGAGTGAAAACAGCAAGTTTTCAAGACAAACTTGAAAATCAACCTTTAAAAGCTGACCAGAGATCTGAGGCATTCAGGAAGCAGGGTTTAGGGGGAAGAGCTCATGGACTATCATGGAGTACTACTTGTTCTTTAGTGGTGAGAGAGCTGTGATGACCACATCTAAAGGGATAAATCTATATTGTCAAAATACTAATGAGGATATAATGCAAGTTATGTAAAAAAAACTTGAAAGTAAATTTTCGTTTATTTTCTTTCCCTCAGTAGCTTACTACTTACACAGTTAAGAAGAATTGCACCTGTGTTGAAGTTCCTGGGGAGAGGTAATGTTAGTTGATTGCTAATTTTATCCTGTATGACCAGGTATTTTCCTTGGAAGAACTTTGGTGTTTCTAGAAAAAGATGGAAATCTGTGACTTTTAGATCAGCCCTGTTAATAACTAACTCATGGGATCCTATACTGAGAGTCTCAACTTCTTAAAGTGTGTGTGTGAGGAGTCAGTGTGTGGGGCGTGATTGTTACCTTTTCTTCTAGGAAGAAAGGACAAAGTGAGGTAAACAACAAAAAAATATATATGGTTTATCATATATTGTACCCTAGCATCCAGCTGAAGGGGTCACTGATGCAGCATGTGTATTCTGACATTAGAGAGGATGTTGAAAGCTGAATTAAAAGGTAAGCTGTTTTCACATTAGTTTACATACTTCTGAAGTATATCAAATCAATACTCTGTGCTGAGGTAAATATCTGAGATGCCCTGATTAGATTGCATGTCTTAACATAATCATCTCTAAGTGTTGGCAGATAAAGACCATCAGCCACTAGGTAAATGATAAATTGGAAATCTCTGATATCGGAAGAAATCAGGAAGGTGCAAGCACTCTGCACTTAGAAATGACCTCTTTGATCTTCATTGGGGCCACCAGCTCTACTGCTCCATAAAGCAAGGAAGAGACACTCAGATTAAAGAAGACTAAGGCTAAGCCCTCCCTTTTTTCCCCTAACTACCACACTAGCATAGGTCCGCGTCTAATGGAGGGAGCCAGCGTGTATTCCTTAGAAGGTTTCTGCTGTAGGTCAGCCTTACCTCTAGAAAAGTCAGGTTTGCTGCTGACCCAGTAATTGTAATTCAGTCTTATTAGATATGAAAACCTGAGGTCAATTGGAAGTCCTTGAAGTAAATAAGCTAGGATTCTCTGGGAAGCAGAGATGAAGGAAGGAACAGACACCTTGTTAACCAGAATGCCTCATAGAAGCAAAGTATGTGGTCAGTTTAGGAATCTCATGGGACACAATGAAATACAGTACTGGAGTGCTGTGGTTTTTGGGAATACAGAGCAATAAATGAAGTATCAGAATTGGGTAAGCACTTCTCTACCTTAAATGTTTGCTATGTTGATTTTGTTTTGTAGTGTGTGTATGTTCATTTTTGTGAGACTAAACTTCAGTTACACATTGATTGTAGTTTGTGCTTCATTACTGTACTGGGATGGATATTTTCACCTCAAAATTCATTTCGAACCTATGACTTTATTTGGAAATAAGCTCTTGCAAGCGTAATCAAATTGTAAGATGAGGTCATACTAGATTAGAAGAGGCCCTAATAAAACAGTCTTTCTGTGAAAAGGGAAATTTGGACACAGACACATAAGAAGGCCACATAAAGACAGAGGCAAAGATCAGAATGATGTAAAAACAAGCCAAGGAATATCACGGCCAACTTCCAATGACCAACCTACATGTCCAATGACCAACCTCAAACTCCATATCTGGATGTTTAGCTTAGTATATGTAAAGCCAAGCGCCAATCTTTCCCAACAACCACATATGTGTTATACTTACAGCTTGGCTCACCTCAGTTGATAGAAATTCCTTCCATGCAGCTTTTCTGTCAAAATACCTTGAAAAAAATTTTTTTCTTTGCTTTTTCACATCCTACATGCAGAACAAATTCATGGTAATTGGGTCACATCAGAGATAATGATGTTATTCCAGCAGGACAGCAGGTATGTATCAAGGAGTAGGCTGGGGAGAGCAAGGTAAGATGACCAGACAAATGGAACCTACCATCAGAAAAAGCAGATAATCAGGGTCTATCTACTGAGTCTGGAATGCACAAGCCAAGACAAAGGGTTTTCATAACAGGTTCAAGTTCAAGAAGCAGGCAAAACACAGATAACTTAAGTGGAGCCTGAAAATCTCAGAAGAAATTTACTTGTCAGAAATGAACATCGGATAAGCTTATAAGAGATAGAGTCTAGTACTGCTAACAGAACTAGTGGTACTGGACTATACTTCCTCCCAGTACAGGGTTTGGGTCTGGAACCTGGGATGGGGCTAGACTTGCCAAGTTCCTGAGATACTGAAGTAGAAATCAAGTTGACCTCACAGCATTCTAACATTGCCAAGGGAAACTGTCTGACACACTCCAATTTCAAAACGAGGAGTATAAACATCTGGAAATGGTAGTTCCTAAACATTGTGTCTATGTGACCTAATAGGATTGGTGCATTAGAGTTGGGTTGAGCTCTAAAGGTCAAATAGCTCAATCCCTTACACTGAAAAATCCCATTCCCAGCAGCGTGACAGACTGGTCTCTGAACAAACTTTTTTGATAATTAAATCATCACAATCTCCTTGGGTGGCCTCTCCAGCTTGACCCAGTTTTGTTGAATCTCCTCCAGGTTCCCTAGTCTTTCCCAGCTATGTACACAGCATTCCATTCCCCAGGCCAACATATACTACCCTAGTCAGCAGCCCATCATCTTGGTGTATCCTAGGCCCCATGAATCAAACTCAAAATATATTGCTCCTCATCCTTCCCCATCCTCCCTACCCATCCCTTTACTTGGTCAGGTCCAGTGGGCTGGGCTCTAATTGAGGGTCTCTTCCCTTAGTTTCTGTGCAGTTATTTAGCTTCCTCCTAAAATGGGGCTTTGTTTAGAATTCAGGTGTGAGATGGTACCATGTCTTTGTCCTCTTGTGTCCTGCTCCTCCACTCCCTTCTGTTTGTTGTTACAGTTCCTTGAGGAAGGACCTTTAAATTGCTGACTGTTATCCCTCACAGGTGTGCCCTACCCACTGGGTTGAAACACTGGTTTCAGTGGTTAAGCAGATAAAGGAGACTCTATCCATCTACATTTTTCTTCCTGAACTGTTGAGAACAAATTACAGACATCTTTGGTTCTAAATGTTTTGCTATATTTTCTTATATAGCGAGTACCATAAGCAGAAACAGGAAATTTAATAGCATGCAATACTTCTATTAATCTCAAATAACAAACCCATATTGGAATTACATGTTTTTCTCATCAAGAATCGAATCCTGAATCACAGTGTTACTTCCTTTAATCTACTTTATTCTGGAAATGTTTCTCTCTCTCTTTTTTAAATGAACTCTTGCTTCAAAGTAGAGCAGTTTTGTAGAATAACTGAGAGTCATATCTGCCATGCAGGTGCTGGCGGACATCTATCAGGCCCCTGTATTATGCAAGCCATCTGGCACTCACAGGAGGGTCTTGGTGTTCCCTTTTTGAAACCCTACAACCTCACAGAAAACCAGCAGTGCACAAGGCCCCTCTGTGACTGGGCCTGATCATGACAAAAACAAGACCATGCTATAATCATGTTGGAACACAGACAAAACATGGCCATCAGCAAAGCCATAAAAAAACAAACACTCCCCTCTGACTAATATGAGTGACTGCTGTCTTGCCAGTTACAGAGTTAGCCGGCTCTCCTTACAGATTAGATTTATAATCATAACTTTCCTCAATGCAGAGCAAAACTCTGCTTCCTTAAATCTTCCTCAAAACCACCCTTAAAAGCCTAAAACTGGTAACTGACTAACACACCCACCTCCCCAGGGCGTGTGCTGTTCTTCACCTTGATGACAAATACAGTCAGTTCCTTCAGCTGCAGGCTTTCTCCTGTAGGTTTTGGAGGCAGGGTAACTTGTGCTGGTTTGATGTTTCCTCATGATTCATTTCAGGTAAAGGTTCTCCACAGTAGAGTGATTATTTTTCCCTTTGTAATTAAGAAGTTGTGGGAAAATACTTTATGGCAAATATCTTGATACTCATCAAATATTAATCCACTGGTTTTAGTATCTGTGGCTGACCAAATGACCCCAGAGATGTCCTAATCCCTGCAATCTGTGACTGTCACCTTATATGACAAAAGGACTTTGCAGATATGCAGATTAAGTTAATGATCTAGCCATTGGTCTTTAGAAGAGGGAGGCAGGAAGGTCAGAATAAGGAGGTATGAAGGAAGCAGAGATCAGAGGGATGTGTGTCTGAGAGCTGAGAAATATGTGTATCCCCAAGAAGCTGGAAAAGGCACAGAAGCAGATTCTGTGTGCTGTCTCTCATACTTAAAATCGTATAGATGTGATCAGCCCAAAGAGCACACATACATTCCAGCATCACAAGAGCAAGTCCCTACTACCAGGGCGTAATTCCTTGTGTGTAATGACTCTGGAAGGGTAGAAATGCAGGTTCTTGTCTACTGTATGGCATATCTGCTCAGTTTATTTGTTCCAGCATAAAATTTCTACCAGTGTCTTGGATTGATTAATTTGGGGGGGTTTAGGTAAAGATGGCAGGTCTGATGTCTAAAGGGGACCATGGTTAGGTCCTGCAATACCAGATTAGTTTATGTAGTCATTTCCAAAGAGGATAAAACTGATCTTCAGAATGTAACTTGGGGTGGTCTATTTTCAGGGCTCTGAGAGTCTGAAAACAGTTGTTTTCACATCTTCTTTCCTTCAGCAAGGAACAAAACAAAGTGTGCTACTCACATACATTCCCACTGAGAGACTGGTGACTGGCACTGACAAAGGGGAAGTTTCATGGAATGTGTTTCAGCAGGGTAGGATATCAGGGTTAGCTGGGCCTGAAGTAGATAAAGTCTCCCCATCCCACAATCACATCTCCTAGCTGTCAGAAAACCCAGTACTGCCCACTCAGCCCCACCCAGTCTTTGTTTAGAAAGGCAGACCCGCCAGACTTTTGAAGAGGGAGATAGTGCGTGTTCTCAACTGGTAATTCTTTTTGTTCCCCCTCTTTCCTGCTAGTAACAGTAAAATGTGTCTACCAGGTTCTTGATAGATAGGAACTTTTGGAATGTGCAGGGAAGAGCTATTTTGGGGCACAGGTGTATGTGGGCAGAACCTGCAGGGGATGCCAGCTCTCAGGCTGAGGAGCCCTCCCCCACCCTAAGTTGTAGCAGACGGAGCACAGGGACCTCTGACCCTTGTCTTAAAAGGACTTGTTACCACTTGTTAAATCCCAGCATTTCCTAGATTAGTTCCAGGAATTTGGATTATTTCTTTCTCCACTGTCATTTTGGAATCATCTGGGGACTCTACCTCTTCATTTACTCCTTGTGAGAACTACTAAAGATACAAGAATAAACAGTAGCATGGCCCCTTCACTTAACTCTTCACAAATTTGTTAAAATTGTGAGGCAAAATGCAGTTATAACAAATTATATGCTAAGTAGGATTTGTGGACATTGTGCTTTTCTATTTATCCCTTCTTCCACTTCATGGATGTAAGAGTTCCTATATATCCTATATACCCCTCACCTTAGCTCATATGATAATAATGTGTTATTGAAACTAAGAAGCTAACATTGGTATATTACTATTAACTAAATTCCAGACTTTATTTGGATTTTGCCAGTTTTTTCATTAACGTCCTTTTCCTGGACCAGAATCTATTTTATCAAGGAACCCCAATGCATCTTGCCAAATTATCTTTCCTTTTTATAGTCTATAATATGTTTTATAATTCCCTTGAGTTTTCTATGAAGATAGCTATATCACCATAATGTTATAATTTTATTTACCCCCTTTCAGTCCTTATGACTTGAATTTCTTGTCTTGTGCTGACTGGACTCAATGAATGAACATGGTGGTTTGGGCATTTTGTCTTCTTTCTCATTTTAAAGGATATTATTCATATCAACTTTTAAAATCAAAGTTATACTTGCCTCATGAAATGAGTTTGGGGAGTAATCTTTTTTCTTTATTTGCTAGAAAAGTTTTTATAAAATTAGAATTATCTATTAATCCAATTGGTGCAGTTGCCTGTAGAACAAACTGGACTTGATGTTTTCTTTGTGGGGAAAGAGCCCATCTCTCGCTCCCATCATGCTGTTTAATAAGTCCATTATTTTACAAATAAAAAAATTTATGACATTTTATTAGCAAAAATACTGTTATTTATCAAGATACATGTATACACCCACATGCACAGCGAAATGTTTGAAGTAACTGACTCTGCCATGTGAGTTTTAGGTTAAATATTACTTGAACTTGCTTGAATAACAGTTCCTGATTAAAGAAACTAACTTCTGCTTAGTCCATTTTTTGCTCTCCCCACATTCTCTCTCCCTGTCTCTGTCTGTCTCTCTGATACACATACCCACATACACACACATATATTTATTTGTCATACCGTTCTTGACAAAATACGTTAAAGAAAATTACAGCATTTAAAATAAATTATTTCTTTTTGTGTGGATTTTTAAAATTTTACTTTGTGATCCCATGATGACTTCTTTTGACACCAAGTTAATGTCTAATCACTTGCCTTTTGACTTGCTGAAACATGAATCCCTGGAGAGAAAAGTTCTCAGTGAAGCAGATTAGTTCTATGAGAAAGAAAAAGAAAGGCAGGAGTCCACAACAGGCCTGAGCAAGCTTCGTAGGTTCACCTAAGATCCCGTCCTTTAAAGAACAGGTTGAATTTTGTTCTCAAAGATAACGTCAACTTTTGGAGGGAAATGTCAAAAATTTAAGAAATCAGAACGAAGCCTTTATCAATTATTTCTTCATTCAGAGCATTGTGAACATCTCCTGTGAGCAAAGCAACATGATAGACACCAAGGATATGAAGAATAAATGAAATTTCTTGCCCTTAAAGTAACTCACAATCCAGTAGAGTCCAGATAATTAAATATATGTACAGGATATCATAGGAGGTAGAGGTAGGTTTACAGAGACAACTTGGGGAAAATGATGCTTCAAAGTATGCACTAAACCTGTAACTGACCCAAAGTATAAAATCAAGCTTTGTTTTCACTGAAGAATAACGGATGACTCTACTTCTATTATGTCTGAGCTGAATTTCTTAATACCACAATCCTCTTGCTGAAACAAACATAAAATTAAACAACATATTAAAAACTAAGCTTCCAAAAATAATCCAAGAACTAAAAAGATAGTCAAGAGTTATAAGGATAAGATCTGGGAATCCAGAATTAAGTCTAGCGCTTGTACTACTTTTGCCTACAGGACATTCGTTGATCTAGAAGGTGCTGAGTGGCTGAGCAGCAGAGTGACTGCCTTCCAGGGTTAGGACAATGTTGGACTTGAGCACTGGTAAAGGGTGAGGGCCTTATGAAACACCCTGGCTTTGCACTGGGACTGTGAGAGCTGTGCCTTAGAAATAAAGGGAAACCTCATGTGACCATGACATTAAATGCAGGACCTCTGGAGAACCCAGAAAATCTTCACTGATACCATATGAAGGTAGTAATAGATGGGCAGGTTGTCTAAGAACCTGGCAGAAACTAAAGAAAAATCTCTGGAGGAAAGGAACACCATGTTTGGTCACATTTTATTTCTACGTATAATTGTAGCACTGTAATGATCAATACAAAATCAAATATAACCCACTACCTGAGGGGATAAGACAAATACATGTGAATCAACACAAGCAGACACTAAGAACAGACAGATACTCCAGAAAGTGTAATTACTAGACACAAACTAAAATAGCTTTGTCTGTTGTATTCATGAAGATAAAAGCCAAACTTAACAAAAATCAGACAGGAACTTTAACATTGTATATTTGAAAAACAATTAGCAGTCTGGGTCCAAACAGACAACACAAACAACATAGTAACTTAAAAAGGCAAATCTTTTATATACAGAATTAGGTACTATAATATAGGACTAGAGTAATGATATATTGGGTAGTAGGAAATAGAGAACTCTAAATAATATTGAAATAATAAATATAAGGAGTAATCATTAACTGTAGAGCTGAGATAAAACACTCAATGAAGCGTCATTATTTAATGATGTTATCAAATACTTAGAAAATATGAAAGAATTTATAGATAAATTATTAGAATTAATAATTTGTTGGCTACAAAGTCAATATACAAAAAACTAACCATAAATACTTTAAAAATAAACTTTAAAAGAAAACCCCTTACATGATATAAAGATGATAAACTATCTGAAAACAAATCTTTCAAAATATACAAAACCATAAAATATCATGAGAAGTTAAATAAATGGAAAAAGAATCCATGTCAGTGCCCTGGGCTGGAGGAAAGTGAGCACACCAGAGAAACTTCAGATGGAGGTGCCTTCAGTTTGCACCCCCTAAACCTGTGGTTCTGTCGGCTTCTTCATGCCACACTCCTCTTTCTTTTTTTTTTTTTTTTAAAGATTTATCTATTTATGCATACAAGCACTGGGGTACAGGCCAGAGGTGTG
>JAGFMF010011673.1:6025050-6036650 GCA_019455555.1 Galemys pyrenaicus
CCCATGTATTCCCCATCACCATCTCACCAGTGCACCATCACCTCAGTCCCTCGTGCTCCCATCTTCCCTCAACCTTCCCCCTCCCCTCCCCACCAGGTGGTTGGGTAGTCTTAATATGAGTGGGAGGGGGTGGGGGTGTCAGCGGATTTGGGCACCCACCCTGCCAATCTCTGAAAACTCAGTTGCAGCCTGGCAGAGAAGGCGAAGATCCAGGAGCCAGGTGTTTTACTGAGATGCATATGCATGAATGTGGTTGTCATTTGACCACTGCAGCTGTTGTTTTGAGAGGCAATGTTCAGGGTCTTTGCAAGTAGCTGAGTGACTGAAACTGTTTTGGTTTTGCTGCTTTTGCATTCTGGCAACGAAGGCAAAGACCAGGAGCCAGTCTTGCTGAGATGCGTGAGTATGGCCGCTTGTCGGGTTGTTGGGCCTCTGCTGTTTTGAGTGTCACTTCTCTGGTGCTGCGCTGGGGCATCCTGGCAGCTCATGGAGGATCTCCTGCTGTCCTTGTGAGCTGGGATCTGGCCTATAGTCTGGCCGCCGCATGTCTGCAGAGGCAGGAAGATGCCATCTTAGACACGTGTTCTGTTGTTTGGGAGAGGAGCTCTGTGTCCTCAGTGGCAGGAAGTTGCCATTTTAACTGCTTTTGTGCAGAACAGAGAAACAAGGTTTTGGGTGAGGTAAAGACCATTTTTGGCTCTAGTAACTCTTTCTTTTTCCCTGGTTTATTAAATAAATCCCTTAGTTTTGTTCTCTGAGCCCAAGTAGTCTTGCAAATGTACGCTTGAGTGAATAGTGATAGTGACCGGTAAACTATTTGGACAGTGCCCTGAGCCACTTTTTAGTACCCCTGCTGCTCTGTATCAACACCAACCCCTGTCCTAAACTTAACACTGACTTCTACTTCCTATAAGCAGCAGAGTTTTTATTAGGTTTCTTAACATCTCTGAGCCTCAATTTCCTCACCTGTCAGTTAGGCAAATGGGCCAGTACTTCCCCTGCCTGGCTAGTACTAAGGATGCCTTAACTTTCATGTTAAGTAGCTGTAGGTATTCTGAAGGTGTCTTGGACACTAAGAAGTCCCTTTCTTGGTTCCCATTTCTTCCTTCACAGCATCTGATAGTTACATCTCTGCAAGTTCTACCTTCATAAATGCCTGTCTCTTGAGTCTTGTTGGATGCCTTTGTTTGGAAGAGGCTGAAAGTTCACCACGACCACTGGCATCTCTTCTCTCTTTCTACTACCTTTAACTAGAAATCTCTTTTCAATCTGCTATTGTTATCAGAGTTTGGATCTGACTACTCACTGCTCATAAGTCAAAACTCAAGAGACAAGAGTTTGTGGAAGTAAATCAAGTTTATCAGAAACTGGCAAAACTGATGACATGGAGAATACTGTCTCAAAGCTATCTTCCTAAACTGGGGAGAAACAGGGACTTATATGTTGAGTACAAAGGAAGGAGAGAATCTAAAGCATCAGTATCAGCAGGATTTCAGAGAAATAGAAGTTTCCAGGAACTGCATTCATGCCCCTTTTTAGGGGGTCCAAATTTGGCCTTCAGTGGATCTGTAGTGGTCCTGGTTGGTGTGTTTTTTTACTGTAGTAATGAGGTTGTGGCTTAACCCTTTTCTTCTACCTGCATCTTAGTCTCAGTTGGTTTTACTTGGATATCTTATTTTGTCTGCAAGAAAACATGAACATAAACAGAATAAGTATGAACAGGGCAAAAATGAGGAACTTATAGTTGCCATGCTAGTGGCAACTACTATCTGTCTTCTAACTTCAAATATATGAATACTGTCATCTAAGCCTCTTCAGATAAAAACTCTTCTCCTTCAAAGCTTCAAAGCAACAAATTGGCATCACCGATCATTGTTTTATGACAAACACCATGATGATATCTTGCCTGATCTCTCCTGTCTGAGTTAAAGCTCTTCATTGTAAATCTTGAGATATCCTTTTCCAGTCTCACTATGGTTTTTATTTAGTTTTGTGGGTTTTTACATTTCCACACATTGGAGAATAAACTTCTTATGGGCATTGCCTCTATTATCTCTAATGGTTGAGTGAGTGAATACACAAATGACTAAAGAACTGGTACTTCTTTCCCTGGTTTTCATTTTTCTCTTCCATACCGAGCAGCATTAAATTACATTGAAACATACCTTCCTGCCTTCACAACCAGGCTACATTCCCACCAACAGTATACCAGAAATACAAAGAAGAAACATAGGTGAAATATTCTAAGACATTGGCTTCAGAGATGTCTTTGAGACATGACTTCAATATCACAAGAAACAAAAACAAAAATTTTAAAAAAGAGAGACTATATCAAACTAAAGGTACAGTGAAAGAAACTGTTTTTAAAATGAAAAGACACCCTACCAGTGCAAAAAAATAAAGTGTAACTGAAAAGAATTGAACTTGAATTCTAGCCCTGTAGATAACTTAGGAAACCTTCTTTTCCCTATCTATGAAGTAGAGAAAACAGTATTGACTTCACAGGCTTGTTGCAAGGAGTTGAGTGACACGGAGAGTGAATAACATATGAAACTGAGGCAGCAGACCTAGGGAAGGGTAAGGCCTCTGGCCTTCCAATTTTTTGGTGCTCTCTCCTCACCCCATTTTGTCTTCCAAATGAAGCTGTCAAGGCCAAACCCAGCTTCTGCCAACATCTCACTGAAATTGCCAACATCTCACTGAAATTGCCAACATCTCACTGAAATTGCCTAAGCTGGCTCTCTGCCTTTTGGCACATAGCTAATGGCATGAAGGAAAAGCTACATTTTGAGGATCTGGGCATTTTAAAGCAATGAAACAGCTCTTTTTGTTTTCTCAAGCTCTCTGCTGCCAGTTTAGTGCTGCACATTAGAAATATTTTGGGTTAGCACTATAGTTTTCAACCAAGCAAATTCATTTTGTTTCCTGACTACTTCCTTATAATAGTTCTGGGATCAACTGCTTGGGCCTAGTCCCAAACCATGTTCTTGGCATTGCAAGCTGCAGTCAAGATGGTGTATTTGGGTAGTAACCATAAAAAAAACCAAAATCTCTTGCAATTTACTAAAATCTAGTCTGGAAAAAGGGACTGTTTGGGTTGAATTTCTAAAATACTGTCAACATTAAAATCTTAAAGCCATTTGAGGTAGGAAGAGGAGTTTAGTTTATCATGTTTCCACCTATTTCGGTCCCCTGCTTTTCTGTGCTATTGTGTGGATTTTATTCTCCTGTATGTGGATATTTACTGAGTGTTGAGAAAAGTATGATGTTGATGTTAAAGGAAGTACTTTCTTTGTTGTCTGGGATAAGACTACTAAATTTGGCAACAAAAATACAGGTTACCAGTTAAATCAAAATTTCAGATAACCAGTGAATCCTTTTTTAGTAGCAGCATGTACCATCTAATATTTGGGACATAGTTTCAGTAAGAAGTATTCATTGTTTTATCTAAGGATGTCTCGGGTAATATTTGCAAACTAGGAATGATTCATTGCTTATTTGAGGTTCATATTTACTTCAGTTTGCTGCATTTTATCTGGCAACTCTGCCTCTGAAGAACATGAAGAGAATCCTCATTAGCTATCCAGAAGGGACAAGAAGCCCATTTCTCTTGCTCTCTGGTCTGTTCTTATTTCTTTAAACCTGCCACTCCCCAGTCACATGATCAGAACCCAAAAGCAACAAGGCCCCAGTATACTTTTTAAAAATATTTTATTTATGCATACAAGAACTGGGGTACAGGCCAGAGGTGTGGGGGTTGAGAGGATTCACCAGAGACAGAGTGGGGAGCAGAACAGGCAGACTGACTAAAACACGCTGCTGAGGGGAGGCAGGAGAGGTCTGCTGTGCCATGTGTGTCCCCTCCCTGGCCAGGGATCGAACTCATGCTGCAGCGGCTGCAGATGCTTCATAGTGCAGTGTTTGACCCCTTGTACCACCAGGGAGGCCCCAGTATACTTTTTTTGTCACACCATCTCTTGAGCACTGTGTATCACCCTGCCTGGTTTCTGCTTTAGCCTATATTTTTCACAGATCCCATTCTGCCTGGACCTCATTACCACCCGATACAGACCTTCTAGGTTACCTTCTTCTTTCTGCAACAAAAGACCCATGTTCCCCCTGCATGGCATTTGCGTCCACTCTGAGCAATAATTCAGTTTGACTCACAGCAGTTCTGAGAACCTACTTGGGCTCTAGGCACTTTGATTGAGATTCTCACTAGATCTGTCCCATCCTCTTAAGACAGGTCTACTGCTGTCTTGGTATGAAAATCCAACTCAGAGAGCAAATTGGTAAAAATGTTATTATTCCAGAGGCCGTATTTTCAAAAAGTGAGTTGCTTTCACTGACACCCTAATATCTGACAGGGTGAGTGAATTTCAAAGACAAGAGTACATTTGCAGCTATAATGAATTCCACTCAAAACCATCTCATCTGGGCTTGACCTTATTGAGGTGGGTGCTGAATAGAGTGCTCTTCCTGCAGTTTCATTCTTATTCAGAAGGCAAATTCCTCCAAAAATCAGCGACACAGTTCTCAGAGAGAAAGTCATGTCATTTGAGAAAAAGGAATACAGACTTACTTCTGAGTCATTTCTTCATGAGAATTACTCTTTAAGCCCAGATGCCCATGGTTGACCAGTGACTTCTGCACAATTTTGCTTTCTCCTGTTTTGTGATATCATCCTGCACTTCTTTTCAACACGAAGCCATGTGACCTGCATTGTCTCACTAGTTGTCATCGCCAACAAAATGTGCAAAAATGCCACCTGTGGTTTAGTGACATCTAACATTATGTTTCCTGTCTGGAAGGAAGAACATTGTGCTGATGTCATTTAAGCCAAGGACATAGAATATCAAAATCTCTGTTGGTTCACTAGATCTGTTGAAATAAAGAATCGTAAATGTATTGCCTCACAATTCTGGAGGTGATAGTTTGACATCCAGGTATGAATAGGGCCACGCTTCCTCTGAAACCCATGTGGAAGGATCTTCCTTGCCTCTCCCTAAGTTCTTGGGGTTTCCTGACCACCTTTCATGTTCTTTGGTTTATAAACATGTCACTCCAACCCTCTGCCCTTACATGGTATTCTCCATATCCAACTGGTCCAACACTACCTATGAACATGTATTTTAACAAAAACTGGTTGCTAGCAAATATGTTGGAAAAATTTTCATCAAAATCTGGATTTCTCTAGGTCTTTGCAGTTGTGGGGATAGTTTGGGCTAGGTAGAGTAGACAGCCTTGCCACACACATGAGTATAAATGACTTTACCTAAGAATAAATACAGAGAAGGGGTGAAGGCAACATGCTCTGGGCACGTGAGGTAAGGGTGACAGGCATCACCACCACATGGAGTTGGAATGAGGGGAAACTGAGGAAAAGCAGAGAGGTGGGTATAGAAGGGAAAGTATGACCCTTGGCTATTGGGGCAAACAAGGGATGTAATGTTTTGTGGGTTCTCACCCGTGTGCTTACAATCGCAAGACACTCCTCAAGCTCAGAGAACAACAACAATAGAGTTTATTAACAAAGAGGAAACTGGGGAAAGGAGAGTTTCTAAGGCCACAATTGTCCATCTGTCCTACCCCAGAAAGTGTCTGCAGTGTTGTGTAGTCTAAACCAAGAGCTGCTCATGCAGGCTGGTGTTGTCCCTTCAGGGAGAGTCTGGAGCTGGTGACACACTGAAGTGGGGGACTATGACCCAACTCACAAAAATTTGATTTTCCTGTTTAAGAACCATTACTTTCATAATTGTTTTTTTTGCTTCCACAGCTGACACAATCATTTGGCATTTTTAGGACTATTTTCTACAAAGAGACTAGTCTTTGGAAAAAAACAACTAATAATAGTAATAGACAAGCTGAAAGATTATTATCCCTTCATGCAGTGGAAATGATAAGAGCATCCTGAGCTTGAGCTGCTGGGGGTAAGGAATGTCAGCTGACTGTGAGTCCCAGTGCTCTAGGTTTATGATGTTGAGGAAGCTGGGCAGGCATTTTACATAAGTGACCCTGTAGGGTAGACAATATAATCACCCACGTGCTAGAGAGAGAAGGGCCACAGTTCAAGCCCAGAGAACTTGTCCTTGGTCACTCAGACACAAAATGGTAGAGCAAAAATTTGAAGTCTGCTTTCCCTCACAGTAGGGCCCAATTCTTCACAGCTGTGCTCTACTACCCTTTGGCCACCTGACCCCTTAGGAAAGTGCGGGAAAAGCAGTTAGTGGAAAAGGTGGGGAAGATATTGGTGGTGGGTGAAGTTAAGAAGACACAGTTTTTATTATGGTGCTTGTGTTTTATTTGAGTTTAAGCCAATGTCAGTTTATTACTGGCAATTTTATGAAGTACTAATCTATTAAAACTAGTGAAACAGTGGTCAATAAAAATAAATATTTGAAGCCTAGAAGAAAATAAATGAAATTGGGGGCTCAATAAATGCACATATTCCGTGCCACTGACTTTTATAATTAAGAATAGTTGAAGCTTCCATTGCAAATCAATGGATGTAGAGTCTGTAGTGTTAGCTTACTTGTCATTTTGTTTCAACAAAATTCAGCTCATATGTGTTATTGTTTACCTTATGGCATTTGTACTAAATATAATATATACCAGCATTTCATATAGTACATGTATACCTGCACATATATACTATATGTAAACCATCTGTGTGTATTAATATGTATTTAAAAATATGTGTACACAAAAGAAAGTCCCTTCAGAACATCAAAACTGTGTTCTCGTTGTATCTTTTACCATCTGTTCTCTGTGGCTTCTTGCTCAAATTGAATAAACATTGTCACACTGGGTAGGCATTGCTGGGTCTGATAGAACATTTGGAAATAATAGCAATAAATCATTTTTGCTCGAATGCTTAATTTGCATCTGAAAGATAATTAAGAAATAAAGCTTATATGAGAAGGGAAATATATAGTATACTGCTTAAGTCAACAGTAAATATTTACAGTTAATATAAAATGGACTGCTAATGTGCAGATATATTTGCTGAATAAAGGTAGGGGAAAGGTTGTTGTGTTAACAAAATCCTGTCCAAACATTGGCTTTAAAGTTATACCAGAAGCATCAGCTAAAATGATTCTGAGTGTTGCCCCTGGAAACAGGGCATAGGGTCTGGCTGCTGCTTTTCATTATAAGCTCATAATCCTTTATGGTAGGGGTTCTTCATAGAGACAACAAAATTCACACTATTTTTTTTTTCCCTTGAGAAGACAGGAGTGTATTATGGGATAGCAATATCTTCAATAATCACGGGGAGTCTGTATTTCCTTAGTGGTCCCAAAACTGGATCTCAAAACTGTCTACTGAGGGAGGGAAGACTAGGGACTGCCACTGGGACACCCACTCCTCCAGTGTCAGCAGGTCAAGCCACCTAACCACATGCCAAGAGCTAGTTCCCTTGCAGTTAGTTCCTTTCCTTCTTTACCATTCTGTCAATTCCAAATCGAAGGTGTATAAAGCTCCAGTTAATAATGGGCAGAACGTGTCCGCCATATCCCTGAGGACTGCTGGGAACAGTAAAGGCAGGTTTGCATTATGTAGAACTGCTCAAATGAATTTTATTTGTTGAAGCCAAGTATTTTGCAAAAAAAGAAAAGAAAAGAAAAGGCTTCATGATCTTTAAATAGAGCCAATTTCTAGCACTGCCAAACACTTTTCTTTAATAGGATGAGTTGGCAATGTCATGTGGGGTAGATGGAAAGTTATTTGAAGATTTTTATCTTATATTTACTTTATATTAAGGATGCGGGGTAGTCATCTTACGGACTACAGTCAAGTGAAGGGTAGTCAGTGAGCGATGTCTTTACTTAGGGAAATGTTAGAGTTCATGGTAGGCTGCCCCCAAATAGCATACTGATTAATTTAAATGAAAATTGATTAAGAAGTGGTAGTGCCAAAAGGTCACTCTCACCTTTCTCTGTAAATTCCCCATGTGAAAGGTACTCTGCCTGTGGAAGGAGGTAGAGAGAAATCTTTATCATCAAAGATAGGGAATATTGGGTGGAAAGGTAAACAAACTTAGTTTTTGCTATTTAGTACTCAAGCCTAAATTCTTTTTGCCTTGTCAGTTGTTCACAGTATTTTTTTTCTTTTAAAGATTTTGTTTATTTATGCATCTAAGAGCTGGGTACAGGCCAGAGATGCGGGGGTGGGGGGTAACGGGGGCTAGAGGATTCACCAGAGACAGAGTGGGGAGCAGAAAAGGCAGACTAACTGAAATATACTGCTGAGGGGAGCAGCGGGCCAGGCAGGAGAGGTCGGTTGCGCCTTGCTGGTTCAGTCCCTGGCTGGGATCAAACAGGCGCTGCAGTGGCTGAGGAAGCCCCACAGTGCAGTGCCCAACCCCTTGCGCCACCAGGGAGGCCCTCTTCACAAATTTCTTGACTGAAATCTATGAAAACTTACTGCTTTAGTCAGTTTGTGGTTTTCATACTTATCAGGCTTTCCAGCTATATGAAGTTAGTTTTTTCTCTGGTTAATCTTTCCTGTGTCAATTTAATTTTGGGGCCAGCCAAAATAACTTAGCAGGAGAAGAGAAGATTTTCTCCCCTACAAAAAGAAGGTATTTGGAAATTTCAATGCCTTTTTCCTGGGGTCTTGTTAAGAGCTTGTGTCCCTGATATACCTCCTGTCCTAGATTCCTTAAAATCTGGATGAGTATAGACACCCGAAACTTGAGTATCCTAAAAGCAGTCCTCTGAAATCACTTTGTATTTTTGGTCAGAGTGGTGACCCCAGAGTCTGGACTGGTGTCTATGAAAGAAGGAAGACGTTGCACATGCTAAGTTGTATATGCATAGCAGTTGGAGCTAAACAAAAATACAACCAGACTAATACTATAGCTCCTGGCAAACACAATGGTGTGAGCACCTCTTCAATGAATGAGCCCAGGCCTGCAAAGGAATAGAATGAAGGGGGAAAGAAAGATTCTTTCATCACAGAAGCTCTGGGACATACCATTGCCCAGGGGGTCTGAATGACCTCTGACAATGGCATACCAGCAATAACAGGTTTAGGGCAGCCTGAGGTCTATTCACATATCTGGCTTCCAGGCTAGTTGGCTCAGAGACTGTGGAACAAAAACAGGAAGCCAGGAGGAGCTGTAGGAATGCTTCTGATGAAATCTGCAGGGCAAGGAAGGACTTTCCAAAACAACCTAACACTTAATTAAGGGTTTCCCCTCAATTTTATAGAGGTCTAATTGACATATAACATTGTATTAATTTTGAGTGGGCCACATAATGTTTGATGTATATGTAGATAGTGAAAATATCACTACCATGTTACTAAGTGGAGCTGGTGAGTTGCAAGGTAGTTAAAAACAGTGGGAATTTTTTCAGTCTCAGAGCTGGAGACTAGAAGTCTAAAATGAAGTAGCTGGCAGGGCCATGCTTTCTCTGAAGATGTAAGGGAGAATTCTTCTTTGCCTTTTCCTTCGATGGTTCGTGAAAATCCTTGGACTTCCTTGTTTTATAGCTGCATCACTCCAATCTCTACCTTCATCTTCATATGCCCTTCTCATATGTCTTGTGCATCTCTTATTATAAAGATGTAGGCACTTGGGCTTATTTATTTATTTATTTATTTTTAAGGTTTATTTAATTTATGCATACAAGGCTGGGGTACAGACCCGAGTCCAGGGAGGTAAGAGGATTCACCAGAGACAGTGGGGCGCAGAACAGGCAGATGGACTGAAATACACTGCTAAGGGGAGCAGGAGAGGTCTGCCTCACCATGTGGGTCCCCTCCCTGGCCGGCGACAGGGATTGAACTCATGCTACAGTGACTGTGGTTTGCTTCATAGTGCGTTGCTTAACCCACTGCACCACCAGGGAGGCCCAGGTATTTGGGTTTAGAACCCCTCTTCTTTGCATCTGCAGAGACCTGATTTCCTAAGAAAGTTACTTTCTGAGATTTTAAGAGCATATGAATTTGGGGGCCCATGATTCAGTCACAAAGTAGCCATAGGTTTTGTTGGTTTCATTTTAGTGCACCTTATCTGTGTCCCAGTCTCCACTCAGATAAGAGCCATAACAGACCATTCCTGAAGGAACTCCCATTCATTTTATCAACAGTCATGCACTTATCATCTACTATGTGCTGAGCACCTAGATAGGAATAAACTATGAACAAGACTGCTGTGAGTCCTGCCTCACAGAGCACAGCTGCACTATGAGACAAGGGCCACACCTATATATATTATTCACCAGGAAGTCACCAAGTGCCCAGCACAGTGCCTGGCAATTAAGTAAATTAAATTGAATGAACAGATAGATGAGAGCTAGAGATACAATAGCAGATATTTGTAATACATATTGATATAATACTGTGATTGGGGGAAAATACAGGGCCAAGGGTGCTGTGGGGACAAGAAAAGTAACCATAACCAAGACTTTTGGGGGTTAAGATATTTTTGTTAACATTAATAACCAGAGCCCTATCTAAATGAGGTGAGGAGATTATAAATAAAGTACCCACATATGCATATATTAGCGAATTACAGAACCCAACATGCCTTGCATCCCCTCCACTGTTTTCCATCCTGGTGGAAACAGAAGGGGTGGTTCTTCAGATGGTTCAGGAAGTGCACGTGTACATGTTTTCCATGTGCACACCATCCAATTTGACCTCTCTTCTGTTGTTTGTTTCTGAATAACCCTGTTTGCTGTCTAAAAAACTAATTATTTTATCTGAGGCCAACATATTTAGCAACCACAAGAAAGTTCTGAGATAAACTTCCAACCAGCCACACCTAGACTGGGGGAAAAGACAGGTGTTGGGCATGCCAAGGAGAGAAACTGGGTTCTCTGCCTTTGCCCCAATCCTACAGTTTTAGGTAAAAATTTTCCTGCATCTGAGAAATTCTTCAAGGACTTACTCAGAAATTGCTATTTGTTTAAGGTTTTTGTTTATCTGGTGGGGACTAACATGCACTATCTGCTTTAAAGAGTTGGGTTATTGGGCCCTCCTCTGGTAGCGCAGTGGGTTAAACAACACACTATGATGCAAAATGCAGCCACTGTAGCACGAGTTCGATTCCTGCTGCGGGCCAGAGAGGTGACCCACATGGTGCGGCAGACCTCTCCTGCCTCGCCCACTGCTCCCCTCAGCTGTGTATTTCAGTCCATCTGCCTGTTCTGCTCCCCACTCTGTCTCTGGTGAATCCTCTCACCCCCTGCAATTCTGGCCTGTATCCCAGTTCTTATATGAATAAATAAATCTTTAAAAAAAAAAAAGGAGTTGGGTTTTCACGGTGGATCTGCACCAACATCAAACAGATTTTTAAACTTCTAAGTGAGTAATAGAGTAGTAGTTCTTGCCTTCCATGCAACTTGCCTCCAAGTTGGGATCGTGCCATTTTTTAAAAAAACACAATTGCGTGAAAACCCATTAGTTCTGAGAAAAGGCTACCTGTGGATTTGTGCTCGTGTTGTATTACAGCCTCATCTTTCTGGAGATAAGCTATTCCATTAAAATCATGCATTTAGGGCCTCCCCTGGTGGCGCAGTGGGTTAAGCAGCGCACTATGAAGCAAACCGCAGCCACTTGCAGCATGAGTTCGATCCCTGCTGCCGGCCAGG
>JAGFMF010011673.1:6043801-6069513 GCA_019455555.1 Galemys pyrenaicus
CTCCCTGCTCTCTGTGGTGAATCCTCTCACCCCCCCACACCTCTGGCCTGTGCCCCAGTGCTTGTATGCATAAATAAATAAATCTTTTAAAAAAAAAAAGAATTATTATTATTATTCCCAAAGCTTTTGACAGAAAAAGTACTTTGAAAAAGGATGCAGAACAAAATCCTTCTTACACTGCAGTGAGAAAACTATTCCCTGGTAGTAATTTGGGAGTATTCACAGGATTTGGCTTGTTTTTCTTTTTCCAAAAGAGATTTGTTGGGCTGAAAACAATTATTTTATATATTTCTGTCTTTTGATTTTCTTTTTGCATAAAGAAGGAGGCTTAATCTAGTCCCTTAGTCTGTCATAGATAGATAAACATTTATTTTGTATCTTGTTTTCTTATTTTATTAGGAAACTATTAGGTTAATTTTTGTTGGAAACTTTCTAGTTAGGTTCAGGTCAGTGGGCAAAGTGAAATATTTTGTAAACTGGCATTTTTTTTTTTTTCAGTTCTAGTATGATCAAAAGACTTTTATAAATATTCCTGGGTGTATACATGAATTCCTCTATGTTTGAACTTCTAAGCTTAAGATTTAAATATATTTGACAATAGAAAGCAACTAAGAAAATATGAGTTTATTTTCTTTATTGGTTGAGACGAATTTATTTTTTTATATTCTAAACTGGTTCAAATATTATTCAGAAACAATTATATTTTGTGTTTGAAGTTTCTTATGGCTAATACGTGTCAGGCTCTGATATATTTAAAATGATATAAATTACATCTCATTTTTGGTAGATGATTATACAAACAATTCCAAAATTCATAAATTTTGATTTTTCAAAAATGTCTGAATTGGGCCTCTTTGGTGGTGTGGTGAGTTAAGCAATGCACTATGAAACAAACCGCAGTCACTGCAGCATGAGTTCAATCCCTGCCGCTGGCTAGAAAGGGGACCCACATGGTGTAGCAGACCTCTCCTGCTTTGCCTGCTGCTGCCCTCAGCAGTGTGTTTCAGTTAGTCTGCCTGTTCTGTTCCCCACTCTGTCTGGTGGATCCTCCTGCCTCCCTGGACTCTAGCCTGTACCCCAGCTCTTGTATGCATAAATAAATAAGTCTTTAAAAAAATGTCTGAATTATGGGCATTTTGTTTGTCTTAAATGAAAAATTCTCAAAATTATGCCACAACACAATTAGAATAATATACAATGAGAATAATGATAACTAAAATAAGCAATATCAAGATGTCTTAAATTATATATTCATTTTCTGAAAATTATATATTTCAAATTTGGTGGCAGCCAACTTTAAACACTGAAAAAACCATTTTGCTCTAAAACACATATACAAGAAAAGATACAGAAATCCTTCTCATCACTTAGGCCAGTGAGCACCAACAAAGCAGGAACAAGTGTACTTTCATTAGAGAATGTGGACTCAGGTGGAGCCATATTTGTTTATGGCTTTGCTCCTCGAGCTATTGCCGCCTGCGAATGAACGTGATCTCTAAGTCTATTTTGTAAGGTCTAAAGGGGGCTTAATTTATGATTCTTGTATGATAGAGAACCTAAGACGCCCAGCAAACTATGCCAACTAGAGGGATTAAATAAATAGCCCTTCCTTCTCTTTTTCTCCTCTTCCAAATAGAGTCTCATGTTCTTTGCTATAATCCATACTGTTTCAGGCAAGATTGGGCCAATAGCTGCATCACCACACTCCACCCATCCCAGATACCCCACACCCTTTCATTGTATACCATTGGGTTCCCTCCCCACTTTGTTCCTACCCCTCCCCCACAGTAGCCTCAATTCTGCAGTCATTTCTAGACTTTGTTCTGGCAGTTCCTTTTTTTTTTCCTTCTATTTTCCACATATGAGTGAAATCATCCAGTATTTGTCGTTCTCCTTCTGACTTATTTCACTCAACATAACCTCTTCCAATTCCACCCATGTTGTTGCAAATGGCAGGAATATTGATTTTTTTTAATAGCTGAATAATATTCCATGCATATGTACCGTATCTTAATCCTGCCATCTATCTGTCATTGGGCATTAGGTTGTTTCCATAAAATTTAGCTATTGTAAATAGTTCTGCAGTGAGCATAGGAGTGCATGTATCCCTTTGGAATACTCTTTTTGCATTCTCTGGGTAAATGCCAAGGAATGGGATTACTGAATCATCTGCTATATCTATTTTTACTATTTTAAGAAATCTGCATACTGTTTTCAATAGGGGTTGGACCAGTCTACATTCCTATCAGTATGAAGGTTCCTCGCCAACATTCACTGTTTTGTAACCAGGGTCCCACAGTGTAGACTGTGGGGCAAGACTGGCATTTTTCCACCTTCACCTCAGTGATGGGAGCTGGTGGAAAAACCTGGTAGTTTTCCCAGCCTGTGCCAGAAGTGGCAGCCCCTCCCCTAGGCATCAGCTGGGTTTTGAGTGCTGAGCCGGAATAGGAGTTTCCTGCTGGCCGCCCAGTTCTCTGGAGAGCAACCAGGAAGCCCTGCAGCATGAAAGCTTTGGGATGTTTGTAGGGAGGACTGAGGCTGGCCGGGCCTGGTGCTAGCCATTTTACACTTGGTACCTAATCATAGAACGTGCCAGTGAGGTGCGAGCAAGTTCATCAGCTCATTACTTAATTATTCAGCACCAGATGGACTGATTGGTCTCAAAAAGGCCCAATCAGTCATTTAGATTGAAAATGGTCCAATCAGGCAGGTATCAATTAGGGTGGGAGATCCTGAAAGGGAACTTGAAGCAAGGTAGGCACCAACCTGGGATTTTCAGACTCCAATTTTGTGCTTGGCCTCCAAAGAAAAAAGAAGAAAACAGCATTCAGCAGCTGACCTCTAAAGAGAGAGGCCAAAGAGCTTCAGAGACTACGCTGGTGTGTCTGCCTCTGACCTGCCATAGACAACACCTGAAAGGAACACGAAGGCCCTGGCCTTGGTGTCTCAAAGAGCTGTTTGTTGTTGGTGTGGGTTGACCATTCACAAACAGCTGTAACTCAGGTGTTTCTAACACTGCCTCTGTTAACCCAGTGACCAACACTACTGGCCAGTGCTCCTGGTGCTGCTGCTTCCGGTGTTGTCCATTCTGACCTGCAGACTGTGGCTGTGGGCTGCTGCTGTGTCATTTCAGCAGCCTGCCTGTGAGCACCCCCAGCTGCGGTGAGTTGGATCCTTGCCAGCATGTCACAAGCCCCAGGCCCTCATTGGTGGATGCCGCCATCTTGGATGAATGACCTCTTGTTTGGAACTTTTGGACACTGTGGACTCTATCTGAGGTGAGATAGCCAGCCACCTATGGCCTTAGAAATTCTATTATCTCTGTTTGTTAAATAAACTCCTGTGTTGTTGTTCCCTGAGCCTGAGTGGTCCTGCAATTGTGTGCCTGGGCAAAAGCCCAGACAATGGTCTGTCCTCTATTGGACACTGTCCTTGACCCACTGTAGCACCCCTATAACTTTGTTTCCGTTTCTGTTTTATTCCTTTTCTTTTTTTTTGGGCTATTCTTATAGGAGTAATGTGGTTATCACATTGCAGGGTTTGTTTTTTTTTAACATTGTCGATCACCTTTGTACAGTTATTGCTCCCCTTAGATACAGTCCTCCCTCCAATATTCTACCAGCTCCTTGGAGTCTCCCTCCCATATTCCAGTCACTCCAACTCCTCCTGTGCTGCATGCCTCAGGTTGATGGTTGGCTCACAAGTCTTGTCTTTTTCCTGGAAGCTTGTCCTGTGCTCCTGGACCACAGCAGACTAGGCTGCTCAGATCCCCAGGAGCACCTGGGAGGCAGGTATTGATGCAGAGAAGTTCAGGAACCTCCTGAAGGGCAGGTGTATGGAGTGGTTCTCCAAACTCCTTAATTTTGGATCTTCCTATGGAATGGGAGACTGTCCCATTTTCTCCAGATCAGTGTGGTCTCTGGGTTCCATGCCTCTTCATCCACACTATTTGTCCCCTCCATTCCGATGACTGTCTCATGATGCTGCTTTTGAATCTTATAATTTTCAGCCAATGTTGGTGGGGAAGTTCCCCAGTGGGGACAGAATCCAGCTGGTGGTTGGTCCAGCTCCTCTCACCTCCTTTCGTGTTTTCCAGTACTGTCCTGAGTCCCCAGTCACAGCTCTGATGTTTTTTTCCCTCACCCAGTTCAAAAACGAGGAGCCTCATTAATGTTGCACACATCTCTGGCCCAGGGGTTTGGTTCCCCCTCAACCAGAATTATTGTAGATGAAACCCATGTGAGAGGTTGCCACACCATCTCTTCTTGTGGCCTTATCTCTTGTGGTTGCGACCATGCTTCATTTGGATCCTCCCCAGAGGATGACTGTGGGCTTTGATTTGTCCCTCTCATATCCTGGAGGCAAGACCCTGGAGGCTGCAATGGGAGTGCCTGAGTTAGGATGCCTCACACAGATCTGAATGAAATGGTGGGGTTGACCCAGCTTCTGTGTCCTAACCCCCAGCTACAGTATAGGACATGTGGAGATGGGCTGGAGCACCCTACCCAGGGCCCATGCTGTGCCTCATTGTGGTTTTGATTTGCATTTTCCTGATAAGTGAGGTTGAACATTTTTTCATGTGCATGTACTCTTTTGAGGACATTTATATGTCCTCTTTGAGAAGTGTTTGATTCCTCTGCCCATTTTTTGATTGGGTTCTTTTTATTGGGATGTGAGTTCTTTGGGGGATCTTGGATATTAGCCGCCTTTTGGATGTATGATGTGTATATATTTTCTCCCTTTCAACAAGGTATCTTTTTGTTTTACTAGTAGTTTCTTTTGCTGTAAAGAAGCAGCTTAGTTTGATATAGTCCTATGTTTATTTTTGGTTTTATTTTCCTGGTGTTAGATTATAATCTCCAATGACCACCACAGAGCCATTGTCTCCAAGCATTCTCGTCTATGTATTCAGACTTTCATTTATGTATTTAATCCATTTTGAGTTGATTTTTGTGTGTGGTGTGAGAGAGTGGTCTAGCTTTATTTTTATGCGTGTGGCTGTCTGATTTTCCCACCATCATTAATGAAGAGATTTTCTTTCTCCATTGTATGTTTTTGGTTCCTTTATTATAGATTAGATGTCCATAGAAATGTGGGTTTACTTCTGATCTTTCCATTGGTCTGTATACTTGTTTTTTTTAAAAAAAATCCCAAATACCATACTGCTTTGATTACTGTTGCTCTGTAATATAATTTAAAGTCTGATACCTTCATTCTTCATCTTTTTGTCAAAATTATTTGGTTATTCAGAGTTTTTTTGTGATCTCATATAAATTTCAAAAATGTGTGCTCTATATCTTTGAAGAAGTTCATTGGGCAGATCCATTATTTTCAAACTGTTTTTTGTTTCCTTTCTAGTTCAGGATCCCATCAGGACACCACAATATATTAATTGTCATGTCAGCTTATGCTCCTCTTGCCCCTGACAGTTTCTCTGATATTTTATAGAATATCTCTATATTGGGATTTGTCTGTTTTTCACTCATGATTAAATTGTTGATATGGATTTTGGGGAGGAAGGTAAAGAGCAATTCTTATCACATCATATCAAGTAGTCTATCAACTTGAATGATCACTGTTACTAACTTTGATCATTTGGTATGGCATGGTGTTTATCTGGTTCTTCACTATAAAATTACTCTTTCTTCCATCCCTTTCTATCCTCCTTTTTAATTTATCATTCTTCACTAAACTCATCCACAGCATTGCCTTCTTACCTATGGATATTTATTATACTGGGTTTTCTTATGGAGTTAAAAGCTTTGTCTCTGAAAATCCTTAAGAACAGGCTTTTAAGAACTCAATTTTGTTAGTGTGTCTTTTGTCTAAGATTTTGTGATTAGCATTGGCTATATTTTGACAGAAGCATAGTTGATAAAAATTCTTATCATAAATATCCTGCAAATTTAGAAGCTATTCCTATGTCTCTCTAAGGTTACAATTATCAATGTCTCAGCAACAGTAGCAAGCATCCCAAATGAAGGCTCCATGCTTGAAAATCAAAGAGATCAATCCCCAATTTGTTGCTTTGTCTCAACTATAGTCTCCACCCAGTGTTATATCTGTTGCTCAAACACGGTGTAGTGGTTAAGGCTGACATGCGAATATACATGATATTTTGGCTTAAGTGTTGGATAAGGATATCACCATGACTCCCCACCACACAACTGTGATACTCACAGCATTGTAGGAAGTTTACATACTTGGGGCTGCCTGGAAGTGTCCTTTCAGTGGAAGTCCTTTCTACTTCCCCAGATTCTTTCCTACTTTTTATCATTCACTAGCATTAGTGCCTTGGCCATCTGAACAAGTGCAAAGGCATCGGTCTATGAAATACAGACACCTAAAGATATTGGTCAAAAAACCTTAGATTTTACCCTGCTCCTTTTAAGTAGGGTATAAAGTCAATTTATCAAGAAAAGAAATCACCTATTACAACAACAACAACAACAACAAAACCCTGAAAATGAAGAAAGAAAAAAAAAAAACACATGTAACAAATACTGGTTCAAAAATTAAACACCCCAAGAGAAGTTTCAATCCAGTAGAAATGCATAATATGCCTGATTGGAAATATAAGACAGAAGTTACAGCCCTGACTGCTGAATTAAGAAATACAGTAGATGATCAAAAATATAGAGATATGAAATAATATAGAGAAAGTGTGAGACTGTTATGACTAAAATTAATTAATCTAAATAATACTGTAACTGAACATAACTGAATTAAAAACACAATAAAGAACCTGGACAGTAAACAAACAAGTAATGGAAAGAGTTAATGAAAATATGGTGGTAGAAATCAAACAAATATAATGACAAAGAGAAAAAAATAATTTTAATTTATTTATTTTAAAATATTTTATTTATTTATGCATACAAGAGCTGGGGTACAGGCCAGAGGCACAGAGGGTGAGAGGATTCACCAGAGACAGAGTGGGGAGCAGAACAGGCAGATCTACTGAAATACACTGCTGAGGTGAGCAGAGGGCAAGGCAGAAGAGATCTGCCATGTCATGTGGGTCCCCTCCCTGGTGAGGACTGAACTGGTGCTGCAGTGGCTGCAGAAACCCCACAGTGTGGCACTCAACTCCTTGCGCCACCAGGGAAGCCCCTAAAAAAGAATTTTTAAAAATGAAAACAGTGTAAGAACTCTTTAGGATAAGCTAAAGAGAAATAATATTCATATTATAGAGGCTCCAGAAGGAAAAGAGAAACAAAAAGGCATAGAAAATTTATGTAAAGGAATTTTCTGAGAACCATCTTAATCTGGGAAATGTACCAGATATTTTGAACCAAGAGGCTTAAGGCGTTCCAAGCAAAATAATACCCGATGACACACTCCAAGACACATCACAGTTAAACTGTTGAAAACCAATGGTAAAGAAAGAATACTGAAAGAAAAAAAAGGGATCTATAAGGGAATACCTATTACACTATTTATAGACATTTTAGTGGAAATTTTACAGGCAAGAAGTGAATGGATGGAGATATTTAAAGTACTGAAAGGAAGATTTCCTACGTAAAATACTTCACCCTGGAAGACTATCATTCAAGATGGAGGAAGAGTAAGGAGCATCACTGAAAAGCAAAAATTATAAGACTATCTCAACTAAGCCAGGCATTTAAGAGGTATAAAAGAGGCTATTATAAAGTAACAACAAAACAAATATATAGGAGTATATATTCACCTGTATTTCTACATGAAGTCTGACAGAAAGGCTTTTGCCGCTTTCCAATTTAAGGTAATTGAGCAAAAATCAGACCTTCAGCCAGATCATAAATCAGGAAACCCTTAATTACATCTGTCTCTAATAGTGATTATTTTCTCCCCAGCACGTTATAAATACCTTGGACCTTTGCCTGGGCTGGGTCCCAGTACCTGGTGCTGGCCTAACTCCGCAGGCCAGGAACTGAAAAAAAGGCAGTGTCAAGGGACAAGAAGAATAAGACAACTAATAAAGTCTTCAAAAATGGTGAAATAAATAAGTCTGGGGAGTTCAGGAGGGTGGCTGGGATCAGAAACTGAGGAAGGCCCCAGCTCCTAGGACAGAAGTGGAGCCTCTTTACCTAGGAGCACCCCCGGTAGGCAGTCACTTCTCTGAAAGCTGCTCTTTCCTATTCATCATCATCGTCACTACCACGTACTTGCTATCTGCCTCAGTTTCCCCAATTGTAAAATAAAGACAGTAGATCTAGCTCTTCTCGGCTCTTCTCTTGGATAGTCCTGTGATGGGTGGGTCATTATATCAGTTTCAGTACATTCTGAAAAGTGTGTTGAGGTTCTCATCTGTGTCTTTGGCACGAGACTGCAGGAGGGCATAGTAAAGAATGAGTCCAGAGATGGAGTTGGCCACTGAAGGGCCATCTCAACATTAGAATTCATCTTGCTGTTGTAAGCTGCTGAAATTTAGATGATGATCTCATGGGCAGTGTCTGCTTGGGCCAAAGTAGGATAGTTTTCAAATCTACTCTCTGCTGCCTTGTCCATATACAGCTGAAAAATGGCTGTGGTTAGTCAAGGATAAACCAGCTTTATGCCATGTGCATGCTAACAGTCCACATCTTAGAAACTCATAGGCCAGCAAGACTGATCCATTGTTCAGTTTGTAGATCACAATTTATGAAAAGCAGGGTTACCGCGACTTTGCACCTGCAATGCATGCATTTAAAAGGGGAGGTTGCAAACTGATTGAATTTGGTAGCTGCTCAGAGAGTGTGTTCAGGTAAAAGTTACAGTTCTTCTAGACACAGTTGTCTAGATGTCTGCTTCACACATCATAATGGCTGATCAAGTGTGTAGAAGGAGCAGCTTCATCTCCTTCTGGCTTGCTCTCATAAAGCTACTGGAATAGCAAATGCATTTTTGGCTTGGAACATTGTTTCAGCATGAATTGCAGCAGAAAATTGAAAAGCAAGTGGCTCTTATTGCTATTCCAGCCCTTTGTCCCTCAGTCAAGCATCCAGTCTTTATTAGAACAAGCTGCCCTGCTAGTCAACATTACTCAAGAAGGTAGTTGCCCAGGTCTGAATGGAGCCAATGTCTCCTTACCGCTAACACTTTGCCCACCCCAAACCAGGTGTCGGGAATTCCACCATTAAAGATCTTTTCCTGGAGATGCTTAGTGACTGGAGGAGGGCCTTAAAAACATTACTGTGGGGTTAAAGGAGGGTAATATTAAATATACAGTTCTTGTCACTTCGGATTCAGATATCAATTTGCTAGGTGCCACCTTGAAAAGCAGGGAAAGGAGCAGGAAAGATTGAGTCATAGAGAATGGCAAAAACTGAGCCTTCCTGTGGCGTAGTGGGTTAAGCAATGCACAATGAAGCAGACTGCAGTCACTGCAGCTCTAGTTTGATCCTTGCTCCTGTCCAAGGAAGTGATCCACACGGCGTGGCAGACCTCTCCTGCCTTGCCCGCTGCTGCCCTTGGCAGTGTATTTCTGTTGATCTGACTATTCTGTTCCTGGCTCTGTCTCTGGTGAATCCTCTCACCACCCCCCCACCCACACACCTCTGGCCTGTACCCCAGTTCTTGTATGCATAAGTAAATAAATCTTAAAACAAACAAACAAAAAAATCTTAGCCATATTGTTCTCATTTTGAAGAGCTGAAATAGGAAGACAAGTTGAATGTTGGAAGAGATGATATTCAAAAAGATCTTATGGTGGTGATGGGTCTCTCAAAGGATAATATTCTTGCTTTATTTTGCTTAGGACCTCCAACATTTAAAGCATAAGACTGTCAGGATCCTAGCGAGGTCATAGTTACTGTAATTCATTCATGTTTTAAAAGATTCTATTAGTTATGTTCAACTTGACTAGGATCCAGCTGCTCATCTGTTTATTATTAAAAGTGTCATCTCCATACTAATATTCTTTAGCTGGAAAGAAATGCAATCTGGGTACCAAGAAGAGTGGTTTATGTACACTTGCCTTGACTCAAGTTCAAGGGCATTATCATTCTTTGCCTAATAAATCCCATCAGCTGTTTTTAAGCTACTATAATAAGATGCTGATTTTCCTTTTAATCTCTTATAAAGAAAACGCCTTTAGAATTGTTACATACAATTTAATTATAAGGTGCCCACCATTCTCCAATAACTGCTCCCTGTCATTCTGTCTAGCTGTTTCATTTCCCCAAAATGCAGAAATAATTAGGGGCAATATTATTTGGCATTTGCACACCAGCTGAGAGTATGCTCCATGGAGTCAATGGCAATAGAAAGACCCAGTTGCTCTTTTGACAAAAGGCATATTCTTGAGTGACAATAATAAATATGATCTGCTGATCTGAAACTGCACTTGGGGAAGACTTGTGGCTTTGTTACATGGTATCCAAAGGAAAGTGACTTTTTTTTTTCAATTTTGTGGTGTTGTCTTCAAAAATCATTTGGAAGAGTCTCTCAGTGAAAGCTTCCTCTTCCCTGAGACTTTTCCTATAGAGAACAATGCTTTTCAGCCTGCTCAGTTGTGTCTTTCTCCAGTCCCCCCAGGCTTGCTAAGTCCCCTCTGAAAAGCCCCATAGTAGACTTGTTCTCCTAGTGGACAAGATCATCCACTTGTGTGCTGTGTTCAGCGCTGTGTGTTGTGTGTGCACACAAAGGCATTTATACACCAGCAGGTGTATGTTCAGTGGAGAATCAAGGCACCACTGGAGTTCATGAACTTCAAGTCTCTTGTCCTGGGGATGATTGTTATTGCGTGCCTATTGACGACTTGTAGGGTGCCAGGCACTGAAACCATGGCTGTGAACAAAAAGAAATTTTCTGCCCTCGTGGAGCTTACCTTGAGGAGAAGACAAACAACAAGTAAAGTAAACAGAAAGGGATAAACAATACGTAGAGGGAAGAAAAGGTTGAATGAAGGGAATAGGGACAGTGGGCATGTCTTGTGGTGTTACATCCTAACCATGTCTGGCTAGGCAAAACAGCTTTGTTGGCATCTCAGCCAAGCCTTTGGAACTTGTTTCTAACAAGTAAGATCGATATGAAACAATGAAGATATTTGTTCATCAATGACATGTGCTGAATATCACTACTTGCTGAGTTGAATGACCATTTTTGAAAACAACAACAACAAAATTCTGTTTTTTATCACTTTCTAAAGTCTAGATTATGAACAAAAGAACAAATCAAATCAAGACCTTATAGTATTGGCCATGTTCTGAGATATAAATACTTCCCTCATGGCTGATGTCAAGCTACTAAATGACTTCGCTGAACATGAAGTTGAAAAGAGAGTACAGTAGCATGCTATTACATATGATTTCTGCCTTATGAATACAAGAAAAATAGACTCAAGAGCATGGACAAGAAAATAATAGAAGAATTATGAAGTAATAATTTTTACGTACTTATTGTGTGTGTGAGGGGTGTGTGAGACAGAGTGGAGAGAAGAATCTGCAGAATGACTGAAATACACTGCTGAGGGGAGCAGTGGGCGAGGCAGGAGAGGTCTGCTGTACCATGTGGGTCACCGTCCTGGCCAGGATTGAACTAATGCTGCAGTGGCTGTGGATGTTTCATAGTGTGGTGCTTAATCCCTTGTGCCACCAGGGAGGACCAGGATAGCTGTTTTCTACTTTTAGATTATCAAGTTTATTTGTCTGAGAGCATGTTAAGTTTTGTCTAAGACTTGTTTTCTATCAGTTAATTTAGATGATCACATGTTACTTTTTCCCTCTTGTTCTGCTAATGTGTTATATATCACATCAACTGATTTTTATGTATTGACACATCCAGTCATCTTTTGTTGGAATTATTTCAGCCACTTCTTGTTATGGATGGAACTGTATCATCCAAAAATGTATTTTTTAAAGCCCTAACCTCTAATGTAACTGTATATATAGATACAATCTTTAAATAGATGGTTAAATTAAGCTTAAAGGAGAGTGTAAGGATGGGGACCTAATCCAACACGGTAGGTGTCCTTGTAAGAAGAGACACCACAGATGTGGCCACACAAAAGAAAGACCACCTGAGGACACAGAGCAAGAAGGCAGCTCCCTTCAAGCCAAGAGAAACCAAAACTGTTGGTTTTAGATTTGTCAACTACAGAACTCTGAGAAAATAATGTTTTGTTGTTTAAGTCCTGCATCTGCGGTATTTTGTGATGGCAGCCGGGTCAGACTAATACGCTTCCTGACTGGATTCACTGCTTCTGCCCTGGCCTCTAGTAGTCTATTTGCAACACAGCAGCAGGATAAGCCTGTTAAAACATGACTACATATAACTCTCCTCTACTTAACACTCTATTATTTTCTCATGCTGCTCAAGCAATAACTCAAGACTTTCTGCTGGCTACGGTCCTATATATTTGACCTTACTCTTTTTTTGACCACATCTTCTAAGTTTCCCCTTTTCTCACATGACTGCATCCACCACGTGACCTCTGGTTTCTTTCCCAAACATGCCAAGCATTTTTTTTCTGTTAGGACTTCTATCATTGTCCTTCTGCCCCAAACACTGCTCCACGGATAGCAGTGTTTGTTTCTGTACAGTTCTCCTTAAGAGTGCTCCTCAATATTGGGCCTCCCTGGTGGTGCAGTGGGTTAAGCAACACACTATGAAGCAAACCGCCGCCACTGCAGCACGGGTTTGATCCCTGCTGCCGGCCAGGCAGGGTACCCACATGGCGCAGCAGACCTCTCCTGCCTCTCCCACTGCTCCCCTCAGCAGTGTGTTTCAGTCAGTCTGCCTGTTCTGCTCCCTACTTGTCTCTGGTGAATCCTCTCACCTCCCTGGACTCTGGCCTGTACCCCAGCTCTTACATGCATAAATAAATAAATCTTAAAAAAAAAGAGTGCTCCCCAATATCATCCTTCCAGTAAGGGATTCTGATAAGTTATCAAAAATTAGCAAACTCTACCCTCAGTCCAACATTCTCTATCCCCTCATCCAGATTTATGTCTCTTCATCACTTATATTACCTACTAATACTCTACACATTTACTTCTGTGTTTTTCACTGTCTGAATCTGAATTTTTTTTTCATTAATGGTTGTTTATTTATTTTTTCTTATACCATTTGCTTTCTTTTCTAGGCATAGTCCCCATAGAATTTCTACCACCAATTCACCTGTGTACCATCACCATAGTTCCTTGTGCTCTTCCTGTCCCTGCCCTGATGCCAGTCCAGTCCCTCCCTCTTCCCTGCAGAATGTCTCTGATTTGTAGTTGTCTATTTATTTTTGTTTTGATTGTTGTGATCTTTTTGTTGCTGTTATTGTTATTTGTTTCCTTGATCCCCTATATTCCCCCTATAAGTGAGGCCATCTGGTATTTTTCTTTTTCCTTCTGATTTAGTTCACTGAGCATAATCCTTTCATGCTCCATCCATGTTTCTGCAAATGGCTCTAGTTTGTCTTTTTTGATTGCTGAATAATATTCCACTGGTCATCTATTTTTGGGCTTTTGGTTTATTCCAAGTCTTACTTACTATAACTAGTGCTGTGATGGGCCTCCCTGGCAGCACAAGGGATTAAGCACTGTGACACGGTGAATTTGTTTTTGAATAAACAAATGAAACTTTTAAATTTTCTTTCTACTTATAAGTCTCCTCTTGTAGACTGATTTTATTCCAAAGGACTTCTGATGCAAGTTTAAGAACCTGTTTATGTCACACAGTGAAAACAAAGTCAGAACATTAGGTTCCATGTATTTCAATAGAGTTTTATGAATCTTGGTGTTCTCAAGACCAGGGAAATAGCAAAAGTTAAGAGATCATGAAAACTGGATACTTTTTACTGCTTTCTTTAAGTGTAATTCAGGCAAAGCCAAACCAATTGACCACTGAGTTCCTATCTTTGAGTAAGGAATAAATTTTTGTGAATTGCATATCATTAATAAAATATTGGTTTTATGAATTCGGATATCAGCTGTCATTGGCCATAATTAAAATGAAGTGTTATAGCATTATAATTCTGTTAACTGGAAAACCATCTTGCAGCCAGTGAGAACAAATAAAGAAAGAATCTCATTAAATACAAATACTTATCTGATTGTTCTGTTAAGTTCAATGCCACCTTCTCTTTATAATGCTGGTCAAAAATGAAGGATAGTGCATGGAAGACACAGTTATATTTCTAAGCAGTGGGAATTTAACAACATCTAAAGGGACTTCTTTGCCTCTTCATTAAAAAGACTGTATAATGATTAGTGGGTGGATCTAACCTCTTAGGAAAATAGCATCAGAAGAAAGTAGAAGGAGCATTTTTCCTGGAGTGGCTGTGAAGGCTGTAAATACAAGAGGCCAAATTATTACACAGAAGAGCAGGTGAAAATGAGTCTTGTGGGGTCACCATCCAGATAACCACTGACCTGGCAGACCCCAGAAGGCACGGCTCCCAGGTGACAGCAGCAGCTGCAGCTCCAACAAACCCCCACAGGATCATTTTCCAGGACTAGAAGCTGAAAATGTGTGGATAGAGGTCCTGATTCAGCTGTTTGGGTAATGCTGAGCATTTGGCATCACATCTGGTGCCAGTGATTTGGTTTCTGTTTTACATATTTCATTTCACCTTTGGTATTAAGGGATAAAGCCAGTTGCCCACAGAGGAAGTGAGTATGCAGAAAGAACTCACTTTTGAGCACATCCTCCGTTCACAAGGTTTATTATGCTTCTGTGACTCCCATAAAAGCTCTGCTAATTGAAGTGTGGCTCAAACCCAGGAAGGTAAGAGCATCCCTCATCTAATGAGCACTGTATCTTTCATTCAGCAACTCCTTATTGTGACCCCTCACCCCAAATGCCTTCCCATGGAGACTACCAAGCACCAGGACAGCTTTTTATCAGAAGTGATGTCTCACAAAACATTAAGTGTTAATGAAACTGGCCCATCATTTATATTTACTCCACAAAAAGAGAAAATCCCTAAAGCTTAAGATGTTACATCATAGTATTTATGTTGTAATATATCTAAGTCATAGACCCATGATCACTTCACAAGGTGATAGAGTTAGGTGAAGGACAGTCAGTAAATGTGGGGCACTATGGTTTTTATTACTCGTCTTCATATGGGAGAAGGGAAGTTAAAAGAAATGACTGATCTTTAAGCAGTGACTGTTTTACAACCAAGAGTGTGGGATTTGGACCTGGGTTTGTGTCCAGGGTCTGTCCCTTGCAAGTTGTATGATTGTAGATGAGTCACAGCTCAGTGACTCACTTGTACATGGGAGACCAGCACAGCTCAGATGGTTTTTGTCTGACTAGGTGAGGCAGGCTTGTGAAAACTAGGTCCATGCTTAATTCCATACACAAAAATCAATTCCGATGGATTTAAAATTTGGATTTAATGCCTAGAACCATAAAATACTTAAAATCTAGGGGATATGCTACTGGGCATCCACTGCAAGGATGTATTTGGGAACGGAACCTCAACAGCAAGAGAAACAAAACCAAAAATAAACAAGCAGGACTACATCAAACTAAAAGGCTTTTGTATCTCAAAAGAAATGGTCACAAAAATGAAAAAGGCAACATACAGACTGGGAGAAGATGTTTGCATACCGCATATCTCACAAGGTATAATTTCTAAAATATAAACAGTAGTTATATAATTCAAGAACAAAAATATATATAACTCAAAAAATGGATAAAAGACTTAAATAGACTCTTTTCCAAAGAAGACATTAAGATGAACTACTGGCACATGGAAAATGCTCAACATCACTTAAATAAGAGAATGCAAACCCAAACCACAACGAGATACCATCTCACATCTGTGAAAATGTCCTATGTCAAAAAGAATGAAAACAAATGGTGGGCATGTGGAGAAAAAGTAACACTTAGCCACTGTTGGTGGGAATGAAAATTTGGTGTTGCCTGCATGGAAAACGGTATGAAGATACCTTAAAAAAACAAAAACAAAAACGGAGAGGCCTCCCTGCTGGTGCAAGGGGTTAAGGCGCAGCACTATGAAGCTATACACAGCCACTGCAGTACAAGTTTGATCCTGGCCAGGGAGCTGACTGACACAGTGCAGCAGACCTCTCCTGTCTTGCCTCTGCTCCCCTCAGCAATGTATTTCAGTCAGTCTGCCTGTTCTATTCCCTAGTCTGTCTCTGGTGAATCCTCTCACCCTCCACACCTCTGGCCTGCCCCCCAGTTTTTGTATGCATAAGTAAATAAATCTTTTTTAAAAAAAATCGAAATTCCATATGATCCAGCAATGCCACAGCTGAGTATTTACCAAAAAAAAAAAAAAGAAAGAAAATACTAATATGAAAAGATATATGCACTCCTATGTTCATAGCAGCCCTATCCACTATTGTCAAGTGATAAAAACAAACTAAGTGACCAATGATAGATGACTGGATAAAGAAATTTTGGAAAACATACTCAATGAAATATTACTCAGCTATTTAAAATGATGAAATAATGTCTATTGGCACAAAATGGATGAATACAAAGGTGATTATGCTAAGTGAAGTAAGTCAGAAAATGAAAGATACCAGATGGTTTCACTTATCTGGAATATAAATAAAAAAGTATATACTGGCAAAGCACAGAAAAAAAATTCTTGGACTCTGGGAATATATTGGTTGCTAAAAGGAACAGGAATGGGGGAGAGAGGAGAGAGATGGGAAAGAAGAAAGGGGCAAGGGCATTGGCATGGAAGGTGTGGTAGAGAGAGAGAGAGTACAAGGGCACATGGAGATGTCAAAATGTCACTCCATAGTTCTATAGATATGTAAATGACTGGCAAATTAATTTTTTAAATTGATGAAGAGTATAGTGTTTGGGGAACACAGATGACTTTGGGCTAACCCTCCAAGATCTAATTTCAGAACTCAAAAAAAAAAGAAATTCCATAACATTTACAGAGTTCACTTCATAAGCGCTATGTCTTGTCACAGATATTTGCATGTTAATAAGGGAGAATTTCATATTAAAATTTCATGACATTTGTACCTAGAGATGAGGGAGTTTCTAGATGTTACAGAGAACGGTATGTCTTCCTGATGATCCAAGCCCAGGTTTTTCAGGACAGGTTCTTGGACTATTAGGTCTTTGACATATTTGTGAGCAAATGGTGTGTGGGCTCATGTCAGGCAATCACATGCGAATGAGTCAAAGCTTTTTTAAAAATCCAATCTGTTAGTGAAATCAAGAAATTAAACACATGAAGAACAATCAACATTCTATCACTCAGAGGAAATCTTCAGAGATATCTGACATGGAACTAACAAACTCAAATATTGAGTGTTGAACTATTCACAGTCATTGTTTCCTTTCTTATAATATCAAAATTCAGAACATGTAAATCTGTGTAACAAATTGATTTCGATGCATAATTTCAGGGCCTGCACTGAACTGAATTCAGTTTAAAGGAACTCAAATTTGAATAAAAGTGGAAGATGATGCTTGTTATGTAGACAGGGAGGCCCATGTGATGCCTTTTGGCCATCAAATGCTGTTTTGGTTCAGCCTGGTCCACACAAGGGAAAAACTGGCTAAAAGTTCATAGGATGAAATTTTTAAGTTTTGGGAAGCACAGAGAGTAGCTGGGGCAGCTTGGAGTTGGGGCTGGCAGCTCTAGGAGTGAGAAAGCTGGAGAGGCCAGGCAGATGATAAGGATGGCAGGGAGGCCTCCTTTAGGAATCTATTTGAGTGCATATTAAATAATAAGTCTGCTGAGTCAAGGCTTTTTCATTGTCTGTATAGGAATCTTGGTATTCAATTATAGTAGACATTAGATCATTTTATTAACTTCTGCGTTTCTGTTTTCCTGATAGGGTACTTCTGGATCCTTAACCCCTTGCAAGTTGGTCAAATGTTGATGTAGAAATAAAGTCACCATCCAGGGCCCTGACTTTTTACTTAGACTAAATAAAGAGAGCACCCCAAAAATTATAAGTTTTTTCTGGTTTCAGAATTGTCTTATATGGACTTTACTTTGAGCTCAACACTTGCTTCCATTAAAACTCTCATTTTGCTAGACAGTTTTCCATGCTGACATATTCAGGACTCCCTATGAATCATTATGTCCTGTTTCCATGAATAACTAGTTTTTGGAAAGGAAAAAGAATTGTAGAAATAACTCATAATTTCCTGACTCCTTAAAAAAGTAAAAAAAAATATTGTCAGTGAGATTTGCCTTTCTTACAGGTATAGGTACAATTGCATCTTAAAAAGTTCTTGATAGTCAGGACAAAATACTTTATCAGGATATGAAGAAGATTTTCCTAAATATTCGTTAACAGGAAAAGCAAGACAAATTTTCTTGTTGAGCATAAAGAAGCAAGTAGTCATCATTAAGGTGGTATTACTGAAATTTTAGTACTATTTCTCTAAATATTGTATTACTTTCTCTATGGCATACTTGAGAGATACTCATATGAATTACTTGATCTACTCAAAATGATAAATAAAATCCAGTTTTCAAGAGGCCAGGTAATATATTCCATGCATAATTTTTTACTATGCTAAATTATTTTGGGCATATGGAAGGTAGTTTGAAAATACATTAAGATGAAGCTGTGACATTATTATTTTTATTTAACAGTGGAAATGAGTTGTCCTTTTCACTCTCACAAATCATTCTAAAAGCCAGTCCCTCACATATGAGGCCAGGCGGTCAACTGTCGGGATGCGGTTTTAGTAATGAGAAACTGACAGTCCAGAATTCCAGGCTGTGGTTAGTGATGACAATGCCAGAACACTGTGCCTGAATTCAGTCTAAGGAGTTAAATGTCAAACAGCCTCAATAAGCAGTTGGAATGAAACTTTTGAAGTTGATGCACCAAAATAATCAACTCCTTTCCTAGAAACTCATAGTTGTGATCTCTCTTCACCAACATTCAGATATTATATGAGCCCTGCTCCTCTGTAGCACAGGGAAGAGCTGGGGCAGCCTGGAGGTGGGGCTGGCAGCTCTAGGAATGAGAAGAGAGCTGGAGAGACCAGGCAGGTGATAAGACTGGCAGGGAGGCATTCCCATTCTGCCCCACGTACAGGGAGAGGTCTCAACCCTCATTCTATCTATTCCAGAATGTGGCTGCTTTTGATGCTCTGTGCCCATGTTCACTCATTCTCCTCTGAGCATTTTTCCTTTCCTAGAATTTCTTCATCATGTTTCCCCATTTGTATGTTTCTTAAAAAATTAGTTTGTGAGCACTGTCAGAAAATACTGCTGTTGTTTTGTTTAAGAGTGATGATGTGCCCTCTTCTTTCTATAATTCTTTTTATGTCTCTAGAAGTGATATTTAGAGAGCAAGTTTTGGGCACTTTTCAAATGCTTAGTAAACACAGATCAATTGATTGACTGAGCAGTTGGTTTATTGATTACTGGTCCCTGCTCTTTGCTGAGGTTACTGAAATGCATCCCTCTATGGTCAGGTATTGCGCAACATGCATTTGAAGAATGGACTGTACTGTGACCAGCTTAAAGGTCTAGAAAAACCTTTCATCCAAGAGGTCTTAGTCCCGAGAGACTCCAGCTGCATGATTAAACCCATAAGAGCATAAAAACACTAAGAGCTTCAGGATTAAAAAGTCATGGGTGAAAAGAGAGTTCATTTGTGGCAGGTTCAGGCTGCTCTGTAGTTTTCTGAGATTCAGGATCACATGCAAACAAGCAAAACAATTATTATAGGCCTGCTGGTTTCTGGCTGAATTACCTAGTCAAAGATATGGTCAATTCCCCTCTCCCCAACCCCGTCAACATTATAGGGATTGGCAAAAGTACACTTGAGCACTTGAGAAAGTATAACTCTATTGGTCTTCTCAAAATTGCAGTGTGGTTCTTTGTCTTTAAATACAATGTTGAACATTGCGGATATGAATTTCATTAAAATTTTAGCTGTTATTCCTATACTTGGAGCTGACTCAGAGACTATATGGTTTTTGATTTTTGTATTTACTGTACGTGGTAAAAATAATTATACAGAAGAATGTTCTTTATTTCAAATTTGTCTGATGTTATAAAACACTATGTGGTCAGTATAGTTGCTAAATTAAATTTGCCCTAATAAAGTTCAGCTGATAATTTAAAAGGTTATTGACAATTTTAGGAATGTTTAACCATGCTAATAAATAAGTACCTAATAAATAAGCTCCACCTATTATCCACAAAGCAAAAATGATAGCATATATAAATGATAATATATATATATATCTGTGCACACACACAACATTTTAGTAAAACCTAATAATTTGTTATATGATTATAGAAAAGAACAAATAAGAAAATCATGTTAGAATGGTCAGTAACGTATAAAGTTTACAGAAAATGTTCCTGCCCTGAAATATATAATCAAAATAGATAAATATGCACTATTTCCTGTTTTCAAATGAATAAAATTCAGATACACTGGAATTTTAGAGTCAAGACCTTTTTAGCTATTAGCCTTTTATAAGGAGATTTCAAATTCATATCATATATACCTGAAAAACATGAACATTCAATTGACTCTCTTTTTCACATGATAATAAAATGATCTGTTGTCTAATCTCTCAATTTTATCATTGGCAGGAACCAACTATAGACATCTGTTAGCAATTTGCAGTCTCTGAGTGACCCAGGGTTTTTATAGGAGTTTCATCTGAAACTCTGAATCATTTGTTGAAAAGTTAGCTAATGTAGGTGGGGGTGGGGGCAACCAGATGCCCCCTGGGACCTGGGACTGGTCAGTTCTGGGTTTTGCCTTGCAGCATCTGTTAGGATGACCTTCTTGGTTGCTCAAGAGAGGATGTGATGGCTGGTGAAACTGCCCACCTTGGACCTGAGACTTGATGCTGAGAACTTTGTCTCTTACTTGACATCTAATTTTTCTTTAAATGTTCTCTTACTCTTTTAAAAGGCTATGTTCTGACTTGACATAGACTGTTTCTTAGGTTGTAAAATCATAAAACACACACAAATACGCACACAGACAGTGGAAAACCTCAACCCTGGAACTCCCACAGACATGGTTTCAAATCCAGGTTCAGACCAAGATGGCAGTGGAGGAAATTCTTCGCTTCATTCCTGAGTGGAACATCAAACAGTTAACCAGAGAGACACTGCACACAGAGTGTCCCATGTCCCTTGGCTTAGGGTGAAACCAGAATAGTCCTTTCACATCAGAGACCAGCACAGAGGAGTTGCAGAGGGTATTCATGCTTCACTGAGCAGGAGAGGGTGGAGAGAAAGCCTAGAAGTTGCAGTAAGAGAAGGGACACAGTGGCCTCTTGCTCAGCCAGGGTCCCCCAGGAGGGGAGAGTGAAATAGTGGGGATGTGCATACTGTTTATTGAGGGGAAATGTGTGGAGAAACTGGGGTGCTCCTCTCAAGACAGATCCCTAGTGGGAAGGAGAAACCCCTCTGAATTGCATTCCCCTTTCCTCACCCCTCAGGACTGGTACTAAACCAGCTTGATGAGGTGCATTGATGGCATGCAGACTGCACACTCAAGTCTATGGAGATGAGATAGGCAGGCAACGCCATGACACCAGCCAGCCTGGCCCTCCCCTGTACATTCCTACAAGTTTATGTGACCAAAGCATTGTGTAGGTTAAGCTACTATGTGAGAGAAAGAAGAGAGACCACATTCACATAACCTTTATTACAACATATTATCATTCTTCTATATTGTATTAGTTCTGTTAATATCTACAGTGATTATAAATTAAACTATGAGAATTTTGTAAATATAGGGGAAACACAGAGTATAGTGTTTGATATTATTTTAGGTTCGGTCATCAATGGGGGTTTTGGGAACATCTTCCTCAGGATTATAAGGAGGGACTTCTTTAGTATTTTATAAGGCAAAGGTATCCCCACTCCCCCATGTAGTGCTATGTATCAGAACATCTATTTTAGGCCCTGGTGTTTACACAAATCCATTTAGAGAACAAAGTTGGAAATTAGGGCTGGGATTTCTCGTTATTTATTTTTCTGATCCTAGAAGAGAAACAAGGGATAATTCTATTTAAGTTTTGTTAATTGTGCAGTTTCCTTCTCCATATCGGTGCATGGAGAAAATATATACTTGGACTTTCTGCCATCTTTCTGTGCCGCCATAATGGTGCGCATGAATGTCCTGGCTGATGCTCTCAAGAGCATTAGCAATACTGAAAAGAGAGACAAACGCCAAGTTCTTATTAGACTGTGCTCCAAAGTCTGATTTCTAACTGTGATTAAACAGGAGGTTAAACAAGTGTGGAGTGATCAGCCCCAGATTTGATGTGCAACTGAAAGATCTAGAAAAATGGCAGAATAATCTGCTTCCATCCCATCAGTTTGGTTTCATTGTAATGACAACCTCAGCTGGCATCATGGACCATGAAGAAGCAAGATGAAAACACACAGGAGGGGAAATCCTGGGGTTCTTATTCTAGGGATGTAAAACATATGTGCAAATAAAATGCCTCAATGGAAAAAAATATATACATATATATACTTGAACTGAGGCTCCTTAGACCCTTGTTAAGTTAAAGAAAGTTGCTAGATTTGTCTGAGCTTCAGTTTGTTCTTCCATAAACTGAAGAGATTAACAACTCACTTTCAGAATGATTTTGACAGATATATGATACATAACATGAAAAACTCACATTAGAGACATTCCTCAGATGCTGTTGTGCTCTTCACCTACCCATTCAAATTGGACAACTTGGTACTCAAAAAGTTCTTTGGAAGCTGTGTGTGTGGGTGGAGATTGTTTCAGGAGCATCTCTTTTGATGAGTAGGCAAGTTTTTTTTTTTTAATTGAATATACTTTTTCATTGAAGGAATGACTAAATGTCAGTATGTTTATGCACTAAGAGAAAAATCTTCAATCTCTTGCCCCTCTCCCACCCCTTTCCAGAGAGCCACAGGACAGACATGCTGCTGGAATTCTGGGAGCAGATTATCAGAGAAGGGAGTCAACTTAAAGAATTTCACTTAAGCAGTGCTGGCACAGGAGTACCCAGGGAGCTTGGGCTTAGTGAAAGAATATGCTGGTTACCAGGGAGAACGGGGCATGGAAGAGGTGATGGGGAAGGGGGTTATATGGGGTGTTAGTGCTGATGAGTTGGTGGAGGGTGGGTGCGATGTGCACATAAGGAGAAGTAAAGATGCAACCCCCAAATTAATTTTTTAATAATTTATTTTAAGAAAAATGGATTTTACTTAAGATTCCTGTGTTGAAAGCCAAGACTCACCTGTTTTCTCTCTAATGACCTACAAAGAATAGATTTCAGGTCTGGGGCCTCTCTGGTGGCGCAGTGGGTTAAGCAACGCACTATGAAGCAAACCGCAGCCACTGCAGCATGAATTCGATCCCTGCTGCCGGCCAGGGAAGGGACCCATATGGTGCGGCAGACCTTTCCTTCTGTGCCCGCTGCTCCCCTCGACAGTGTGCTACTGTTGATCTGCCTATTCTGCTCCCCGCTCTCTGTGGTGAATCCTCTAACCGCCCCCCCCCCCCACCTCTGGCCTGTACCCACAGTGCTTGTATGCATAAATAAATCTTTAAAAAAAAAAAAAGAATAGATTTCAGGTCTGTTGACATTTGGCAGGGCAAAAGCAGTGTGTGTGTGTGTGGGGGGGGGGGTGGTGGCAGGCAACTTATTTCTGGGGGTGGGGAATGAACTCCACCTCCCACCTAATGTCTTCAGAATAGATGGAAACTTTCATGAGTCCAGTGGAAAGAACTGGTGTTGTCCTTATTATTCTCACTGCAGATAAACTCTTAATTAAATTTGTCTTCTTTTACTCTTCTCAGTTAGCTACTTTTCCTGACTAGCTCTCAAAAATTTGTTTACATCTTACGTTGTCTGATAGTTTCTCTGCCAAATCTTTGTGTGATTTTGTATATTTTTAGCTACCAACTAATCTCATTTAAGCAGAAGTCTTTGACCTATCTTCTGGTAGCACTGATGATGGGGGAGGACAGATGCTGGCCCACTTTCGGGTGAGAAGGTGTTAGCTCAGCATCCACCTCGGTTAGAAAACCTAATCTCCCAACTGAGGCAGGACATAATATGCTTTGGAACTTCACTTTATTTTTTAAGTCCTCTGCCCTTTAATCAGGCACATTTATGACACTGAGCAAAGCTAATAAAACAAAAATGCAAAGAAAAGTCTTTAAACTCGTATTATCTTAAGTTGGGGGATCTCAAGATAAAATTCAAACATCGTATAAAGTTGGATGGGAGAAATATCATAACTTTATTTTTAATAATTTGACATAGGGGCCCTCCATGGTGGCCTAGGGGTTAAATCTTAGTGTTATCACTGCTGCAGCCTGATTTCGATCCCCAGCCAGGGAGCTAACGCACACAGGGATCAGAAAACTCTCCTGTCTTACCCCGCTGCTCCCCTTAGCAGTGTATTTTAGTAGATCTGCCTGTTCTGCTCCCCACTCTGTCTTTGTCCTTGGTACCTCTGGCTTACACCCCAGTTCTTCATAACAAAAAATAGATATATAAAATTAAAAAAAAAAGAAATTTGACACATCCGTCAATTGAGAATTAAAGTACAAACTACAGTGATAATGGCAATAATGGCAATATTTATGACTTTAAACACCTAAATTAGCAAATGCAATTCACCTCTGCTACATATGACTAATGGTTAAAACTATACAGGTTGAATGCATCTGGGGGAAAAAAAGCAGGGAGGCCTACAAAGTGTCTTTCTGCTGGAGATTTGCTTTGGTTTCTTGTTTTTGTATTTGTTTTCAGTGAATGAAATGAACAAGAGCACCAGATTGGCAGGTAGAAGACCTTGTTATATTTTCAGGTAGCCTTGAAAATCACCCAGTATCAAATGGGAAATTGGATTAGGTGGCATGCAAGGTCCCTTCCATATCTCTGGATCTGTAAGATTTTAAAAGTTTCCTTGTGTGGTTACATAATTATCTGAGAAGTAGAAAGATAATACTTAAACAGTGAATGTACTGTGACCCTTGAAATCCCTTAATTTTACAAGGAAATTGTAGCGGCAGGAAAGGTGGCACAGGGCAAGTTCGGGGTGGTTCTGGGGAGACGGGTCAAGGAAAGGAGAGTCTTGGAGCCCTCAGTGGCTTTTCATGCTTTTATTAGTAGATGTGGCCAGGTACAGGGCAGACATGGGTGCCGGGGGCCGGGAGGCTGGCAGGCCTCCCAGCCCGCCGCGGATCTCACCCTCTCGGTTGCTTTATACTGCTGCTGCTCGTCAGTACTGTCGGTCCTGTTGGTCCTGTCGGTCCTAGTGTCCTCATGACGCCGCCCATTTAAGCCCGTGTCCAACTCAAGTGTGCCCACTTGCGCATGCCCACCTAGATATGCTCGCAGCACCGCAGGTATCCATCATCACAGTGGTGGGAGGGTGGAAAGACCTGATTGTTCTCTGACCCTACATAAATAAATTGGAGTTTTCAGATATCTTTTCTGCAGGAAGAATTCTTGATCTGCTTTGATAGTATCCTACAGGCTATTTGCAAATTTGACTAGTGAATAACTTTTGGACCATAGGGAAGCAATATCTTCTGAGAAGAAATTAATTTTATTATATAGTTTATTCCATCCCTATAGATGTAACTCTGAGAGAGATATTCATGTTCAGTGAGGGGGTTTCAATTTTCCATATTACTGAAGAGAAACATTTGCTGTAAATAGCTTGTACCATTAACTATAATGCATTTCTGCTGATGATCCCTCCCTCTATCCCTCTCTCCCTCCCTCCCTCCCTCCCTCTCTTTCTTTTTTTTTTATGGATTTTTTAAATTAAAATATTTAAAAATTTACATATACTTGCCTTTAAT
>JAGFMF010011673.1:6069993-6102076 GCA_019455555.1 Galemys pyrenaicus
CTTGCATTCCCACCAGCAGTGTAAGAGAGTTCCTTTTTCTCCACATCCTCGCCAACATTTGTTGTTGCTACTTTTTTTGATATGTGCCATTCTCACTGCCTCCCTCTCTTTCTATAGTATCTTTTAGGATGTTTTTATTTTTATTTTTTTATTTATTTTTACTTAGTATAAAATGTTTTTTATTAATTTACTTATTAATTTGTATTTGACATCAATTGTAGTCCCCATGGAGTTCCCACCACCATTTCACCAGTGCACCATCACCTCCTCCCTGGTGCTCTTTCTGCCTTCATCCCAGTCCCTCTCCTCCACCCCCTAAACAGTGCCTCTGATTTGTCTTTGCCTTTTTGTTGTTGTTGTTTGAGATTTATTTTTATTGTTATTGATTATTTCCTTGAGCCCTTTTTTTTTTGTTCCTTTATATTTGAGATGGTTTCACTTTTAGGATGTTTTTAAATACAAGTAAAAGAAAACTTCAGCTTAACTGTAGAGAATAATTCAGGAATGTATTACTCAGTATAACAGGAGGTGTGGTGTACTCAGTGGGTCACTGCTGCCATTGGGCCTCTGTTCATTCCATCTTTCTGCTCTTCCAGCCTCAGCATAAATTCTGGGTACTTTATCTTGTGTTCTCAAGGTAATAGCTAAAGTTCAAGTCTCAAATCCAGATATGGCAACATGGGTAGAAAAAAAAGATTGTCCCTTCACTCATGACTCTTTTTCTTGGAATCCCTTCTCCCTCTCCAGAAGGTCTCCCTCCCAGAAATGGGCTCAGGGACATCCCTTGATAAATCATTGCCAAGGGGAACAGAACTATTAGGACTGGCTTAAAACAAGGATATTTATACATGAGTCAGAGAAGAGATGCATGGACTTGGGACAAAACTGGGGCTTTCCTGGCAGAGAAGAAACCGTGGTGATAGCTAGCCAAGTAGCAGTATGTGTCACACCAGGAACAGTTCTCCAATTTGCTGTGGAAGTCCTTCCATTCTTCAGGCCCCCCTCATAGCCCAGGAGTTAAGTTTCAGTGTCATCACCTGGCAGAGGCCTTAGTTTGACCCCTGGCCAGGAAGCTGACAAATGGCGCAGCAGACCTCTCCTCTCTTACCCGCTGCTCCCCTCAGCAGTGGACTTCAGTCAATCAGCCTCTTCTGCTCCCCACTCTGTCTCTGGTGAATCCTCTCACCTCTCGCACCTCTGGTCTACACCCCAGTTTTCTTTGCAAAAATTTATTAAAAATGTGAAAAGTATTTCTGGTCTATTTATGATGGTTTAAATGAATTTTAACTGTTCTAATTGCTTAGGAAGAGTGAGTATCTTATTTGTATTATTTCACAATTTTCACAAGGAACATGTTGAGACTTCCAGTTCAATCCTGGGGATGTGAGACCTACCTAGCCCACAGGTTGTCTGACGCCAGCTTCTTCCGCTTCAACTTGTGCCCTGGGCAGGTTGGAGTCTGGAACCTTTGCTTCTACTCTAGGCTACGGGTGAGGCTTCCATGACCCTAAGAATGTGAAACCCCATCATTGTCTCAGGATGCTAAGACCCTTCATAAATCTCTCTCAGAAACAAAGTTTATCCTAAGCCAGGTAGTCCCTGTGTCTTTAAATTGAACTTTTAGATGTTTTACTTTTAGATAAATTTTAGTCATCTATTTTCTTATGGCTTAAGTTCAAGTAAACATTTCTTTATCTCAAGCACGTTGATGAGAATTGAGACAGGAGGCTTATTATATGTATTCACTGACACTGAAGTCTCAGGATTTTGTTGTAAAGTTGATGCAGGTCCTCAAAATCTAAGAAATGAAGCAAGTCTTCTGTTGTTAGAAATGGAATGTGCCTCCTGCTACAGCACTATGTGTTCTGACTGGATCAAAACTCCAGTTTTTATGCCTAGCCCAGATTTTAAAAAAATTGATCTTCTAGGATGATCTCCTACTTTTCCAGTTTGTTTGTCTTCCTTCTGCTCAAAGTGGCAGAGGTTGCAGACTTGTGCCATCAAAAGAAGGGCTGTGCACGTCTGAGCCTGCCTCTGGGAGCTGGCTTTCCTCCTGCACCCTAAAGTGCACCGTTCTAAGAGGTTGTAGTTAATTCTTTGTCACAGAAGGCTGAAAACCTCCCAACTCTTTCCTTTTTACTTTTTCCTGTCAATGAACCTAAAATTGTTTTCCCTGAAAATTCTCCAAAAAACTACATCCTTCTCTTCTCAGTTTTAACCAGCGCTGCCCGTGTGCTGTGGGATAAGGCCAACAGCCCCAGTGATGAGAAAAATGAACAGGACAGCAAACAACAGGATGACAAACAACAACAAAACCCCTGATAAATCCAAGCACCCTTTGTTGGTGAGTATTCAGACATTCACACTTGTCCACACCCAGGCCTGGCAGAAGCACTGAGGCTATGAAGTGAAAGCACTTGTTGCAAGTTGGATCAGACCCAGCATGGAGCAAATACTGCCTGAAGTCACTGCATGAAGAGGCTTTGCCAGAGGGTCCTCACCATGAGTTCTGTGTGTTGGGTTCTCTGCTGAGCCCCTGGGACACAGTATATTCAGGGGCAGGGCAGGGCAGGGAGAGGGCTGTGGACTAACCAGTAATTTTTGGCAAAGACTGACTACTTACTCACAGGTACTTACTCAACCAGGTACAGCTGAAAAGGGGAGAGAGATCTGAAATACTGGATGATCAAGTATGTACCAAGAACTTGACAGTGATGGTTTAGGTGAAGTACTCATGGGAATATTCAAATTCTACAACTACCCCAACTATCCTGTGGAGGAATTACCACATACTACCCAGACCCTCAGGCCTCCTTCCAAACCCTCGTAGTAACAGATCTAAAGCCACAGAAAATCACTCATGTGCAGGACAAGGAATACCTGGCACTGACTAGCTCCCCCAAGTGTCCTTCTTAACAGGTCATAGTACTCCAAATGTCTGGATCATTCATTTGTCCTAAAAGTCACAAGAAATCCACAAATATGTTATCCTGAAGTGTATGACAGGACACTATAATCACCCACTGCAGAAATTTGGTTTGTCTGAGAAGGGAAGCCTGTCAGAAGAGGGAAATGGAGAATGAAAACCAGGAATAGCCCAGTTTGGTAGGAAGAGGCAAGAAATGTCTGGAATAATCTGATACCATATGAGAAGAAGAGGAAGTCAGAAGCGTGTTACTGGGCAAGGAATCTCTGTGAAGGAATGTGCTGAGCAGTCTTTTCAAGGGCCAGTGTTGGGTCTGCATTTCAGAGAGAAGGCCATTGGCAGGGTCCAGAAACAACACCCAGGGCTCCCCTAAGAATATTGTTGCAAATCAGAAAGATCACTCACAAACATTTTATATGTGTTATTTTTAAAAGGTTATTTATTAGCATTTCTGCATTAATAAATGAAATAAATTCATAATTTTCTTTTGCTGAAAAATGCAATATCAGGTTGCAAAGTCAAGGTTATATTTCATAAAATAATTCCAAAGTTTCCCTTCTTTTCTAAGCTTTGGATCAATGTAAGGACAATACTCGATCTGCTTTTCAAAGATCTTCAAATATCCTTGTGAAACTAGTTGGGGAACTCTGCAACAACTTTCATTCTTATCAGTCTTTTTATTTTCTCTTTCTTGTGGGGGTCAATTGTGCCCAAATATACTTCCTAAGAAAATTATGTTTCATCTGAGTTTCAAATGTACTTTCATGAAGTAGTTTCTTACGGTTATTTTAGTTTATTTTTATAGTTATTTACTTCCTACTGTTTCTTAGTTTGTATACAAGAGTTGTAGGCTTTTTAAAACAATTAAAATTTCTTTAAGATGAATTTTTAAGGTTTACAGATGAAAGGGAATTTTGTTATTTTATTTTTAAAATTATTTTATGGCTTTATTGCATAGTAATCAGCAAATATTGCCTATGCTATTTCAACTTTTTAGAATTTATCAAGATTTTCTTTGTGATATGATGTGATCAATTTTCCTGAATGCACCAATCTTAAGTATTCTTTTTTTTTCAAAGATTTATTTATTTATGCATACAAAGCTGGGCTACAGGCCAGAGGCACGGGAGGTGAGAGGATTCACCAGAGACAGAGTGAGGAGCAGAACAGGCAGATCCACTGAAATACACTGCTAAGGGGAACAGCGGATGAGGCAGGAGAGGTCTGCTGTGCACGTGGGTCACCTCCCTGGTCAGGGATCAAACTCACGCTGCTGTGTCACAGATGCTTCATTGTGCGACAGTCAACCTGCTGTGCCACCAGGGAGGCCCTCCATTCTTAATTATTCTTAAAAATAAAAATATTCTTTCCATGTGTAGAGACCAGAGTTTGATTGATATATATATGTGTATATATATATAAATCAGAGCTATCAAGTTTAAAATATGAGTTCTACATGATTGATTTTATTTACCCACTTGATCTGTGATAAACCAGAGAGACCCAGAGTGAAACCATCATGTTCAGTTGATTTTTCCTTTTGTCTTCTAGAATTTCAATTTTTTGGAGTGTTATTGCTTTGTTATTTGGTGATTAGCTATTTATAACTGTTAATTCTTCTCTATAAATCACAACCTTTAGCATTATAAGGTGTTTTTGTTTCTTTTTCTTAATCCCTTTTTGGCCTGAATGTCAACTTATATAAAAGTTCATGACCCCTGCTTTCTTCCTATGCATTGTCCCTAAATCTGTTTTAAATACCTTTCTATTTTCATAATAGAAATATATATTATTTATATTATTATATAATATATATTATATATGATATTTTTAACCCTCTGTTTACTTTTGAAAGGATCTATTAATCCTCTACCATAAGCAATGGTAAAATTCATATGGTTTCTCTCCCTCCCCATTCTATTACAAACTGGTTTTGGACAATAATATAGTACTCAGTACCAGTAATCTCTATCCTTTTAAAAGGTTACAGTTTTATTACTTATCAGCTCTTGTGTCATTCGTAGTTTAGGAAAATAAATCAAATAGAAACAACAAATATTGGCACCTATATAGAGAAAAAGGAATCTGTGTACAGTGTTGGTAGAAATGTAAACTATGGAAGACAGTTTGGAAGTTCCTCAAAATATAAAAAAATGACTCTACTATGTGCTCCAACAATTCCACTACTAAGTTTCTACCCAAAGAATACAAATTTGGGCCTCCCTGGTGGTGCAGTGGGTTAAGCAACGCACTATGGAGCAAACTGCAGCCACTGCAGCATGAGTTCGATCCCTGCTGCCGGCCAGGGAGGGGACCCACATGGCATAACAGACCTCTCCTGCTGTGCCCACTGCTCCCCTCAGCAGTGTACTTCTGTTGATCTGCCTGTTCTGCTCCCCGCTCTCTGTGGTGAATCCTCTCACCCCCACACACCTCTGGCCTGTACCCCAGTGCTTGTATGCATAAATAAATAAATCTTTAAAAAAAATAAAAAAAGCAAAAAAAAAAAAAGAATACAAATTCATTCATTTCAAGGGATATAGGTACTCTGTGTTCATTTTAGCACTATTTACAATAGGCAAGTTCAGTGGATGAAGGAGATGCATTTACACACAATGGAATACAACTCAGTTACCAAAAAATAAAAGAAAAGATGAACTCTAGTCATTTGTGACAACATGAATGACATGTTGTCACATGTCATTGGAGGGGAATCGAAGGGGATTATGCTAAGTAAAACAAGTCACAAGGAGAAAGACAAATGCCAGCTGATTTTTCTCATAAGTGGAATACAGAGAAACAATAAAGGAAATGACAAAATTAAACTAAAACAAACCCTAGAAAGATGACTGCAGAACTGAAGTTACCAGAGGGGTAAAGGAGTGGAAACAAAGTGGGGAGGGGATCCAGTTTTGTATGATAAAGGACTGTGGGTGCTTGGGTGCTTGGATAGCGGGCATGGTATGGTAAAGTACATCTGAGGATATGTGAACTTATTCCCCTATATCATACACAGTGTTAAGAAACCAATGTTATCTCAATAAAGAAAAGAAAATTATAAAAATAAGGAAATCCTAGCTGAATTGTCTACCCTTCAAGCAACTGACTTGATGCTTTTCTGAATTGTGGTTTGGAGTCAGGAGTGACCACGTTGTATTAGTCTGAAAGCTCTCTTTTCTTATAGAGTCTGTTAATATGTTCTCCATCTGACCACGGAGGTAAGTTTAGGGATCACGTGAGGCCAGTCAAATTTCTGTTCTGTGATTAATATTACATCTGAGAGAGAACAAAGCCTCCTGTGCTCACTATCTTCTATTTGCTTTTCCAGACACATACTTGCCCTGTGTTTACTGGTTCAGTGACCTGGTGGGTTTCCCAGTCTTTCAACCTCACACTGAACTGAACTACTGGAGGTACTGCCAGGAGATCAGTGGGAGAGAGGGCAGTTTGCTATGGCATCTACTAAATGCCAAAGCTTCTGTCAGAAATCCCTCCCCATTTGCAGCAACCTATTAGTTCCCATTAACCAGTTCTTTTCCCTGTTTCTACCACTGCTTGTGGTTTGCTTAAAACTCGCAGTCATCTCTATAAATGTCCCCTTTGTTAAATTACTCTCACATCACCTAATTTTGAGTGTACTCCTTGTTTCCTGCTGGTATTCTTTTCTCTAAATGGAGGTGAGACTTGGTTTGCTAGCAGTTACCAGACAATTGAGCAGAAATAGGGCCAAGAGAAAAATTGAAATCTGCAAACATTTTTTGAGCATCTGGCCTCAGTTTGAGCTGCAGCTAGCTATAACCTTGTCTTCCCAGAGATATGAACAAATAAATGCTAATTTTAAAATATTAATAATTTTGTTATAACGTTCATAGAATTTATGTGAAGTGACCAATGGCAAGTCCCTTCATTTCTTGATTTCTTTATCTTTCTAATTAAATGTTCACCTGTCTCTACTAGCCCATCATGTGGTATGTTTAATTAAGGCCTTAAAAAAGGCCTTAAAATAGACTTATTTTATGCCCAAGATAGTGGCAATGCAATTCAGGGTTTAAAAAATCATTGAAAGAAGTATTTATCATTTTCTCTCAAATGATTTACAACATTATATAGAAATTTTACACCTGATAAAATGTACTAGTGACACTGAGGCCTAGGAAGAGAGGACAGGTAAAAAAGATATTCTCTTCATTTGGGTCCCAGGAAGACACTGGGAAATGGATAGAGCTTTTATATAGGCTTAGAGTAGGCACTGTGATTTATTTACTCAGTGTAAATAACACTGAGTAACAGTCTCCTTGCTAACAGTCTCTACTTTTATTGGGAAACCAATATGCCCAGCCCCAGATAATGGGACATTGATCTAGTCAATCTATGTTATTGTAAAATATAAAAAAATCAATGTTTTCTACTACTCTAGTGTTCCTTGAAGCAAGGATGGCTCAGATCTGGCCCATGACACCTGAGTAAAATCTACAGGGGTGTTTAGAGGAAGGTATCTCAATCTTGGCACTATTGACATTTTGAACCAGATTATTCTTTGTTGTGAAGGGCTTTCCTGTGCATTATAGAATGTCTAACACTATCCCTGGCCCATACCCACTGGATGTCAATAGCACCTACTTAGTTGTAACAATCACTAATGTCTTCTAGGTAGTACAGTCACTTCCAGTTGAGAATTACTATTTTAAAGGAAAGATCTTGTGTTGCTGATAAAAGACTACCAATGTACGTGTTACCTCCTTTTCTCTCCTTCCTGCCTTGCACAAGGGTGTTAGAATCACAGCTATAATAGTCTGAAACCGTGAGGAAAAGGTCAAAATATTCTCCTTGAAACTATTGCTACTTGACAGCAATATCTTTTAAATGTTTGTTACCATGCAGAGATTTTCTGAACTTTTAACTAAATAGACTCTAATTGATTGTACATATAATGAACTAGGGAAAGCATGCTCCCAACTTTAGCCTGTTGTACCTCTGAAGGCCACAGTATACAAGATCAAGATATAAAATTTAGGACCTCCCTGGTGGCACAAGGTTTGAGTGCCACACTGTGGAGCTTCCACAGTCACTGCAGTGCGAGTTTGATCCCAGGTCGGGGGTGGGGGTACCCACATAGCGCAGCAGACCTCTCCTGTTTCACCCACAGCTCCCCTTAGCAGTGTATTTCAGTCCATCTGCCTGTCCTGCTCCCTGCTCTGTCTATGGTGAATCCTCTCACCCCTACCTTTGGCCTGTATGCCAGCTCTTATATGCATAAATAAATTAAAAAATCTTAAAAAAAGATATAAAATCTATGTATTTCTACATACCAAAAATAAGTAATTAGATATTGAAATTGGAAAATGCCATTTATAATAACATTAAAAATATCTAATACTTGAAGATAAATTTGACAAAATATATGTACAATGTGTACACTGAAACAATAAAACATTAGAGAGAAGATTTTAATAGGTAAACCGTGCATTCATAAAATTCAGTTCTGATAAAATTTCAGTTCTCAAATTGATCGATACACACAATATAATCTCAGCAAAAATCTCGGACATTTTTCATAGAAATGTTTATGCTAGTTCCAAAATTTATAAAAATTTAAAGGAATTACAGTAATCAAAACAATGTTGAAAAGAAGAATAAGTTGGAGGACTTATACTACCTCATTTCAGACTTTCCACAGTCTGGTATTGGTATAGAGGCATATAAATCAATGCTACAGAATAGAGTCTAGGAACAGATTCACACACATATGGCTAATTCATTGTCTTTAACAAAGGTGAAACTCTAATTTGACTTGTAATGGGCAATCTTTTTAACAAATGGTACTGAACAACTGGATATCCATATTTTAAAAACACACCTAAAGTTATTGTATACATTGTAAATAGAAATTAATTTGAAATTAATCATAGAGCTGAATATATTAAAGCTAGTAATATAAAATACTTAGAAGAAAATCTCTGCTTTCTTGGAGTAGGCAAAGATTTCTTAGATAGGAAAAAAAGTACAAACCACAAAAGAAAGGAATTGATAAACTGTACTTCATGATAATTAAAAACCTCTGTTCCTTGAAAGACATTATTAGAAAATGAAATAGCAATCCACAGAGATGCCCATCTGACAAAAAGCAAATATTCTTGTAGCTTGTTTAATAAGAAGGAAAAACACCCCTAATTTTAAGATGGGCAAAAGACTTTAAATGAAACTTCACAAAACAGACAGGAATGGTTAATAAATACATGAAAAGATGCCCAATATTATTAATCATCAGAGAGTGTAAATTATTATCTTTTTAAAGATTTATTTATTTATGCATGCAAGCACTGGGGTACAGGCCAGAGGTGTGGGGGAGGTGAGAGGATTCACCACAGAGAGCGGGGAGCAGAACAGGCAGATCAACGGAAGCACACTGCTGAGGGGAGCAGCGGGCCAGGCAGGAGAGGTCTGGCGCACCATGTGGGTCCCCTCTCTGGCCGGCAGCAGGGATCGAACTCGTGCCGCAGTGGCTATGGTTTGCTTCACAGTGCATTGCCTAACCCACTGTGCCACCAGGGAGGCCCAGAGAGTGTAAATTAAACCACATTGCTGCATACCCACTAGAATCCCTAAAATTAAAAAGACTGGTTAAATCAAATGTCAAGGATGTGGAGACTCAGGAACTCACACACTACCAGTGGAAATATAAAAGATAGCACAGCCACTTTGGAAAACAGGTCCATAAGTTCTTGTACATATAAAAATATACTTATAAGATACCCATCAATTTCAGGCCAAGAAATAAAACATCTATTGACAGAGACTTTTATGTGACTAGTCCCAGCAGTTTCATTCATAATAGTAAAAAACTAGAAACAACTTCATTATCTGTCAACCTGTGAATGGATACACAAGTTGTGATATATCCATATAGTAGAATACTGTTCAGCAGTAGAATGTAAAAACTACTGAGAGACACAAAAACATGAATTGGACTTAAATATATACTGAGTAAAGCAACAAGAGTCAGAGTACATACTATATGGTTACATTTCTAAGAAATTCTAGAAGAGACAAAACTAATTTACCGTTGCTTCTTGAACACATATGAGGGAGAATTTTCTGCAAGGGAATATGAGGAAACTTTTAGGAGTAATGGAATTACTTAATTATGAATATCTTGACTATCTCAATTTCTAGTGTGTAAATTTGTCAAAACTAGCCTATCTTCACATTTTAAATGGATGCATTTCATTTTAATTGACTTAAGGTATTTGACAAAGTGAGGCCTTTCTATCGAATGGGGCTATACTGGAAGGTGTTAATCAGGGGAAAATGGTTACTGTTGATCTGACTGCTGATCTAAGTCATATTTTCTCATTATCTCATTCTCATTGAAAGAGATACCTGCTAAAGTAAGATTTTTTAACTTACTGACTGAAACATTTATTTATTTCTGCCATGATGCCTTACCCCTCTCACACACATATGCAAGAATATAGGTTGTACAAGAATAAGCTTTTTTATCTGCTTTTGTTCACTTGCCTTGCACATTGTAGGTATCAGTGAGATATACTAATCCATATGTTATTTTTGTGTCTTATTTTTCAATTGATTCTGAACTCAGAGTTGTAGTTTGTCTCTTAATACTCCTACTCCTAATGAAAAATATTAACAATAGCACAACAGTAAACCATGGAACAGTCAAAATGTATTTGCATGTTTGCTATGTGCTAGGTTAACTATGTGTTTAAATGCTTATAAAATGTTATATCTTTTGACTTTTATAATAAGCTAATGAAATGGATGTGATTTTTATTTGTCTTTTGGAATTAATAAAACCAAGACATAAAGAGATTAAGTAATTCACACATAGTAAAACAGTAGATGGCAAAACTGTGTTTTGAAGATTTATTTATTTATGTATACAAGAGCTGGGGTACAGGCCAGAGTCGCGGGAGGTGAGAGGATTCACCAGAGACAGAGTGGAGAGCAGAACAGGAAAATCAACTGAAATGCACTGCTGAGGGGAGCAATGAGCAAGGCAGGAGAAGTCTGCTGTGCCATGTGGGTCACCTCCCTGGCCGAGGATTGAACCCACGCTGCTGTGCAGCAGATGCTTCACAGTGTGGCACTCAACTTGCTGTGCCACCAGAGAGGCCCCAAAACTGTGTTTTGAATCCAAGTAATCTTATTCCAAAATGATGGCCTTACCCATTACTGCTTTCATAGTTATCTGGCTCCAGTCCATTCTCCACACAACATCCTGAACAATTTGTTTGAAGGTAGATTTTATCAGCTGAATTTTCTGCTGTAATGACTTCAATGGATCATCAAGATCATTAGGGAAAAAAATCTTGATATTATTTATATGGCCCTACATAACCTGGCCCCTGTTATTTATTCAGCCCCATTGGGATAATTTTATCCTGATTCACTATTCTAGGCCATAGTCACTGTTTTGGGGTTTCCAGATATGTCATATGGTTTCCTATCTCAAGGTCTTTGCACATGTTGTCTTAAATTACAAAGAAGGATCTCCCCCTTTCTCCCCCCACATCATTGGTTCTTAAGCTTTCTTGAGATAAATCATTTTTAGATTTTAGAGAAGTTTCTATGACCTCATCTTCTTCAAACCCAACTATAACTCCCCATTTGTCCCTCTGGCCTTAACCTGTCTTTTACAGTCATAGTACTTATCATAATTTGAAATTATTTTCCTATTTCTGTGTATAACTGGTATGACCTGCTTCACCAGCTTGGGGTGAAAATTAAGTCACAATGATTTCTTCAAGTCAGAACTGGCTCTGGTTTCCACTTGCCACATTTCCAGGAAGCTTACTCCCTTTGTGGAGTTGTGGGGAGGTTCTCCTCCCATTAAATTGTCCAATAACTTTAGGATTTACTCAGCTTAAAGGGGTTGTCCTTATCCCAAAACCTTGACAAGAGCAAACTGGAAATTCCAAGTGATTCAGTAATTCACTCTTGTTTAAACTGGTATTGCTTTCCCTGTTAAAAATTGACCCTGTTCCCTTGTGTGTGGGCCAGTGTCCACTGGACACTTGTGTCCAGACTAGCTCCTTGGCTTAGTCCCAGGCTGAGGCAGATTAGCTCTCACAGCCCAACCACCTATATCCACTCTATGGTTCTAGAAGTCCTAGCACTACAGCCTGCTCACCAGTCATCACTACCCCTTTGTGGCATTTCATGATGGGATCCATCATTAGCACCCCTGTCTTCTCCCTCAGAATACAGAGGACATACACTCTCGAGTCCTGTGTGGGTGCTTTGAAGCTACCCTCTGAGAACTCTGCCTGGGGACACATGCTTTTCCTTGTTGGTCTGCTCCTCACACCATACCCACTCCCCTGTGACCGCCTGTATAAACCACTTACTGATGAACCCTGGCTGGTCTCAGGGTCTGCTTCCGGAGGGGGAATAAGAAATAAGCCCTGCCCCACTATAAGACCTCTCAGCACCCTTCATATCCTCTCTGCTAGTAGATTTCTGAGGCTGTCTTGATCTAGAAGTTTTTAAAACTGCACCACCATGTTCTCTTTCTTTTTGTCTCAGGAAGTTCCTTGACCTTCATCAGAGTTGGTCCACCACCCCAGCTTGCCTAGAGGAATTAGAAAAGTGAGCTCTGTCAGGCACACACACAAGTGTCTTTTTATTTCCTTTCTCTAAATAATGCATGCCACTCGTTCTCCACTCCCAGGAAAGGCCACTCAAGTGATTTTTTCCAACAAAAAAAATAATTTGTTCCTTACTGATTGAGGCTTTTCCTAGATAAAAACTGTGGGAAACTTTAAATAGAGCTTGTTTTAGATTTGAAACAACCAAAAACCAGAATTCCAATATACTATGCATTTACTAGTCCCATATTTTTCTCCATGGTTTCAGACCCCCTGGTTTAAGAATTTGTAAGGCCGCGGCTGCCACCATTCCTTGCAAACAGTGGCATGTGATCAATATTTGGTTATGAATGAATCATGAATCACCAACTGCTGAATAAAACAGTCTATCTGTAAACAAGGACAAGAGTTTGAGGACCAAAGCGTTACCAGAAAACTGTCTAATAATCTTATCAAAAGCTGATCATTAACAGGTCTGCACATGTCTATATACTTGCAATTTATACATTTTCTTTTTTAATTTAAAGAAGAGATACTTTGTGTTTTGAAACATTCAAGAAAGATTTTGGATATTGAAAATGGTATAAAAATAATATAACAATCACCAGGAGACCCACTAGAGATAAGTCAGAGCCCCAGCAGTGGGAGTGGCTGGAAACCAGAAGCTGCAGTTTGTAGGCAACCTCTCCCCTCCATATACCCTTCCCCCTGTGCTTGTTCGGTTTTGAGCATGGAGGCCAAGCAGGAGTTCCCTCTGGCTGCCCAGAGCACTTCAGGATGGCTATGAGGAAGTCCGGTGGGGCTTGATGGCTGGCAGGTGCTAACCCTTTTATATTTGGCACCTGGATCTTAGAATGGACCAATAAGGTACAAGCAAATTCACCAGCTCATTAGTTAACTATTCCATACCAGATGGTTTGATCGGGCCTAAAATGGCCCCATCAATCATTTAGAATTGAAAATGGTCCAGTCAGGCAGGTATCCACTAGGGTGGGTACCCTGAAAGAGGATATAAGGCAGGGCCAACAACAGCTTGGTACACTCACTCTGTCCTTACGGGCAATGCTATATCTGACCCCCCAAGAAAGAAAGCAGCCATCAGCTGCCCTCAGAAGAAAGAAGCCAAAAAGCTTTCAGAGAAGCCAACGATTTTCACAGAGGCTGGAGCCACTGCCCCGTGGCCCTGTCTCTGACACACCTGAAAGGAGCAACAAAGACCCCAGGCTCAGTGTCTCAAAGAGATGTTTGTTGTTGTGGGCCAACAACTCACAAAGAGATGTTGATGTGGTGTTTCTGACACTGCCACCTCTAAGGGCTGGTGGACCTTGGTACTCCTGGCCGGTGCTGCCCAGCACCGTTGATGGGTTGCTGGCACTCCGTGTCTGAGTCACTTCTGAGAGCTGTTAATCATCTGATACTGCCTCCTAGTGCTGCTGCCGCCATTGTTCTCTGGTCCAGCGTTCAGTGCTATCTCTCCCAACCTTCAGACTATGGCTGTGAGCTGCTTCAGCAACATCTCAGGAGCCCTGAGAGCACCTCCAGCTAGTGAGTTGGATCCTGGCCCTTTGCTTTCCTGGTGCCATGACCCCAGCACCATCTTGGATGGTAGGCCCTTTGTTTAGGACTTTTAGGTGCTGCGGACTCTATGTAGGTAAGAGAGCTAGCTACTTGTGGCCTTAAAGCTCTTTGTTTTCCCTATTTGTTAAATGAATCTCATTGTTGTTCCCTGAACCTGAGTGGTCTTGGAATTGTGCACATGGGTGAAAACTCACAGCCACCTGTAGTCTTTTGGTCACTGTCTTTGATCTGCTGCACATTGGCTTAGCTCTGTGTAGTGGCAGGAAGGTGACGGAGTACCTTTCGGGATGGCTCTTAGCAGATGAGGGATAAAGGAAGGAGTCCTGGAGCCCTTGGTGGCTTTTTTTTTTTTTTGAGTTTCTATCCTCTTGGTGGCTTTTTATGCCTTTATTGATCTCTACATCAGAGGTGGCATCAGGTACATGGCAGACATGGGTGCCGGGGGGCCGGGAGGCTGGCAGGCCTCCCAGCCCCCAGCGTATCTCACCCTCTCAGCTGCCCCTTCTCTCTCTTTCTCTCTCTGCTGCTCTTGCTTTCACTGCTGCTCTTTGGTCTTGCTGCTCACGTTGGTCAGTACTGTCAGTACTGATGTCCTCATGACACCACCCATTTAAGCCCGTGTCCAACTCAGGTGTGCCCACTTGCGCATGCCCACCTAGATATGCTCGTAGCACCGCAGGTATCCATCATCACAGTGGTGGGAAGGTGGAAAGACCTGATTTCTCTAACCCTACACACTGTTTCAGAGACTTTAAAATATAAAACCAAAACTAAAGTCTTTGGAGGCACCTGTGTACTCCGCTCCTCCCTTTTCCTTTACACCAGACTTTAAAGAAAACCTGAGTTTTATCTGAATTTAAAGAAAGTTCTAGTCCCTGAAAGACATGCTTAACACATAGCAGGATCTTGCCCTTCCCCCTCTAGCCACAGATGATTAAACAAAGGTGGACACACTTGACTTGGTAAATCAGCTACCTCATCTCAGGAATTCAGAATTGAGAGTTAATTTTCCTTGGTGAGAAAAACTGACAGGTCATGCTAATTTTAGAGTATAGACTTGTTGGGGTTTGATCATGAGCCCTGTGCAAAAAGAATAGTGTGAATAGTGTAAAGGGATGAAGACAGCAGAGGTACAGAGAAAAGTCAATGAGAGATAAGGTGGTGTTTGTCTCTTTCCCAAATCAGAAATAGTTACTTATTTTTCCATTCCACCTTTCTAAAGCCTTCCTGCTTTCACTACTTTTGTTTTTAATTTTTTTATTTATGCTTATAAGAGCTGGGGTACAGGCCAGAGGCACGGGTGGGGGTGTGGGTGAGAGGATTTGCCAGAGACAGAGCAGGGAGCAGAACAGGCAGATCGACCGAAATACACTGCTGAGGGGAGCAGCGAGTGAGGCAGAGAGGTCTGCTGCGCCATGTAGGTCCCCTCCCTGACCAGGGTTCAAACTCATACTACAGTGGCTGCAGAAACACCACATAGCAGCGCTCAACCCCTTGAGCCACCAGGGAGACCCCGCTTTTGCTATTTTTGATTTGTGATAATCATTCATAATCTTCTCATGATCTCCATTTTTCTTGAGCTAACTTAGATGGGTTCTATTATTTTTAATGAAATCATCCTTAAGATAAGCTTTCTCCACACAGAAAAAGGTTTTATTCAGTAAGTACAAGTGGGCAAAGTTCCTAGAATCATAAAATTTGATTCATTATTTCATTTCACAGATATTAATTGAGCACCTCCTTTATAGTAGGTTTTGTACAAATCTTTGGTCCAACCTCCCAACAAGGGTGACCAACCAGCTCAATTTGCTGGAATGTCCTCAGTTTTAGTGCAGAAAGTCCTATATCCTGGGAATCACCTCAGTTCTGGCAAATTTGTTTTCTGGGTCACCCTACTTCCAACCAAAGTAGAAATCCCAGGGTGGAAGATTACTGGGACACTTATGGTAGGCAGAGTTTGAAAACATACATTTGTAGAGGTTCAAACCCACAACCCCAAAGCAGATACAATGACATAAACCTACTTTACCTCAACAAACAATGTAGGGGGAAAAATAAAGTAGGAACCCAACTACCAATTCCCTTACTGTCTTCTAGCTGTTGACAGTACACAAGCATGTGACTTGAGTTTAATAAATAGAACAATCATTGTGTTGAGTTTAATTCCATCATGATCATATAATTTCTGCTATATACTGTTTCTGGAATTCCTTTATAAATACATATTTCTTCCACTGGCAAACTGTGTGCTATAATTTAGGTCTAGATTAGTTTTCCACTACCTACCTCAGAGCAGGCACAAAGCAGGTACTCCCAAAGTCCAATAATATCCCCGGGGTTGTACCTGCACCAGTTTCTTCCTTGAGATTCTTTTGAGAATCCCTTTCTCTGTCTAAGTGGTTCCAAAGGAGCTACTGCTACATGTGCCTCCTTCATTCATTCACCAAACATCAGTTGAACTTCTAGGACTGATACACAAGGAAGAAATATGAGCCCTGAATGCCAATAAACACAGGCTTTCCAAATGTGGAATGTTTTATGAAACCCATGTCAGTCATGATGGCTTAGAGTGAAGCAGTTGGCATTAATGTACATGGAAAACTGTGACAGTTGGAAAATCCCCAAAATAACCTACCAATGACATGTAAAACCTAAAGTACAGAGCATCCAGTGAAGCAGGATGGAGAGGTTAAATACACTTCTATGAGGGAGTTTAGAGGCTGCTCTTTACTGCGTGGGCAGGGTGTGTGGTGCCTCTAGAATGGCTCTAGAAAACCAACACTGAGTCACAGTTCTGCTTTTCACTTTTTTGTAGAAGAAAATGTTTCTTTGGATTTCCTGTTTAGCCAAAATTGATCTTTTCTACAAAGTGAAGTAACTTGCACTTTCAAAAATCGGGATACCTGTGATTCAATATCACGAGTGCTAAAGTTTGTAAGAGAAATGGATCAAGTGCTAATGAGACGGAGAGAAGAGGGGACAGATAGCTGTGGAAATTAAGTTACTTTAGATTCATGCAGTGAAAAAGCAACTTCTAAACAGCAATTTTCTGAAGTAGCAAGCCATGCACATTGACATTGTTCACATATTAATGTCTGTTACCATACTGATCTATGCAGCTTTCCAGCAGGGGCCCTGGGACCCTGAAGATATGGGACCCCATTTCTCCTCCCCCCTGCCTTGTCTTCCCCATCTCAATTTCTAATGCTCTGACCAGTGGTTCTCAGTTGTGCCTGCATATTAGGACCACTTGGAGAGTTTAAAAAATTCTGGTGTCTGGTTTTCATCTCAGAGTTTCAAGTTAGTTGGTATGTAGTGTGACCTAGACATCAGGTTGCTAAATCTTTCCCAGGTGATTCAGCGCGCAGCTAAGGTTGAAGAAGATGTCTGGACCAAGACCTCTTTGACTTTGTTTTATTTCACATTCAATTAGGTAACAAGTCCTATTGACCCTCTGTAGCGGCAGGAAGGAGGTGGCACTGCAGCAGGGTTCAGGATGGATCTGGGCAGACGGGTCAGGGAAGGAGAGTCTTGGAGCCCTCGGTGGCTTTTCATGCTTTATTTAGTAGAGGTGGCCAGGTACATGGCAGGCATGGGTGACCGGGGGGCTGGGAGGCTGCTTTCTTCTCTCTGCTGCTGCTGTTGGTTCTCTCGGTCGGTCCTAGCAGTTCTGTCTCTTGGTCCTCACAGTTCTGGCGTCCTCATGATGCTGCCCATTTAGGTCTGTGTCCAACACAGGTGTGCCCACTTGCACATGCCCACCCTGGAACGCTTGCAGTACCACAGGTGTCCATCATCACAGTGGTGGGAGGGTGGAAAGACCTGATCAACCTTTACCCTACACCCTCCCTTCCAAGAAACCCCTCTCCTGTCTGTTCTCAGTCCCCCTTCCTGACCCTATTATTTCAGTGGCCTGGTCCTTGCACTGTCCTCCTACCATTTGTTTTCACCCCGGTCACCAGAGAGGTCTTATTAAAATGCAGGCTAGGTGGCAGCCTACTTCTGTTCAAAACCGTTTGGCCCCTTAGGAAAAAAAATCTTTATCAAATTTATTAGGCATATTTGGTCAGATTCCTGGTTGCTTCTTTGACCTCATCTCTTGCCATTCTGGCTCTCCTACTCACCCTCTGCTGTGTGACTGCACTGCTGTTTGCAGAGCATCCGTAGCACTTAGAGACCTCAGCCTGAACTGCCCTTCCCTCAGGTAATTGCACACCTACTCTGTAATTTTATGAATGTCTCTGCTTAAATATAATCTTCACTGAGGACTTTAGACCACTCTCTCTAAAATAGCACCCCCAGCCATCATTCTCTATCCCTTGTCACTCTTCGTTTTTCTTCTTATCATTTATCCTGACCTATGACATGTTTTCATGTATTTGTTGTTGCTCCTCCCTTTATTAGGGACATCAGCTATCTTATTCTCTGCTGCAACTATAGTACACAGAATAATAAAGTGTTTAATTTGTTGAAAGAATGAAAGATGACAGGTCATTTTTAATGCCTAAGAAAAGGTCTGGTATTGCCTAAGTAGAGCAAGTCCATGTAAGTTCACTTAGTTCTGCCACTTAAAGCCTAATTGATCCCAAGCAAGTTATTTAACCTCTCTTAACATCAGTGTCCTTGAATCTGTCAAATGATAACAGAAACTCTGGGCCTCAAAAATTTGTTGGGAGGATTTCATAGAATTCTTTGTAAATGTTTGAGCAAAGCACACCTGGAAATGGGAAAACTTGTCCAATAAATAGTTGCTATAATGATTGTGTATAGGATTAGCAGGGTCAGAGAAGGTGAGCTACCACCCAGAGCCAGGTACTCTTCCTTGCGAAGGGAGAAGTCCTAGCCAAAGCACAGCTATGGGAGGCAGGGAGTTGAGGCTGAAGGTGCAGGTTGGTGTTTGATGATGATTGGTCTTAAAGTCAATTTTTCGTATCTCCAAATTGCACAGTTTCTTTGAGCATCAAAAAAGTTTCTGTACAGGAGGAAGTTCTCTTTAAACCATAAATTGCCATAATAAGTCTCTTATTATGATCTTCCCATTTTTCTTCTGGCTGTATAAATACCTGTCTGCCCTCATCTCTGTATAGGATGGCCTATCCTATAGACTCTGACTTTCTTGGGGAAATATTAAAGAGCAAGTAAGAACATTGTTAGTTTTCTGTCTCTATCTTTGCTCAGTAGACTCAGATTTCCCCCAAATTTGTTTCATATCATTTTAGCCTATTTTAATGTATGTTTTTGGCAAAGCAAATGCTCTTTTAGTTGTTCTATTTTATCACATTATAATTCCTTTAGTGTTTCTAATGTAAATATTATCCTCATCTTTGTTTTATAATCCATTTTTTTCATTTGTTTATATATATTTATATGTGTGTGTGTATATATAAACTTTAGCTCATTTTTACTCCTGTAATCCTCTTGTTATTCTAATTGCTGCAGCATAGTTGTGGTATATCTTAGGAATTCCTATTTTCTTCTTTTCTCACTATTTTTCATGCATTCATTCAATAACTTATTTACTCAACAAATATTTAAAGAGTGTCTGCTATTTACCTAGCAGTATTGTATCAAAGGTAATTAAGCAAATCAAATGGATTTTAAAATAACAACAATGGTGGAAAATAAATCAGAGAATAGGATAAGGGATTTAATTGAAGAACAAAATTTCAGTATGTACTAGGGATGGCCTGGAAGGGCTCAATGAGAAGATGACATTTTTGTAGAGCCTCAAAGGGGTTCAGAGACAGTTCTAGTATCTTGCAGAATAACACCTTAGGAAGTAGGAATGGAGAGTACAAAGGTCCTGGGGTATGAGTCACATCAGAGAATGAATAAGGAGCAATGTGTGGAGGGGGAATATTAAGACACAGGTTCATGTACAATAGGGTTCCAGGCCACCATGAAAACTCTTATGGGCAGTCATGGAAAACTTCTGTGAGAAGAACAGAATCACATACAATGTAACAGGGTCATCCTGGTTTGTCCATTGGCAGAATCAAAACTATTCTTTAGTCAGTAAGTACTGGAAGCTTCATTCTTGTGTACTTTTATATCATCTCACTGTGGAGGCAATTATATATAGAAGGGCATCTTTTAGGGGGCTTTGGCAATCATCTACGTGAGAGGTGCAGGTGCCCTGGGCCAGGGAGATGGCATCCAAAGTGGTGAGAGTTGTTTTTTTTTCTGGATAAAGATGAAGAATTGGCCTTGACCAGTATTTTGATATTGTTAGTGCTCTTTACCAGAAATGTGACTTCATTAGCATAGCAACAATTAATTTAAATAATTCTTTTTATTGCTGAAGAATCCAGGAAGCAGGTACTCCTTGTAGCTCCTTTCCTCTGACTTTTCATCCTAAATGCCAACCTCCAAGCCTCCCTACCGCACACCTCTTCGCCACCTCCCGCCCCCCACCACTTCCCCACATCACTGTCCTGGGTCCACAGTCCCCTGAAGTGACTTTCCTTTCCTAAAGGCCTAGGCAGGGCTTCTCTCCCCAAACTGATATCCTTCCCATAGTTCATCTCAGCTTCCCATTCACTCACTTTCTGGATTAATTGACATTACAAATGGATATGCATTGACTTGGAAATGAAAAAAAAAAATTCTTCATGTTTTTCTCAAAAGATCAACTTATTAAAGTTGATCAAATTTGAAAATGGCACTTTTTAAAGTCCTTGACCTAAGTATGTGATCTAAATATGCCATGTGGGGCCCCCCTGGTGGCGCAGTGGGTTAAGCAACGCACTATGAAGCAAACTGTGGCCACTGCAGAATGAGTTCGATCCCTGCCACCGGCCAGGGAGGGGACCCACATGGTGCGGCAGACCTTTCCTGCCTCGCCCATTGCTCCCCTCAGCAGTGTATTTCAGTTTATCTGCCTGTTCTGCTCCCCTCTCTATCTCTGTTGAATCCTCTCACCCCCACACCTCTGGCCTGTACCCCAGTGCTTGTATGCATAAATAAATAAATCTTTAAAAAAATATATGCCATGTGCTATACTAAGTAGAATGCATATGGTTGTGATAAAGGGGAGAGATGGAAGCTCTATGATGTTAGTAACCCATCTTGCTGCCTCCCTGGGAATCTGCCCTCAGGATATATCCTGGTGTTTTATTCTCAACAGTCTTAAATATCCTGAGTGATTGATTGGGTCAGCACTATTCTTGCATGAAAACTAGTTTGCTGGTTTTTTTTTTTTTTTCTAATTGTTTTTAATAATAGGAGTGCTTTTTTCCCATTTCCAGTAATTTCACATTGCATCTCTGTTCCCTTTAAGTAGGCATGGTATGTTGTGCTTCCTATTCTTATTTAGAAGCAGAATAAAGAGACCTACAGCTTGTAAATACACAGCTACAAAACTATTTAGTAATCTACAAATTTTTTAATTCATCATATGTCACTGAATTTTGTCTTTGACTTTTCTCAATTTTCTGATACTACTTACACTAAACTATAGCATGTTCCTCGAAAATCCAGACTAAATAATACTTTCTTACTGAGTGAAACTGGGTCCTTTCCCTTTTCTTTAGAGAATATAAACTGATATGATCCAATTGCCATCAAAACCATATGAGTTTTTTTCAAGTTTGGGATGTGGGGGAGTCTTTCTCATTTTCAGTTTTACTTTACACTCTTCATATTTTTTATTGTTTTTGCTCATGGCAAACAAATAGCATTACAGAAAAGATAGTCACCCACAAACTCCCTTGTGAGGTGGGAACTTGGAGGGGCTTGTCACTCAGTACCCATTCCAATCCAGCTTCCTTACCTGATAATTCTTGTCTTGGCCAAATCACAAAAAATCAGTTTCGTCTTTCATAATGCAATATCATTGCTCCCTCTCCCAGGACTACTTTAAGTGCTGTAAGACCAGAGCTGCCAGCAGAGATTTGGAGGACTCATACCCTGACTAGTCAATGGAATTCCTGTCCTGAATGCCAGGGGTCCTGAATTCCTGCCTCTGGCTACACTGCCTCCTCTCTGCTAGAGAATCTTCCTGTCAAGATTTCAGGCATCACAATGAATGTCAAATATATAGAAATAAAGGGGAAAAATTTCAGGCATCAAAGCTTCTATCCATTCTTCAAGAAATGATACACCACTTTGTGAAGGTCTATGCACAAACGAAGAGTATCAGGGATCATTAGCACTATTTTCTTACTGTTTCCTGAATCATGTTACTTTTTCACCATTATCATCTCCAGTTTTCCAAAATGTCTAAATGCTTTCACTATTACTTGGCAAAGTAACCACTTACTAGTTACTGTTGACTTTATTGGTATCAAATAGCAAACTAACATCTGCCTTTTTGCTACCATATTCATATTGTAATTTAATTTTTAATAACCTACTGAATAGCCAAAGATATAAATAAAATAGCATGTGTACATTATAAAAGTGTTTTGGCAAGAAAAGAAAAAGGATCTTAGTAGGTGGTAAGATACATCTTGGGACTTGCTGTACCTTAATTGCATTTTAGTTACTATAATCCAAGGGATTTTCTAGATAAAAATTTCCTAGCTTTCAAATTCTTCAACCATGTCTTATTACTGACTGTTATAAATGATATTGACTGCAGGTAAAGAATATGGTGAGGGAAAGCATTTGGACAAGACATGTGCTTATACAGAAAAATAACCAACTTTAAGCATCTCACATGAAATGAAGATTAAACACACCTAGATAACTATTTTAAATAGTAGCTAATTTTTTCTTTGATTTTGTGTTTGCTATTATAATACAAAACCTTATTCTTCTGTGGAGTACTTTAAACCAGAGTAGACCTGAATTCTCTCCTTGAGCACACAATCATTTCTTCATTCCAATTTCTTTGCAATTCAAGGTATTTATGTAGCATATATTTAGTTACTTTAAATGTCTACAAAATCTGTGATTTTTTTACTGTTCAGAGTTTAGCTTTTTGGAAGCAAGTGCTTTTATTCTACTAGTTTTACATAACTGTGTTTTTTAAAAAGATTTATTTATTTATGAATACAAGCACTGGGGCACAGGTCAGAGGTGTGGGGGGTGAGAGGATTCACCAGAGAAAGAGTGGGGAGTAGAACAGGCAGATAAACTGAAAAACACTGCTGAGGGGAGCAGAGGGCGAGGCAGGAGAGGTCTGCTGCGTTATGTGGGTCACGTCCCTGGCCGGCAGCAGGGATCGAACTCATGTTGTAGTGGTTGCGGTTTGCCCCATAGTGTGTTGCCTAACCCATTGTGCCACCAGGGATGCCCCATAACTGCGGTTTTAACTATGTGAAACTTTTCCTGTTTAATTTTTGTGGACACAATTTGAATTGACTTTTGTAAATGAACTGATCTATGTTCTCTAAATTTTACCAAGCAACATTTACCTAAGGTGAGATTTTCACAGTGAAAGGCATAGCCCAAGATTCCTCCAATATGCTATATATACTATATGACTCTTGGATAAGTAGCTGCTGCTGTTTTATTGAGAGTTCTTGACAAACCTTACATTTATTTCTAGATGTAGACAGTAGAGATACAAAGATACACCAGTCATTACATTCACAGGCACTTTATTTTCAAAGAAATTATTCATTTGAACAACAAATGCATGAGCCATCTTCTTATTGATGTTCAAACTACCCATTTAAAGCAAGTGTTAAAAGAAAAAAATGCTAATGAACTATTTACTACAGTATCTTGTTGCTCACATGTATTAAACTCTTTATTCCACCTACAGACTATCCTAGGTTATTTTTATAGTTTCTGAGCCCATCTGTTCTAACCTGTACTCGATACTATTTAGAATACAGATGTTAATTACCTTTTTAATATTTCCCCCACTCCTTGCTATAAGTCTCAAATGCCCTGAAGCAACTCTCAGTCTCAACTTGCAGGCCTTTTCTCTGGTTTTACACAGCAGCAGAACTCAGGGCTCTACTCCCACCCATCTGTGGTTGGAGGGACACTTGTCTTCCCTCTAGAGACAAATAAAGAAATGATGCTCTAGCTGTCTGCACTTACGTCCCATCTGGGGTTGAATAAAATAATCTGAGTTGAATAAAATAATCTGAATTCTGACTTTCTTAGACATCTATGTAACAGGATAAGCTTAAACATGTCAGGTTACTTCTCACCCCAAAGTCTGTCCAGCTCTTCATTTTGGAAACTACTATTTATTGCCATGATGTATAGCCATGGCTGGGTTTACTCCCATGACGACACAGTCCACTGATAAAGTGTGGCACTTTTTTATGTGTTGTCCCCATATGTGCGTTCTAGCTTTTTCTCTGATAATAAATTCCATAAAGGGCCCTAAAATTGACCCTGCACTTTATTTATTTATTTGTTTGTTTGTTTATTGATTGATTGAGAAATTTTAAGATCTACTCTCAAGAACTTCCAAATTGTCACTACAGTGTTACTATGTCAACATTCTATGCTCTATCATTGTTACAGGTATGTCAACTGATTGTTTTGTTTCTTGTTTAGGAAGTTGCTATTACAATGATTGACATACATCTTCCAAAGGGTATCTGAGGACAAATAAGAAGTCCCACTTAGAATGAAAGCATTACTTTTAATGATTGCTGAGGATGACTTTAAAAGCAACTCCTTTGTAGATATTATTTGTACATTAATAAGTTCTATAGCATTTTTTTTTGGTCAATGATAGCTCTTCATTTTATTACTGAAAGTTGCAGAGGGAAGTTTGTTTTACAGTTGTAAAGGATGGACTTTTGTTCCCTTGAGGGAGTCTTTCATTTTAATATTTTACTAACCCTTTATAGTTGAGCTAAAAAGAAAATCAGAAAGTAGTGGAGGGAAAGAGCACAGTGCTAGACAAGAGCAGATTCTCAACAAATGTTAGTGAGTGAATAAATGAAAAGGAAAAAAGGAGCTCTGAAAATCTAAAAACAGTTTCTTAGGCAGGAGCTTTCAGGACTTCTGGCATCAAACTCAGCTAAAAACATTCACCTTCTTGTTCTGAGTATGATTTTGTCATAGGGAAAACAGGAACTTCTCAGGACAAGAGAATGAAAAGAAGATGAATGTTGAGAGAAGATATTCATCTTGTTCATTCATAATGTTATGAACAGAATATGAAAGCAAAGAAGAAAAAGCAGACTAGTCTTTTAAGAAAACAGAAATGTTGCCAATTTGCCTTCTTTTCTTTCCTACCCCCTTTCCTTCTTTCTAGTATTTAAATTCAAAATTCCAAAGGGATGCTTAAGAGCAATTTGGAAATATATTAAGAGAACACCAGGTGGCACAAAGCAATTTAATTCTCCTTACCAACAGAGTTAAAGATTGAGAATGCTTTTTAACAGAAGACTGGGGTGGAGAAGAAGAGGCGGTATAGGGAGTGAAAAAAACCGTGAGGTGTGTTGTGATGAAGGCAATGGATAGGACTTTCCCGAGAAATATTTTATTTTTTTAAGATTTATTTATTTTTGCATACAAGCACTGGGGTACAGGCCAGAGGTGTGGGGAGGTGAGAGAATTCACCAGACAGAGCAGGGGGCAGAACAAGCAGATGGACTGAAACACAGTGCTGAGGGGAGCAGCGGGTCAGGGAGGGGAGGTCTGCCTGTGCCATGTGGATCACCTCCCCAGCTGGAGGCAGGGATCGAACTCGTGCAGCAGTGGTTGAGGTTTGCTTCATAGTGCGTTGCTTAACCCACTGCACCACCAGGGAAGACCCTCAAGAAATATTTCAATACATGCATTATGCTTCTTTTTCATTTCACCTTCTGTTAGAAAATTGGTGGTGCAGACATTGGAGACATTTTCTCCAGAACAAATATTTACATAGAGGTACTGTGTTGACATTGTCTGGCTTTGGATTTTAGGGCGCCGACTGATGCCTCTCAAGACATGTATGTACAGAAGACAGGGCCTGCCACACCCGTAAGAAGATGCCAGTTTTGGAGACAGCTCCCCAAGTCAAATCTGCCCTCTAAACCAGGTCAAGTAGAGTACTTTTATTTTGAAAATATAATAAAGTGTCTGCCTCTGAACTTATACATATATTTATGTCCTATTGGTGTTTTTCAATGGGAAAATTAGATTTTCTAAGCACATACTATTTATTTTTTTAAGATTTATTTACTTATGCATACAAGAGCTGGGATACAGACCAGAGGTGCAGAGAGTGAGAGGAGTCACCAGAGACAGTGTGGGGAGCAGAACAGGCAGACAGACTGAAATATATTGCTGAGGGGAGACTGGAGAGGTCTGCTGTGCCATGTGAGTCACCTCCCTGGCTGGCGATTGAACTCAAGCTGCAAGGACTGCAGATAGCTTCATAGTTGTGCACCTTAACCCCTTGCGCCACCAGGGAGGCCCCAGCACACACTATATAATTAGTGAAATCATTTAAGATAAACCAGAAGATTTTACTGTTGATAATGTTATTATTTCAGTTTCTATACCCTTTAGCATGTTTCATCACTCTCCTCCTCTGGACAGAGGTCACTGAAGTTTTATGTCTTCATTCCCACCAGTGAGATTCCATAGCCAAATTCTCATCCTTTAGGATTCCTACAGCAGACAGCGAGATTATGAGGAAAACTCAAACATGATTCTACTGAACCTGAATTATAAGGGAAGTTTAAGGCTCCCCTGCGCCCCCCTCCTTAAAGTTATGTTCTCCTCTTGTTTATGAGAGTCAGGAGGTGTGAGTCAAAGAAGCAGGTAAAAAGCTTTTTCCCCTCAAGGGGGCCAAATTTAAAGAGAGAAATATGCAGACACAATGAAATGACTTTCATGAGATTTGGAGAGCAAACATTCTGATGACCAGACCCTCCATCATAAACAGGAAGTATTCTTGATCAAAATCAGAAATTCTGGCTGTTTTTCCTGTCCCGCTCTGCCCTCTTGACTAGCGCAATTGTTTCTGTGAAAGGGGCACCCTTCAGGTCTGTCTGCACTCACTTTGCCCATCTCCCTCTATGTGTTTGTGAGGTCAGCCTTGCCAAATTTTAGGCTTCAATGACTCTAGGTTTAAACATCTCTAGTTATTTGGATTTTACTTTATTGAAAAACAATGCTGTGTTAGACAATATTAAGACTGATTTACAAATGTAGTTCTCAAAAGGCTTTTTATGTTTTTTATATTATTATTATTATTTTTGATAAAAAGTTGAAGGTTAATAGCCAGAGCACTAGGAAACAGACTGGGATCAAATCCCATGCCAGATGTTCATATGTAAGTTGGATTGATACAGAACTTCCACGATATGTTATGACCATTGTGTGGTCAGGAATTTAATTAATGCGTGGAGAACACCTAACATAGTCTTGTCTCCTAGTAAAAATCCAATACAGTTAACATAAAACATTATAATTAATGTCACTCATTTGTCATGAAGTTTAAAACCTCTTGTTCTGTCCTGTCTTACTACCCTCTGTTGAGGAAAAGTCTCAGCTAGAAACTAGCCAACATTTCTCCTTAGATTTGTTGTAAAAGTCTTAGCTTATTTCCTTCAAATTCTGAAATAGTGGGAAATTTTTCATTTTATTGAGTTGGCCCAGAGATCTCAGATTCATGGGATTCAGTGACCTTCCAAGGCTCTAGGCTAACTGGCCCAGTTCCCACACCAAGCCAGAGAATTAAGGCAACTTGCAGATCAGTCAAACCACCTATGTGTAGAAAGGTGTTCCAAATCCCTGGGAATTTGCTCTTTGGAAAAGGGCTATTTTCCACTTTCCTGGAATGCCAGGTCTTAGAGCTACGGTAACTTATAAGGAAGGGAAAAATAAAGCTCTAGCTGCCATTTACTTATTCATGCATCAAGTATTTATTGAGAACTTACTGTGTCATTTCCTGGGAATCAGATGTCATTGGGGAAGAAGACATAGTCTGAATTTGGGGGAGAAGTGGTACGAACACCAAATTATGATGATACAAACTGTAATCCAGATCTGAGGAAGCTGAAAAGTGATATTATTTCTTCAAGTATGAATAAGAGTTTGCCAAGATGAAAACAGAAAAGGCCATTGTAGAAAGATGGCAAGCCATGTGCAAAGAGTCAGGTCAGCAAATACCCTGGCAAATGGATAAGAAGTTTAGGGTCACTAGAAGTTCTTCAGCACAGGGGCTGAAGAGAAGGTAAAAAGTAGTGATTACCTACAGCTGTGGTGCTCAGCTCCTCAGGGATGTAATTAGTTCATTTCCAAGAGGGACCTACCAAAAACCGACTCCAGAAGCTAATGAAATGACTCATCTGAGAAAAGTGTCATGGTATAAATTCTGCACAGCCAGAGGGAATGCTGAGCCAGAGAGGAGACATTTGCTGGAACATTTATTTTTAGGGTCCAGGTGAGAGCAGACCCATGTAGACAAGGAGCCTTGGAGCCAGAGTAGTGCATGGTAAGTCTGGAGACGCAGGTCTAGGGTTTGTGAAGTTCCTTTTATGTCTTTCCAAGGTGTTGAGTTTTGTCTTTTCCTGCAGGCATGGGCAAACTGTCAGACTGTATTTACACCTTTGCAATGTGGAGATTGTTTAGGGAAGAAAGACAGGAATTCATGTTTAGTTAGGGTGCTAACTCTGCTTTCAAAGGCCCTGTGAAGTCTGAAGGAACACGATGGGAATAGAGGTGGAAAGGAGAGATAAATTGTGGTAGGTTTTTCTGGACTAGAATTTGGGCTAGAATTGGCAGGATCTTGTGATTGTTGGATGAAGGTGAGCAAGGAGGGAACAGTTTTGCTAAAGATGGTCATGGAGGGAGATCTGGTTAGAATTTTCTGTTAGTGGCAGGGATCTGGGTGTGGGCTTGGGAAGAGCTACAAGCAGCAACACAGCTAACTTTGCTCCTGGCGCCAAGCTAACCACTTTACATGGGTTAATGCAATCATACTTGTTGCAGCCCTGGGAGGGGGTATGATTATCCCCACTTAAAAGAGAATGAATGAGGCACTGAAAGGGGGAAAGCATCTACCCACATTTATACAACTGGAAGTGGCTGAGCTCACTGTGGACCCAGGTTCCCCATTGCCTTTTATGACAAGTGTTTGCTGCCTTTCCAGATATTAAGACATAATTCCAGTTTGAAAGTCTGAACCTTTCCAGGATTTTAGATTCACTAGGGTGACTTAGGAACCCCAGGTGAATGACGCATGGGAGAGCAGACACAGGGGGTGAGAAAAGGGAAGGCAGGAGGGATGTGAACATATGAAGTCAAACCCACATTTTCTCCAGGGACTCCCACTGTAGAGCAAATGGAGATTGCTCAGGCATTTATGCCATTGGCCTCTGTGCCCATCACCTGTGGCCTTGAATGCAGGAGGTGCTTGGGAGTGTGGGCTTGGGGTATGCATGCCTGATGGTGGACACGTGGAGTGTGGTGTGGGCGTGTGTAACTGGGCACACCTGAGCCTGGAGGCTACCCATATAAGGGTAGCAGAGGACCATGCAGCAGAGAGAATGGTGGTGGAGAGTGACTATGAGAGATGATGCTAGAAAAAGCCCAGAGAGTAAAGATCCTGCAGAGGGCTGTGAGGCCTGCCAGAACCCTGGTCCCCGGCCCCCCTCTTGCCTTGCTGACTCTTCAGTAATAGAACAGATGGTAAAAGTGAAGGTCTGCTTTACGCACATCTCCCTAAGACATTGCAGAACAGGTGGGTCAAGGGGAGAACATAGTTGTGGCCTCAGAAGGGTTGAAAGCCTGAGGCAGGAACTGGACAGCTGTGCCCAGAGTGAATGAATAGGTTTGGGTAGGCCTTATCAGAGCATTTAGAGGTTTGGGAGTCATCCAAGATGGCTTTAAGGGTTCCATGGTGGGGAAAGGATATCTCCATTGTTGCAACCAAGAGAATTCGCTTCTCAAACAGGTAATGACACTCCTGAGGGCCTCTCTGAACTAGTTGGAAATAACCTACAAAAGGTTAGTGTTCCTACAAGTTTGTCAGTGACATGTCAAGGACAGTGTGCTTCGTTACTGTGACTGTGCAATAAATAATTATGGTAATAGTGCTCAATCTGTTCAACATTTACTCTCTCCCAGGTGTGGCCCTATGTGTTTACATGCATTCTCTTATTTAACTCCCAAAATAATGCTGAGAGGTTGAAGCTATTATCTGCCAATCTTGCACCTGAGCGATATCCCCACCCTGCCCCCAGTTAAAAAGTTTAAGAAACAAGATCCTATACCCTTACTGTGATATCAGTCTTTACTTGAATTAAAAAGTTCAATTTGAATATATCGTACATAAATTCTTAGGCTGCTTTGAGGACAGTCGACATGTTCTCCTTTTCCTCTTTCATCTGAAGTTTGTTTTCTCAGCTGACTGAAGATTTGTCTCAGGCACCCTGGAGATGTGAAGTGACATCACCATCTGATCAGCATCTAAAAACATTTTGGCTAATTTAAAAAATAGAGATTTATATTTGACCATTTGAGCAAGCTGTGTGAAAACCTTGAGTAAACAGCCTGTTCTACAATTTGTTTTTCAAACCAGCTTTTCAGTCTCCAGGGCTGAGAGGATTCTGTTTCAAGGGTGTACACTGTGAATCACAGTTTGAAAGGAAGACAACAAATATGAATCTCAGCCAAACAATTTGTAAAACTGGATTGCTGACAGAAATCCAGGAAGCCACAAAAAGCAACAAAACACAAAAAATACAGTCAAGTGCCTGGATGGAAGCTGAAGTAATGAAGAGAAATGAAATAAATGGCTGGAGAGAGCAGAGTTCCACGAGGCGGTCTTGCTTTGAAAGCTGAGTGAGCACATAGACCTCAGCCTTGAGAACATCTGGGGAACCCTTAGTGGCAGGCTTTTTTGTGTTTAGCATACAAACCAGCTACAGCCCCTAATGTGTTCAGTTTGTCCTGGGAACAGGGAACTAAATGTTTCACTTCAGAGTCATGTGCTTTGTTGTTTTGTTAATCAGTACAAATCTTTTTTTTTATATATATGATTAGCTTCATGTATTTCATGGCCTTTTAAATGATGATATGATGATGAGGAGGAGGCTTGCAGTACAAGACCAGGTCTTTCTGCTGATGCCTGAGCAGCAGGAGCCCTTGGAGCAGCAATGGCGGTGTCCTGCCTGCTGCTAGAGTTGCTGCCTGTGAGCAGTCCCTCCGCCTGGACTTGGGCACGCCCTGGGTTTGAACACTGGAGTCCATAAGGTTCCCACAGCAGCAGGAGTTTCTGCAGGCCTCCCAGGGGGCTGCTTGCAGTAAGCACGCAGGCCACCCTGCAGCAGGAGGTTCTAGCATGGCCACATGGAAGCTCACCTCAGTGGGCCAGGCTTGATGGCAACCCCTGTACTACCTGGGTTTGGGCAGCAGAACCACTCCCCTTCCACCTCCAACTCCACTTCCACTTGGTGCTCAGGGTCCCAACCCCACAAGCTGCTTGTGGGCAGTGCAAGCAGCAGTGGGTGATGGGTATTTTACCACCCACCACCAGTGGCCCCCTGGAGCTCAGGCTGCTGGCAGAGGCCAGCAGTGATAGTGAAGACAGGTCACACTGGGGCATCAAGTCCCAAGTTCAGGGCTGCAGTGGGAGCTTGGAGTCCACTGGGCCAGTTCCAGTGTTGTGGTTCCCTAGAGCCTCAAGCAGGAGAAGTCCATGGAGTCCTGGCCAACACGGTGGGGTCCCACTAGAGCCCCCCTCTTTGTGTTGTTCCACCCAGCCCCATTGAAGATCTACCAGGTGCAGCCTCACGGAGGCCAGCTTTGACTACGGGTCTTCAGAGCCCACCAGCCCACCAGTGTTCCTTTTTATATTTGGCATCTGGAAAATATTGAGTGGACTGATGAGGTGCAGCTAAATGGACCAATCAGTTTCAATCAGCTCCTTAGTTAATTATTTGGATCAAAGATCAAGAATGGGCTCATCAGTCCTAGATGGTTCAATCTGTCACTTAGGATTGAAAAGGTTCAATCACGGGCCTCCCCTGGTGGCGCAGTGGGTTAAGCAACGCACTACGAAGCAGATCGCAGCCACTGCAGCACGAGTTCGATCCCTGCTGCCGGCCAGGGGGGG
>JAGFMF010011673.1:6110142-6152411 GCA_019455555.1 Galemys pyrenaicus
CTGCTCCCCGCTCTCTGTGGTGAATCCTCTCACCCCCCTACACCTCTGGCCTGTACCCCAGTGCTTGTATGCGTAAATAAATAAATCTTTAAAAAAAAATTGACATTTTAACTAAACTGATAATGTATGATGGCTATCAGATACCATCATACCAAGTAAATAATAAAAAGTGGTTCTGAGTCCACTGAATTCTCTTACTCATTCTGAGAATATAAAAAAGTAGAGACTATAAGAATATAGGAAAGTAGCAGACTTTGTGAGGAATTTTGACAATTTCTTCATGAAGGGCAGGAGCAGAGAAGTGCTAGATCCTTCATTTGAAACTTGGAGAGTATGGACTTCTAGACACTTCTAGAGCATTAATTGTGTTCTTTAGAGCTAGGGGACCCCATGGATTGGTGCCTAATTCACACTGGAGATAGCGAAAGAGGCTTGTGGTGGGCACAGAGGGTGGAGGGCTGCATTTGAGGAGCAACTATGCTCCCACTGATCCATATTCATGAACAGAGAATACATGGTTATTTCTTGCAGGTGATGGGCTCAGAAGAAGAGAGTGCCAGCTGGCAGTTACTTAAAGTCCATTTAAGTCCAAAAGAAGGAATGGGTTCTCCATCAGTAAAAATATAGAGTAAGTAGCAGACCCTCAGAAACCCAAGGCTGAAATAGGTGTTAGCCAGTTGAAGAAGACGCATTACCCAGGTTGAGTTCCCAGTAGGCTCCTCCAAGATACCTCAAACACACTGGAGAGGAAGTGTTGACACTAAGCGTTTGTCCACTCAGAGAATACCGACAGGCATTCGTAAGGAGGGCTACCTCCTCCTCCTCCTCACCTCTCTGTCCCAGCCCCTTAACTTTTTGAAGACAGAAAATGGGGACAAGGAGAAAGGGGAAAGAAAACTAGACCAACTAGACCCTACCACCTCTGGGCAAGGAAGGCTCTGTGGAGGGTGAGTGAACATGAGCATAAAAAATAGAGGGGTAAAAATATAACCCTAAAGTTATATAGGCACGTGAACAACTGACATAGTAACTTAAAAAAAAAAAGACTTTCCTTTGAATGAGGCTGAATTTATGAATAATATCTTGGACTAGATACCTCATTTCTGATTTGAAACTTTTTGTAATTGCATGATAGTATAATACATAAAAATCAAAGAAATTTGAGGAGTGACCAAGTTTTCAGCTAGTAGCAGAGGAAAATTTCCTTACTGAATAAACTTTAAAGGGATTGAGAGACACTAACATACAATGTAGAGTGTCTTACATTCTTTTATTGTGCTTCATGGAAAGACAACTTTTATAAACAGGGTAAAATGACCGGAAAGAGGACACACCAATTCTCATTATCTCTGGGTGGGTATGGGTGTTCACTTTTTCCCTTCTCTATTTCCATTATTTGAATCATGTAAACAGACTGTGGCTATTTTTGTAATCAGAAAAGATATGGTGATAAACATGTCCATCTAAAATACTCAGGGATAAATCACCACCATTATGTTTCAAAGACATGAGTAAACACTGATGAGGAAGAAAGCAAACAAAAAATAAAATAGCCATCATCATAGTTAGTATTTGTAGAATGCGCTATTTTACAAAGATTTTCATTTTAATAATCACACTTGTTTGTTACAGAAATCCTGGAGTTACGCATTTGAAGTATTCACTTTGTGCAGATGTAGAAACAGTGTCATACTGTTGGTTACTTTGCTTGACCAATAACACTACTAGTGAAGAGAAGGCTCACATTCAGATCTGTTGGCTGCACATCCTATATTCTCTCCATTTCACAATCTCAGGTGCTGTACTGCAGGAATATCTACTTGTCAGGAAATGTTCTATCCTGTTCCCTAGGGCACGTGGTGCCCTTGTGTCCAAGACATTAAGCCATATGAACTTGTCTCCATTAGCAGTGCTCATCTCAATTATATTTTACTTTCCTCTCTAATCATTGGAATCTCTATGTGTTTAACATTTCACCTTTCCCACCACCTTCAAGTTGATATTCCTGTTGAATTCCAAACTCATCAATGACTCCATCATTTGGTTAGTATCAAAATCTCAAACTTGACTTTTCTTTTATTTCTCTTCATTTCATTCCATAATTATTCATTTTTAAATCTTCACTTCTCTCATAGAAGAACTCACATTTCTGTTCATAATCTGTTTACATTGAGGCTCCATTTCCATTGAGTCTTTCACCTGCCCCTTGGCTCAGATATGGAATTTCCTAAGTGACTCTCTGCCAACCATCTGTTTCAAAATTTACCTTTTCTGGAAGCTTTGTCTGACTACATCTGATCACAGAGGTTTCTAGTCTTTCTGTTCTCATGATAAGCAGTAAACTATTAAATGACCAATTAACATTACTTTCCAGCATCCTCCCTCGCAAGGGCATAGATTATGCCTTATCTTTTTATCACCGTGTCTTAGCATATTGCTTGGCAAAATACTAATTTCCCAGTGAAGTTGAATAAGTGAATGGATACAGTTTTCACAAAAGACTGAGAGATCGGTAAGGACACCTTTGGAGTATGTAAAATCCAGATGTACAGAAGTGGAAACGGGGTCCTGGATGTCAGGAGGGATGTGGTTGAGCAATAGGGCCCCACTTATGATGCCATTATGCCACAGAGTACAGGGAAAGAAGGGGAAGTATGAATGTCTTTCCTGGACTGGTGAGGTACAGACATTGGCCATGATAAGCTGGATTTGGTGCTACAACCCACCAGTCCCACTCAGTTCTGAATCTGGACAGTTTACTGCCCATGGAGAAGTTTCTGAGGTACTTGGGGAAAAGCATGGCTGATACTGTCTCTGTCTATGGTAAGTGAGGCTGGTGATCACTCTCAGGGCTCATCATGGGGTTTGAGAAAGCTGGGATGTGCAGCAGGAGAGGGAAGGGCTAGTTATCTTAGTGCACTGTGGACATGTCCTGAGGGCAGTCACCGCCAGTGGTCACAGTGAACAGGAGGCCCAAGCAGCTAGTTGACACAGTCAAGAGGTTAAGGTACAGCACTATGAAGCTATTCACAGCCACTGCAGCACAAGTTCAATCTCCAGCCAAGGACATGACCCCCATGGCGTGGAAGACCTCTCCTGCCTCACCCACTGCTCGCCTCAGTAGTGTATTTCAGTAGTTCTGCCTGTTCTGTTCCCCACACTGTCTCTGGTGGATCCTCTAATCCCACACACCTCTGGCCTTTACCCCAGTTCTTGTATGCATCAATCAATGAATCAATCAATCTTTAAAAACAAACAAATAAACAAACACAAAAATAAGTTACTTGAATGATAGAATTATATGCAAAATATAATGGGCACCCAGAAATGAGAGAAGTATCCTTGCTGGGAAATTTTGATGACACCTTCACAGAAGAGGTAATGTCAGAGAATGAGCAGGAAATTTTTAATCAGAGAAGAGTGTTTAGCCAGAGAATCTAACAGATGACTAGTTGAAGGTGCAGGAACAACCTGGTATGTTTGACACACAAATCAGTCCACTAATTCTCTGTTCATCAAAGCCTTGGTCACCTTGGTTCTGACAACTTGTAACCCTGGTAAATATTCCTCTTTCCTTATTATAACAAAGTCAGTGCTTTCTCAACTTCACTCATGATAAGAATCACCTAGGCTGTTAGTTAAAAATAAGGATTTAGGGGGACCCCACCTTATGTTATTGAATATGAATCTCAAAAGAAAGGTCATGATAATTTGTATATTAATAATATTCTCGGTGATTCATAGCATCAGGCCACAGAGCTTTAAGAGAAACCTTAGAATTCAAGGTAGGTTAAAATACAATTCAAAGACTTCATTGTATAGATGTACAGTTTTCTCCATTTATCCATGGGGTTACATTCCAAGACCCCTAGTGAAACCACAGAGAGCACCCTTTTGTACTCTGTTCTTATACATACCTACCTATGATCATTTCATTTGTAAATTAAGCACAGCAAGAGATAAACAGCAATGACAAATAATAAAACAGGGCAAGTATAACGATATGCTGTTAAAAATGTGGATGTGTGCTTCTCTCTTCAAAATATTTCAGTGTATGTAATATTTTCAGACTGATGTAGACTATGGGTAACTGAAACCACAGTAAAGGAGACCATGGATAAGGGTCACCACTTACTACTTTTTTGTCATGTTAGACATTGCCACAAACAGTGGCTTAAAAGCAACACATTTATTTTCTCAGTTTCTGTGGGTCCAGGTACCTGCTGAGCTGGGGCCTCTGCTCGGCCTCTCATAGACTGCTAACAGGCCTGCATTCTCATTGGAGGACTGATTAGGGAAAACACTGCTCCCAGGCTCATTTATTGTTGGCAAGATTCACTTCCAGATGGAGGGCCTCTGCTTCCCAACTGCTGTCAGTTGAAGTTGTCCTCAGGTGCTGAGGGTACCCACAGTTCCCTTCTTTTCACATAGATTTCTTCACAGGCATTTTACAACAGGACATTTGTGTCTTTAAGTAGGAGAATCCTCTCTAGTGAGCTAGGATGGGATTCCTGTAGTAATGGGACATGATCACGGGTATGGCATCCCATGACCCTTGCCAGCTTCTATCGATTAGAAGCAAGTTATAGGTTCTGTCCATATGTGAGGGGAAGGAAGTAGACACTAGGGTGTAATGGACTGGGGTTGCTTTACAGTGTATCTGCTGCAATGCTGCAATAGAAGAGAAAATGGAAGGTCTGAGATTAGCTTATTAAGGTCCCAGAAGAATGAGGGCAAATCTGGAGGAAGACATATTTCTTGCTTCCCAGTCAAATGTCAAGTCTACTCTACACTGCTTCATCTTTTAATCACCAAACTATGGCTAGAAAACTTTTTCTGTAAGTATTTAAATAAATAATTTAGATTTAGATAGTAAATATTTTAGATGTGGTGGGCCATGGGGTTTCTGTTGCAGCTGCTCACCTCTGCTGTTGGAGCCATCGATAACAAATAATGAGTGAGCTTGTCTGAGTTCAATTAACTTTTACTTATTGACATTGCAATTTGGGTTTCATGTAAAGTTCCAAAATATTATTCTTGTTTTAATATTTTTCTCCAGATATATAAAACTGTAAAATCCACACTTAGGTCACAGTCTACACAAAAACAGCTTGGGGGGGGGGTCAGATTTGGGTGTGGGCTAAATGGGCAACTGTACTTTCAAGAGTACACACCTTCAGCCTCCCAGAGAGGGCAGGGCCACTCACCCTATGTGCATCTGCCTGAGGTACCATTGGTGTTTACTATGGTAAAAATAACAATCACTCAGGAAACATCATGAGATCTACCTCACAAGGTTGGGCTTCAGTGAAAATGATGCCACAGATGCCCCAGGTGAAATCCCTCCCCCCCCAAGTGACATATGTCTTGCTAGTCATTTAGTGATCGAGATTTATTTAGCAAATCATTACTGAGAAACTTTTATGGACTAAGCACTATCATGATACTGAGGACATAGTGGGAAACAACTATTTTACTTACATTATTTTTGGAACTTACATTTTTTTTTACAAAAGACAGAACAATAATTTAAAAATAAGCAATGTGTGATGTGTTGGAGGTGATAGTGGCAAGGAGAAAACATAAAATAAAGGGGACAGAGAGCAAGGAAAGCTACCAGTGTTCTATGCTAGGTGGTCAGGAAATGCAAAGCTGTTATTAGGCAGAAGCCCCAGTGAAGCGAAGAAAGGAGCCAGGCAGACACTGGGCAAAGAACATTCTAGGTCTGTTGAGAGAACAGCACATGCAAAGGCCTTGTGGAGGGAGCCTGCTCTGCCTGTTTAAGATTTGGCAGGGTGACCAGGTCTCCTGGGTGGAGTAAACAGGGAGAGCAGTAGGCAAGCTTTGGGGATGAATGTTGGGTCACATAGATCCCAGTAAGCCATTGGAAGGACTTTGATTTTGTCTCAAAACAAAATGGACAGCAGTGAAGATCTCTGAGCAGGGAAATGACAAGGTCACTCACAAGGTCTCCTGTTAGAGAGAAGGCTTACATAAGACTGGGAGATCTGTTGTTGCTTTATAAGCATAAAGATTTTTGCTTCTGTGGGTTTGAGTCCAGGACTGAGGCCAACTTTATTCTGGCCACCCAAGTAAACCTCCCCAGCTGAAACAAGTTTATAACCTCTGTTTAGACACAGAGAAGATGAAATTCCAAAGCACCTGGGGTTTTTGAAATTGTGAACTTTTGAAATTGAGTTCCTAACTTAACAGACTAACTTGACAGAGTTGGGAAGGATGAATCAGTCATTTCTTTTTCTTTTTTGCAGATTTTATTTGCTTATACAAACAAGAGCTGGGGTATAGGCCAGAGGTGCAGGGCGTGAGAGAATTCACCAGAGACAGAGTTGGGAGCAGAACAGGCAGATCGACTGAAATATACTGCTGAGTGGAGCAGCCGGTGAGGCAGAAGAGGTCTGCTGTTCCATGTGGGTCACCTCCCTGGCTGAGGACTGCAGTGGTTGTGGAAGCCCCACAGTGCCGAGCTCAACCTCTTGCAGCACCAGGGAGGCCCTTAAAAGAAGGTACTGAGGGTCAACCCGTTGGATGTTGTGCACTGGTCCAGCATACCTGAATTATTCCAGAGAACACACAGCTGGGTGTCATTGGAAAGTAGACCTGCTGTACTCAGCAACTCTGACATATGCAAGGTTGGCTCTGAGGGAAAAAGGATCTCCTTCCTTCAATCAGGTGGATGTTAGTGCTGGGAGATTCAGGATGGTGACCTAAGGAGACCTGCAGCTCTTCAGATACTCTGAGAAGCTCCCACTTAGTTTATTAATTTCACTACAGTGACTGACTCCAATGCATGTTTCCCCACTACTCATCTACATTGTTCCAGGACTTGAGAATTTCAGCCATTTAATCTTGAGAGGGTCAAGAAAAAGTGTACTCTTTCAATTATTAAACTCAATGAGTTTTTTCTCTTTCCTGAATGAAACTGCTAAGTCACATTTGTTAATGTGACTTACATTTGTTAATGTGTTAATAGTCTTTTAAAGCTGTTTCCTAGTCTTTTACCAGAAGTCCTTTAAAGTTGAGATTTACATGTGCACCTTTATTTTGTTTGTTTTCTTTTAATTATCAAATATCAGATGTCTTCGGGGTGAAGAGACTGACTTTTTAAACATGATTAAAATAGTTCCTTGATCTGTTCCCATTCCAGTCTCATTTTCTGAAAATGCTTAGATAACAAAAGAGCCTTTAATATTTTAAGCTCCTGGTAGAAACCATCTTCAACATGCAGAAAGGTTTACCCAACAGAGAATCTTGGTTCAGACTCCAAAATCTCACAAACAGCAGTATAATCTCACTACTTACAACTCTGGTTTCCTCAGCAACTAGGTCAGCATGCTGGTCTCAAAGAAGGTGAACCTGGCCTATGCCTTCAAAGATTTAGCTGAAAGCTCTGGCATTTATAAAGCATCATGTTGAGCTACCTTACCACATCGTTAGTTGCTCTGAACCCTGCTTCAGGTCAAGCAGAGCCCTCAACATGTAAGCAGCTTAGACTGCTTTGCTTGTGTCTTTTGCAGATTTGTCTTCAGTAGAGATGAGTTTTAACATTCCTAACTGTGGCAACCTCCACCCTGCTCTGTGCCTGGATGCCTTGCATGGGATCATTAACCTGCTCCTTTTTTCTTCAGTTCTGGAGCCTGGCTCTGAGAGGTGGAACGTCACTTAGTCAAACAATGGCAGAGGATTGTTTTCTGCTTTTCTGGCACTCTGAGGCCAGGTAACATGGGAGGCCACTAGGAGTGGTGCGCTCAGCTTTTGCTCTAGCTTTTTCTAGATGTGTTCTTTCAGTAGGGCAGTGCTGACAACCGGGAATTAGACCAGGAGCCCCAAACTGTGGGGGACACTGGGGACTGTAGCTAATAAAATGGATGAATATGACCCTGGACTATTTCGAAGGCGAGGACTTGCTTCTGGGCTGTAGCATCACAGACCGGTGAGTCAGGTGGCATTTGGATTACATGAGCCTCCAGGGTGAAGAGGCAGCTTTAGTTGCAAGGGGATAAGGAGTTGGCTAGAGGAAGACTGGCAGTGCCTAGATGTCTAGTCCCTAGTCCTGTGCAATTTACTTCTGATTGAACTGAATGGTTCCTGTACCTTTCATGCATGATGACTAGTTTAGCAGGTTAGGGGATCATTAAGGCTTCTCCCCTCAGTTCTTCTTCTCCTTTCTTCTTTTTATTCCCCTTTCCTGTTATTTTGCTGGACATTACTCTCACCAGTACAAATCAAATGATCTCATGCTTCACTGAAAAAATAATTTTTTAGGTTTATGTTAATATTGCATAACTACAGAGGATCTGAGTCTAAAAGTACAGTCTTTCCTTATTTCCCTTAATCTTTGAATTCTATGCTAAAGTCAGCTTTACTATGATATGGTTCCTATCAACATCAAGAAGTTATTTTTCCCCCACTTCATCATATACATTAAACCATGTATTTACTAACTGTCAAACACCTACTGAGTATTTGACTTGTGATGTGTTTCTGGGAAAATGCTGGGAATAACACAGAGTTTGCCCTCAAACAGCTTACTCCATTTGTGAGTAAATTCCTCAATTGGGCATGTGGGTCCTAATCATCAGAAATCCCATTACCTGGGACTGTGCTGTCCAGTATGGTATCCATGAGCCACAGGTAGGTATCAAGCTCTTGAAATATGGCTCAGTAAAAGTGAGCTAAAGTATATTTATAAAATTAATTTCATCTATAACTACCAGAGACTGAAAATTATAAATGTTTTTTTCTTTATATTTCTCTTGGGAAGATTTACTCTACATGGCTTGCTTCTGCCTCTCCTCTCTTCCTTTCTCACAGGAGTGAAAATTTCCTTTGGTTACAACCTCATCCCTAATATATACTATCCTATGCTTAGAGGTTGCTTATTCAGATCTGAGTCCTTTATCAGACTGGGCACCTCTTGTGGGAGAGGCCTGAAGTTCAGAGCTTGATATAAAAAAGGTGGACAAGAAGTACTTGCTGATCACTGATCCAGTTTTTGTATTAGTCTAAATGTGTATGAAACTAGGTACTTAAGATTGTTAAGTCTTTCACTATGATGTTAAATACAGTTGACACTTGTACAGCATGGATTTGAACAGTGTGTGTCCACTTAAAGGCAGATTTTTATTTTTTTAAACTGCAACTTGGCATTCATGGATTCAAGAAACTAATGCTGACTATAAGCAGATTAAGCATCAATATATTTTGGTATCTATAGGGGTTCTGAAAGCAACCTCTGCCCCTCCCCGCCCACTAAGGAATGCCCCACTTAAGTTTTAGGCAGTCAGAAACTTCAGAATTTGTACTATATGGAGGTCAGCATCCCTAATTTTATATTGTCAGCTGTATGATGTTTATGAGTAGGTGTTCTATATGCGTGAAATATACCACATATTACTTCAACTTTCAAAGTATCAGTGAATTAAAAAAAATCATATATGTCTTCTTTATTCCTAATCATTACCATTCTAAGGGTAAGATGCTGGGTAACAGAATACCATTTCTACACTCATAGGTTGTGTATTTATTACATGGAGCTCATGAATGCCGCTGTATATAATTGAAATTATAGCTCATGTGGTCCTGTCTATCCATTTGTAGATAGACACAAAACCAAGATATATGCTCCAAAACTAACTGAATCAATCAAGTGTGAATGAGAAATATAAGGAATGGTAACACTCTTAGCTAATATATATATTATAATATATATATATTACTGATATGTGCTGAGTTTAAGAAAATAAACACAATAAAATTTTTTTTATGTACTATTTGATCCTTGGCTTTGTGGATTTTGCTTCTCATTGGGAATGGGCTTGCTTTTATGCCCCCCTCAGACTAGACGCAATTTGGTAAAGTTGAGCACTTTACTGGTATGAAGGTGCCTGACCCCAATACAACTTCATGGTTAGATGTTAGATGACTGTATTAGTGAAACTAGATTTTAGGGTTTGATTCAAGCCATTAGAAGTGTCTGGTATTTAACATCACACAGCACTAATTTTCATGATCTATTAACATAAATGGAATCATTGTATAAACTGGGTAGATTTAAATAGTTTCAAGGATTTATCTGAATAATTGAATGGATGGTATAACTATTAATCCTAAGATCATAGTTTTTAAAAGTTGCCTACACCCTTATTAACTATTGAAAGTGGAAGGTAGTGAGGCAAATAAGGTAGTATGCATATACTCCCGACGAGGCTGCCTCCTTTGGGAAGATGGTCTTCTCCCACACAGACCTAGTTGTTGTATCACCAGCCCACTGATTTTTCTGAGTCTTGGCTTCCTTTCCCTATCCTTTCTTTTCTTTCTCCCCCTCTTTACCTACTCAATCATCATTGGCTATTTTGTCTTGACTTTGTTATTCTTCACCTGTATTATGGTAAAGGGATTCTGCTGTGTTCCTCATTGCCATGAACTAAACTTATACATTATTTTGTTTAAGCTGCGTAAGTCATGAGATGAAGCTCACCAGCTCCATTTTTCTGCTGACGGAACAAGGATTAAGAGAGACTGAATACTATATCTAAGGCACTAGCAAATGGTAAAATGAGGATCCGAATCTAGAGCCATGAGATGTACTGATGTACTCTAGCTATTCCTGAATTTACCGTTAAATCAGAATAATTTTGAAAACTGGTTCACTCTCCCCTGCCCACTTGCATTAGAACACAAACAATATCTATGTATAATTATCAGTAATTGTTATGGATACAAGTATTAACTCAAGAAGCAAGAATATGTCAGCATTGTTATAGTTGTTACAAACTTAATTATTTGGTAAGAAATGTGAAATATTGCAACTGAATAAGAGGACAACAGACAGCCTTTCCTAAAAAAAAGTAGAAGGAAACCTGGACTCTGCTATTGGGTCTGTCTCCAATTTTCTGGTGGCCTTGAGGAAGTGACTTCAAGACTCTATCAATATTCTTGGCTAAGGAGGATGATGGCACACAGTCCTACTTACTGCGCTGGTTTGCTTGGATAGGTGATTGGATGTGTTGGTTAAGGACTGTAGACAAGAAACACAAACTTTCTGTGACAAACTGTGCTATACCTGGGGCAGTGTGGGTCAGTAGAGCGAGTTCAGGGTTTCTGGAGAAAGCAGATGAATCTCTTTGTCTTGTGACTTTACTCTAAAATACGAGGTGGAAGCACCTCTTCCTGTTCTAAATTTTAAAGTTCTACTAGAGCTCATGTGAGCTCTTAATTATTTTAACATATCCCGGAAACAAATGGCAAAAATGAACTTACTACTGTCTCATCTGGGACAGAGGCTGGCTAATAAGGACTCCATTGACATTTGCTATTCGTCAAATACACTAACAGTTATTAGGGAAACACACAGCTAAAAACTAAGACAGAGATGAGCTTGGGCGATTTTTCCTGATTTTGACTACATTCTTCTAAAATGTCTCACGTCCCGCACGCATGCAACTCATTAGAGACTTGTTTTCTTTTCCCTAGAGCTCACAACCTGAGTTAAACGCTGGAGAATCGTGGGGATCCTTTTGCATTGCTTTCTCCCAAGGCATTCTGAAGATATTGTTCATAGATTTGCGTTAGAATTGCTTATGTTGCAGAATCTTAAGAAATAAAAAGATCGTAATAGCTAATGTCTAAGTTCTACAAGTTAAAGTGGGCGGATGACCACAGGGGTCACAGGAAACTTCAAGATAAATAGTGGTCTTAGGAGAAAAGTCGGCACGAGCCAAAGCTTCCCCAACCTCTTCCCCAAGAGCAGATTAATTCTTTGCTTTTAACGCCTAACAACCTCTGCCCGGTCTTGCAGTCGATCGAGCTGGTTTGTGCAAAAACCTCAGCCAAACTGCGGGGCCGAGGGGAGGAGTCCGCAGCGCTAGAGCCCTCGCGCGAGGAGAAACCTCGTCTGGAAACCCGGGTCCCTAGCTTCCCGAAGGGACGTGAGACTACTTCTTTCTAAACGTCTCGGGACGCTGCGCCGTCGCGCCAAGAGTAAACTGCTTTCTCTGGAAGCGAACCCTCCAGTCCCAGGAAGGGATTAAAAGTGACAAAGAAAAGGGGAGGGGTGGACTCGGGAGAGACCTTGAGGGGAGTGGAGCGTGCATCCCCGGAGGGGCTGGGTGGGGCGAGTGCAGCCCTGCGGGGTTGGCCGGGGACTAGGTGCCAACGCTCAGGGGTTGGCGGGGCGGCGCCCGAGTAAGGGCTGACAAAGACCAAGGGCCGCCTCGGGGGCTCGCGGTGCGGCGAGGGGTCCCGCATCCCCGCGCCCGCGGTAGGGAGGCGGAGGGGGCGCCGAGCCGCGGTCGGGCGCTCCGCCCAGCTGGGGAGCGGGCCGCACCTCCCCCTGCCGCATGTGCGCGCTGTTGTGTGCCCGGCCCTGCTCCTCCTCCTCCCCTCCCCGCGCCGCCGTTCCCTCCCCCAGCGGCCCCGAGTGAGCTCGAGCGCCACACAGCCCCGGGCCGCCGCCGCCGAGCGCGCCGAGACGCCGAACAGGTGGCCGGAGGCTTCGAGCGCCGCGGCGGGGAGAGGGAGGCGAGCCCCGGGCTAGACCAGGTTGGCCGGGCCGGGTCCGGCATGCGAGCAGCGCGGCCCCCCGGCGCCGCCGCCCGCTCGCGTCCCTAGTCTCCAGCGCCCGTGCAGCGGCTCCACTGCGTCCAGCGTCCAGCCGCCCCGGACTGGGGCAGCCCGGGCCGCGGTCAGCGAGGGGCGCGGGCCGGCCCGCGGCGGCGGCGACGGCGGCATGAAAGTGACCGTATGTTTTGGGAGGACCCGGGTGGTCGTGCCGTGTGGAGACGGCCACATGAAAGTTTTAAGCCTCATCCAGCAAGCGGTGACCCGCTACCGGAAGGCCATCGCCAAGGTGAGGGGCCGGGGGTGCAAGGGGCGTGGAGGGTGGGGGCGGGAGAAGAGGTAGGGGGGAGTTGAAGCGGGGGAAGGAGGAGGTGGAGGAGGAGGAGGAGGAGGGCGAAGGCGCCGGGATCAATATGGCGCTTCCTGGAAAGGGGAGGAGGGAGACGGAGGGGAGGCGGGGAAAGGGAAAGTGCGGCGGCTGGGCCGGGGCCTCGCGGGCGCCCCCGGCCCGGGGCTTCGGGCTGCAAAGTTCTCGACACGGACCCGGCCAGCCAGGCGAGCGCGGCCGCAGTTCTTGTGCCTCTGCGGGAGGCTGCGATCCTCACCTGGCCCGACGCCTCTCTCTTGTCCCTCGAGGTTCCGGCCGCCGGGTGGGCACTGGTTACTGGCGCCCAGCGGAGCCTGCCCTGGGAGCAAAGCCCGAATCCAGCGCGCTGGGGCGCAGGCGAAGCCGGGTCGGACGCCTCTTCCCAGGCGGCCAACTGCTGGCAGTTGCAATTCAGCCCCAGGCCTATCTCCTCTCCAGGCCCACGGGCATAGGCTGGGAGAAGGAACTTTTTTGGTAGGCGGAGAGTTTAATTATTCTACACACAGCCAGGAGTGACTGCATTTCTGCCCCTTCCACTCCCTTCCTCCTGGAGGGGTAAAGAACCCAAGCCTCTAGCCCTCTTCTCCCTTCCGACCGCGGACAGAGGCCCTAGGCACGTTTTGGGAACGGTGGACTGGAGAATTGTCAGCTAGAGGTCCGGAAAGTAGCCCCAAAGGGGGATACCAGCGCCCGCTGGCTCGTCAACATTTATGGGGCACACAATCTCGGCAGTTAAGCATTTTCCTTGCAAGGAGCCTTTAAAAAACACAATCCTAAAATCAGTCACCGACTTAAAAGTTTTCACTCAAGGACCTCATCTCTGGAGCTAGTTCCATAGATGCCGGGCTGCGGAGTCAGGGCCTGATTTGCAAAGTTGAGATTTCCCTTTTCCTTTCTGAAGCGATAGTAACATTGTCTCTACTTAATTGCATTTCTCCACAATGTGTCAGAAGTGAAAAGGCATTTTCTTAAATTGTTTTGTCGACTGTGTCTGTATTTGACAACAGCCTAGCCGCAGAAGTTACTTTCAAGCACCTGAGGATATTTCTTTTGCAATAGAAATAACGTTTGGTGGAAAGCATTTTCCCTTTTCAAATTTCCAGTTTGTCTGTGGTAGTGGAGTGACCTGGCTCTGTGCATTTGAGGTAGTAGGTAAGGGTGACTGTGTTTGCCTAATTGAATGTATACAATGTTATACATTCTGCAGAGTGCCTGAACTCATAAGGGGAGGCGATTGACAATTCCTTTCATTGTACTGATTTTACATACGTGAAATCAACCATATTTCACTGTGCATAGGATGGACTTTGGTTGAAAAGCCTGTTTGGGACATACACGTGTAATCGAGCCATTGCTGCATAAAAGTTCTTCGGAATTAACATTGCTCAGGGTGCTGGACATCTAGGGTACCCCTCTGGCTGCTCTGTGGGAAGTGTGCTGTGGGGCATGAGATTCCATTGTCTTCTAAAGGAAGCTAATGGTGTGGACTGGCATGTTTTGGGGCAGAAGGGGAATACAGGAAGCCTCTGGGGTATTGGGTGTATGGAACTGAGGGGGCCTGTTTGTAAAAATTGGTAGCAGTGGTTTCAGGGACCTCACAGCACAGAAAAGGGAGTGTGGTTTTCGTAAGGGAGTCTGGGAAGGCATCCCAAAGAGAAGGGACATACGAACTGAGTTTTGGTCTTGTTTTATATATATAGAGAAGTATAGTTGACATACAACATTTAGTTTTAGATGTGTTAGATTTGAGTTTTGAAGATTAAGTATGAGAGGTGACTATGTGGAAAAGGAAAGAAGGATGGATGATTCTCAGAGGGTGCTGGTAGCATTGGAGTTAGATATTAAGAGGAGTCAGATGAGTCAGGGGTTTCCAAAATGCAAACGTGCTCTTTAAGTGCAACTCATAGTTCAGTGGGTGAATTTTAAGATGGCTTTGTAATATGCAAAGGTCATTCATTGGGTCACAAGGTTGTTGACTCAGGAATGTTGTGAGAGCCTAAATATGTTCTAGGGCTGTTGATAATTTTTTCTTCTTAAATTGTCTGGTAATGGTATAGAATAACTTTTAGTCTTTCTACCAAATTCTCTAACCCTATTTAAAATGGTTATGAAGCAAAGACATAGTAACAGTTGTTTTAAATTTTTTCCTTATCTTTTACTTACCCCTTGTTTAGTAAAACAAGGTAAATTTTGTATGGACAGTTGGGTAGCTGGGTAGCAGTTGAGTGGTGTTTAGGTTGCTAGGTGACATGAGACATGATGAACTCTCATCTGGTGAGAAAAATGTGGAAAGATCATGTTTATGGCTTTGTATAAGAACCAGATAAGCCAAGAAAAAGAAAAAATGAAAGATCCCAGGTCACTAAGCCTATGCAGTAAGCATTTTGGGGTGTGATATGACTATTTGTTGGCATTATTTTTGAACTGTTTTTCCTTAAATAGTTGCATTATTTAAGAGGTTAAATAATGCATTATTTAAGAGATTAATAGATTAAATAGTTTTATTTTTTGAACAGTGAAGTAGTGTGACAATGCCAGAAATACCCTCAACAGACAGATATTTAAAGACTTATACTTAGTTAAAACTTTATTTTCCTCTAGTGAAAACAAAAACTCTGCTTGTGAAAATGTTTGATCATTCACTCATCCAAATCCTCTCTAAAGGGTGTGTTCTACTAGACATTGAGAACCATGTTACATGGACTTTTCTTTTACTTGTAATCGAGTACTGACTCTGAATGTATCTGTGTTTCTCCTGCTGGTAACTCCTGACCTGATTCATCTATGATTTCGATGGACACAGCCTAAAGCACCACGTACAGTGACTTTTTAGTATGGTGCCCTTGTTTTTGAGGGCTTTGCCTGCCACTCCTTAATTCTGAGGCAATCAATATCGGTCCCATTTTTCCTGCTATGCATGCAAACTCTCCTCAGTGGAAACATAGGAAATCCCCATGCTCATTCTCAAAAACATTGTTTTGATTTATTGGAAGAACTGCTTATATAAAAATGTCACGTTCTATGAAGAAATATGAGATTAAATTTTTGTATTTAAAAAACTAATCTAGAAGAACAGGACAATGTATAAAATGATAACAGTAGGTGGTTGCATTAATTGGGTCTGGATTTCAGAGTTGGGAGTGGTCATTATGTCATGGGTGGGGGTTTAGTCACTGGGTTTGCAATGGACTTGGTGAGTGGGAAGACTGGCCTTGATTTTGGACAGTGCTTACTAACTGGGTAGTGGAGTGATCTCAGAAAACATCTGCCTGGCCAAGATCTCTGGTTCTGTAGGTCTGGTTCTGTAGTGAGATTCAGGCTGGTGAATCTGGAGGAGAGCATCTGTTACAGTTCTAAAAAGTGGGTGGGAAGGCATGGTAGGAAGGAACACTGTGAGCAAAGGTAATTCAGGTTTTCTAGGCCAGGTGGGCTCTTAGAGAGCATTCATCTTAGATGGTGGGTCGGGATCAAGCTGAGGAGGACTGTGAATATCAGGGCAGGATGCTGGGACTTGATACAGGCAGGACTGACTGGGGGAATTTAAAGAGGGCAGCAACATTTTGGAAGATAACTAGAACAGTTGTTTGGATGGGATCCCTTTCAGTATATAAAACCCTGCTGATTGCTGAGTAATGGAAAGGGAAAGAAGGGACTGAAGGAAGAGTGAGTAAGGGGAGTAACTGGAAATCTCTCAGCTCACTATTTTCCCTTGCTGGCCCTTTTGGGAGGGGGTGGGTTGGGATTGGAGACCTAGGTTTTTTCATCATTTATCCTTGGCAAGATGAACCCTACTGAACTTCACTTTCCTTATCCCTTAGATGGAATAATTTCCTTCAGTGCTAATGTGAGTGTTGAATAAGATGATGACTGTGAAACTCTTTGGTACCACATAGTAGCTGCTTGGTAAAGACCAGTTGAATGACTAATATATTTTACTCACTGAACTATATTTGTACTCCATAGATACTTTCCAAGTTAGAATTTTTCCAAATTCTAATATTCCTGTTTGGATTTTCCCTCTTTGCTTACAAAGGTGATGTCTAGTTAACTTAAGAATTGGTAAATATGTTAATATTGCCTAAACAGCACCAAAATCAGAGGAGCAAATTTTGTGAGCATCTATGCATGGGGCATCATGGTGGATTATTTGGGTCTCTCATTTTGGAGCCAAATAGTTTCTGTTTCTTTAGCTTGGAAATCATGAAGTTAAATTTAATGACAATTTGTTGTTATTAAAAATAACAACTTGAGTTTACATGCAGTGACTTTTGAAAATGTGCTTACTTTTTTTTGGGGGGGAAGATTCCATTACTAAAACCATATTTAAAATTTTTTTATGAAAAATCTTGTGGTTTCAGTGGACATATTACATATTTACAAACTTACTGAAATTTTTAGGAATGTAGTTAAATTGTTGTAGAATCTGTGTGGAAATAGAGCCACATATAGTAAAATGAAACACATTTTACTCACATTTTCTGTCTTTTTCTCTCAAAGAGGAAAACTAAGCTAACTGTGTTTGAAAGACTGAAATCTTTCTGAAGTCCAAGTCTCATCCTACTCTTACCCCAGAGGCCAGGTACTGCTCCTTAGCACAGCTTGTCCCTTGCTGCGTCCCTTCTCCTTCAGCTTGTCTTGCAACAGACTCCCCACACCCCATACTCTCCCCACACCCCATCCTCCACCCACTTGAACTTGCTTACATTGCCTTTCTTTGGCTGTAGCATTTTCTGTTTCTTCTGCCTAGAACTCTTGCTCTATTTGTCTGCTTATCTATTTGAACTTCAGCTCATACAGACCAACCATCTCTGGGATACTGACATTGTATTCTAAGACTACTCAGGGCTCTCTCTCCTTTGTGCTTTTTTCTGGGTCTATGTACTGATCTGGATGAAATTGCTTCATTGTGTGTATATAAGTTTGTTTTTCTACAGAACGGGACTGTTCCTTCTCCTTCAGTGTAAATGTTTGAAAGCCATGGCGCTGCCTCAGTATTACTTGTATGGTCAGTATCTGCCACACAGAAGTTTTGGGTCTTGAGTAAACATAAAGTTGAGAATAAATACTTCACACATATTCTCATACAAAAAGTGCTCTTAGAAGACTATAACCAGTGCTTGCTGATTGTAAGATTTGGTGTATTTGACATATTGGCACAAACATTATAATCGAAACTTAATTTTAGTGTGATTTAGAGGAACTGGAAGTTATTTTTTGTGTCAGTTATTTTGAAGGAGTTCACACTATTTTTCAGAATAAATGATAGTATACAGTCCTGAGTTGGGTTTGGATTCAGTTTGAGACAGGTAGCCATGCAGTGTGGGAATCCAACCTCAGAATACACCTGTGCTCAGCTGGTACTCTAATTCTATCATTTGGGATCTTTTGGGTAAATGCCAGGAGTAGATAGACAAGTGCAGGAAGAAAAGTTACAGTTCACAGAGAGAGTCTGGCTGATATGAAGTATTTCATGGATTGTGGTGAACCTGGATCGGTTGCACACAAAGGTAACATTTAAAGCTCCACTGGACCCCGCTAATGATGCTCCATCTTTTTTGGAAGGTTTTTACTTCCCTTTAGAGTTTGATGGCGGCTGGTGCTGGTGAACACAAAACAGATGATTAGAGCCCTCTATATAGTTTTCAAAGATGGAAAGAAATACACAGAATTGGTCCAGGAAGGTACTTTACACAGGTCATTTTCCATGGAGGTGGAGATGGTATGTTGGGCCCACATAGTGAGCTTTCCTCTTGTGCTCGACCACTCACACAGCAGCCCTAGCTGGGAGCAAGGTCAATGGCAGTAGGCAGGAGGTTGAAAATTTATTTAATTCTGCCTACTTTTATTTTCTTTTCTGTAACACAAGGAAAATAGAAAAATAGATTTTATGAAAAAATGTAATCTGAAATAAGTGGGAAAGTGATTTAGTCATTATTTTATACTTTTTTCCCCCATTTAGAAAGAGTATGTGAAAAGGACTTGCCTTTATAACTCTTTCTCTTATATCTGGGCTTCCAACTTTAGATTTTTATGCCATTAAATTTGTTTATTCTCTTCCATCAACTAATATTAGAAATCAGAAATCAAATTTCATATTCTGTATCCACATGATATGAAATGTCAATTTACTATTTCTTTTAAAAGTCTCTTAAAAAGACTATAAAATAAATATATAAGAGAAATGAAAACACATGTGTATAAAGAGAACATGTACACAGTTGTTCTTAATAGCATTATTTATAATGGCCAAAAAATGGGAACCAAATGGCCATCAAATGAATAAAATATTATTGCTATATATTAGAATATTATTCAGTCTTAAAAAGCAATGAAGTACTCATACATGCTACACATGAATGAACCTTGAAAACATGCTATGTGGTGGGAACACCACATATTGTCTCAGTCCATGTATATGAAATGACTAGAAAAGGCAGTTTAGATTTAGAGCATAGGACTGAGGGCTGAGGTAATGCGAGTGGCTACTAATGGTTTTGTTTTTGGGGTGGTAAGAATGTTCTAAATTTAGATACTGGTGATGATTGTATGACTGTACAATACTAAAAACATAGACTTGTGTACTTTTAATGAGTTTTATGGTATGTGATTATAATCTATAAAGATGTTTAAAAAATAGACTATATTAGCTACTGTGAGCAAAGTTTCATTTCATAGTTGTGAGAGTCCCATAAAACATGTGTTCATGTATGAGGGATGCTCACAACTTCAAATGAAAACTGGTTATTTTTTGGAGTTTTCCCTACAATGTGTAAATCCAGCTCTCTCAGGGCTATTCATTATATCTAATGCTCTCTGGTAAGCTCTTGACTGCTAACCCTCAAAATCTCCTGGTCATTCCATGTTCTTCCTCTCATCCCCCAAAGGCTTTACCAACTGTTTACCTGTTCTCTCTCAGCCAGAGATTCCTCCCTGCCCTGTTCACTAGCTCCTTTGCTGAATAAGAATGACTAGGATACCCCAAATATGTCCATAGTAGAAGAGCATTTCCACAGTGTTTGTTTTTGCTCCTCAGTAGTTTTGCAACTCAAAACTCTGTGGCCCTTAGTTTTCCCATGTTTATTTTATTATATTCACAAGGTCTGGGCTCGACTCCTATTAGTTTTCTAGTCTGTGTGGTTGATTACTGTGCCCCAGGGACCATTGGCATGGATGATGTGCACTGGCTTTTCAGGAGAGAAGGAAGAGTATAGATATTCATTCTCTACCCACCTTCCTATGTGACTATTTGAGTTCCGTATATTGAAATGGTGGGTCTTGCCTCCCCCCAGCTTAAACATGTGCTTTGGAGAGGTTATAGTTGATTTGTAGAGTCCTTTAGAATTTCATACTGCTGCAAAAGAAGTGTCTTTTAAGATAGACAGTATGCTCAGAAATGACCTGATATGTTTATTTCCTTTGTGAATTATAACTAAATGTGTGATACTGCATGATACTAGATGTATGATACACATATACATATCCATTGCATATATTCATAAAGTTGGTATTTTTAGGGTGATATAAATTTAACTAGTTAAGAAATATAGTCTCCCACTTTTGATGTTCTTTAATATTCATATATTACAAGACAATTTTTTGGAGCTAATTTTTTCTGGTGTATGGGTTTTTTTTTTTTTTTTTTTTTTTGTTCGTTATTATGTTGCATCCCTTTAGATTATAACACTATATTATAGGGGTTGTATATCTGAAAATGCCTCTGAGATATTGCATAATAAAAATCAGTGTTCTTCAACACTCCAGAAAATGACTTACTATGTATCTCAAAGTCTAATAGCTAGATACCGATGGCATGTTGTGTCAACAGATTAAAAACATAATGAAGAAAGTGATGTTTTTGAATGGGTAGTTGATATGAGAGTGGGTTTTTTTAGTTGTATATCTTTGAAGCATATAATAAAAACTGGAAAAAATTTGTATTTTTTAAATTCAGTATTAAATCCAAAATTAAAAATAAACTCTTTTAAAAAAAGATTTATTTTCAATATTTATGCACACAAGAACTGGGATCTAAGCTAGAGGTGTGGGTGGGGTTGAGAGGATTCTCCAGAGACAGAGTGGAGAGAAGAACAGGTGGATCTACTGAAATACACCACTGAAGGGAGCAGCTGGTGAGACAGGAGAGGTCTGCTGCACTGTGTGGGTTAGCTCCATGACCGGGGATCTAACTTATGCTGCAGTGGCTGGCGAGAGCTTGATAGTGCTGAGGCTTTAACCCTTGTGCATCAGGGAGGCCCAAAATGTAAACTCTTTTTACCACCATGAAGACAGTGACATATAATTTATAATTCTGAAACCTAGTATGTAGTCATATGTAAATAATGGTTAGCCAGGTTCCTGACCAGCAGGATTATACTCTAAACTGAGATTTCTCTTATTACAGTCAGCAGCACCTGCAGAAGAAGGAGGTGAAATATTCAGGATATTGGTTTCTGATGTACTACCATACAGGATATGACTAATCACCAAATCCATTAAGGTTGAATATATGATATATATGGTACCTGTACAACTTTGTTAGAGATCTGGAAAAAATCTTTCAGATAAAGAGGATCTATAAGTGAGATGTATTATTTGAATTGGTAACTATTTTAACAATTACATCTGTAAGATGGTGGTGATTCAGTTTTTGCATTGTCTGAGCATAGAAAGGGCTGTATTTTAAATTATGAAGGTACAGATTAATAGGGTTTTAAATTTTTTTTTGGAAAACCTGGAATGATAATAAACCCCAAAACTTTCTATGATGTTTTATCTTTCATATTTTCTGACCCAGATATTAAAATACAGATGTCTGCAAAATGACAAAGAATTGAGTTTCATGGTAGATGCTTTTTTACTTCCTAGGAGGCAGGCACATCAGATACACACTGTGGACCAGGAATCAGATGAGCAGATTCCATCATAAGGCCATAATTTTTGACTTCTTATACCACCTACTTCATGAGATTGTTAGAGTTCAAAATGATAATGTTATAAAGCATTGTAGGAAGTAAAATGGAATAGGTACTAGCTGGTATTCTTTTTTGCTAAGAATGGCTGGTGAATTCTTCTAATTTTTTTCTCATTTACATTGGAATTGCACTAGATGTAATAAATTGAATGTATATTAAAGCTGTTCTCCCTTAAAAATTATGAAACATTCTTCTGCAATATAAGAAATATGATCCCAGTGACATTGATTTAGGTGCTCCAGAGATGTTCATAATGAAAGAGCTTTTCCAAGTCTTGGTTTTGACCTCCTATACTTTTGAGCTTTACCATATGAACCTGTTTTACTGGCAGTAATTTGGGAATGTTATATTTTGTTGGTAGTGATGAAGATTAAATGACTTAATACAGATAATGCCTTTGCCATGTTATAGAATTAATAGATCTTTTTCTAAGTTTTAATATAGTTTAGGCAAATTTTAATGACTAATTCAAAGTCTATTTGATTTATGATATTAAGTGCTAGTTTTTCCAAGATGATTTGTTAAAGTACTTATAAAAGTATTACAGAAATTTCAATATTAGCATTAACTAATAAATTAATTGTAAATAGAGGGAAAAATTCTTGGTCCTAAGAATGTTGTGATTGCCCATAATTAAAGTCAACTCTTTTACAGGTTAAGGAGAATTGTGTTTGTTTAGCTATCTTAGCTATGTAGACTTTTCTACTATTAACCCCTGTTTCTTAATAAAATAATTGCAGCTGCCATGCTACTAGATGAAAGGAAATTATATTATATATGCACATATATGTATATATAATGCACAGATGTTTTAAAGACCTTTAGCATTAACTACTAATAGTTCTGAAATACCCTGGAGCTCAAAGAGATGATTTGAATTATAAAATAAAATGAGAAAGTAAACACTTTTGTGACTTGAAATGCTTTATTATATAGGTGTCTATAATTCATATGCCTGTAACACTTCTTTACTCTTCTTTGGGTTTTAAGATGTTGGGCAGCTAAATCAGCAATAAATGAGCACAAAATATCTGGCTAAAGTTGGTAGTTGACAGATTGATGCAACTTCTAATACCTTAGTTCAGCTAAAGGCGTCCAATGCCAATCACCTGAAACTTCACCCAAGGCTTGACCTATTTATCATACTCAGTAGGGAGTGGTGCCTTGAAGGCTCTCTGAGGTGTGGGCATGGCTGTGTTAATTACATTAGAGTGGCTAAGGTATCAACAACATGTACCTTCATATTCAAGAGGACCACCTGTTCTCATTCATCTTTTTCACACAACACTGCTGAAAACTGTTTTCCTCCCTTTTAAGGTGTTAAGTATCTTATTGATTAAAATAATCCCCTCTCCCCCAGTGTGTTTAGGAAGGTTGCTAGGTAGAGATTAAAATAATAAAGTTGTGCAATATTCATATTTTGACTTCAATCCCTTTCAGTATGTTTGTAAACCTTGTTTCCCATGAGTACATTTGAAACTTTTGTATCATACAGAACAGGAAGAAGAGATATAGCAGGATAGGAGTTTGGAATATATATATATATATATATCTTCCCTTCACAGCTTCCTGTGTTTTTGTACTTCGCAAATGAAAGTGATGAATAGTACTTTCAAAAATTTTCCAGTATACTCCAGTATTTTACAACAACAACAACAAAAAAAAAACACTAGAAAAATAATTCCAGAGGAGTTTTTTCCTCTAGCTTTATTTAGGTATAATTGACAAAATTGTAAGATATTTAAGGTGTAAGTAATGATTTCACACACACATGCATGCACACACACACACACCACATTGTGAAGTTTCCCCCTTTGAAATTAGTACTCCATTACCTCACATATTTAGTGTTTTTCTTTCGCTAAGAACATTTATGTTCTCTCTTTGGGATAGTTTTAAACAGACCTTAGCATGTTTGGATAGGTGGATGTGTGGGATTTAGTCTAAAGCATAATACTTTTTGGTCCACCTAAGAGGAGAAAAGCTGCTTCTTTTGTAGATTTTTTTTTTTCTTTATAGATTGACAGATGGTATTTTCAGCTAAGTCTTTGCTTTTGGTGCCATTAAACTTTTTAGGTCAAGATTGATGATCAAAAGCTCTTGCACAGATGCTGTATTGGGGGCATTATTTATCCATTGGGAGTTGCTGAGAAAGAACCTTTAACAATTAAACATGTCGTGTTTTCTCAGTTCCACTTCATTAAGGAGTTTCAGAGAGATAGGAAGAAAACCAGGAAACAATAATGAGGAAATAACAGCAATAATACTAGTATTATCAAGAGTAATGATTAGGGCTTACGGTGAATGGGATGGATAGTAATGAGAAAGGGAAAGGAAAGGTCAAGTTGAGTAAAACATGTGAGATATGGTACGAGACAGGAGGTGTCCTCTGCTGCTTGTCATAGAAACAGGACAACTAAGATGTTTGGTTTGGAATCAACAGGGAAGAGATCTTAAGAGCAGTGAACTATATACACTTGCAAGACTTTCTCTTTAGGTTTCTTTGTGCCTATGCGTCCATGTGATGCGGGATCAGTAATATGAGAGAAAACCATGGCACGCTTTCACAGGGCTAGTAGAGAGTTTTTTTTACATACTTTCATACTCTTAGACTATTCCCACTGAACAGTTCCTACCCCCACACCAGTGTGCCAAGGACCTTGGCAACTTGTGCTTCTGGCCCAAGACTATAAACCTGGCACTACAGGATTTATCTGCCCACCTTGCAATTTTATTGCTTTAACATAGTGTTGCTATTCTTGTTTTTTCCTGTTAACATGACTGCTTATGTTCTATGTTTCTGTACCTTTTACGTATTACTATAAGTAGGGGAAAAAGGATACACGACCAGGTTGCCCTTCTTCAGACAGAATTTGCCTGTCTTCACTTGGGCACTTGCGCTGTCAGCTGGGGCTCATGTGGCCACGCCTCATCAGGCCAGGCCAATCCAGTGCTCCTGATGTGCTGTGTGCACTTAGCAGCCAAGAGTCTGGGACAGCAGGCTTGTGGTATGACTGACGAGGTGATTGAAACAGGAAATCATTTCCTCAAGGGTTTCAGAACCACAAATTGCAGTTCTTGGTAACATTTAAAATAGTGTCTTCAAATATACTGCAGCTATAATTTGTTAATATTGAATTTTATAGACATGGTAGAAATTAGTTAAGAGCATAATGTGTCTGATAGAATCCATGTAAGAATTTTTTTAAATCTTATTCAGAATTTTCAAATAGTACCCTACTGTAAGTTGGTTAGTAAAAATGTTGTTTGATAGTGAATATATACTTAGGTATTACTGCATAAAAAGCCACCAAGTCCTGATGACTTAAGAAAACAATTGTTTAATTATATCTCATGATTTTGTGGGTCAGGAATTTGGGCAGGGCTCAGCTGTGGATTCTTTTGGTTTAACTGAGGTTACCTGGGATATTCAACCAGCATATAGTCGATCTGAAGAGTCCTTGATGGTTCCATTCATGTGTCTGCTACTTTGTAGGGGTGACTAGAAGCTTCAGCTCACTGTAACTGTTGACTAGACCCTCTACTTGCAGTGTCTTCAGCATTTAGATCTCAAGATAATTGGACTTGTAATGCTGTGGTTCATGGTTTCTAGAGAAAGTGCCCCAAGAGTCAGGAAGAGAAAGCTGTCACCTGTACCTGGAAGCCAACACAAATCTTTATCCCTTTGTATGTACCTCATCTATCACAATGAATCTGTAAGGGGGCGGGGAGTTCTCATAGACTCTCTTTCTCAATGCTTGGAGTGTTAAAGTATTTGTGGCATCTTTATTCTGCAATCAGTATGCGTTCATGTTTATGTATGTGTATTGCATGTAACACAAATAGTCTTTTTATTGTTTTGTGTCATGTTTTGAAATTGTCTTTTTCTTGGTCTTTGTGTGGGTAATAAAATATATCCTGAAGTTTCAAAGTCAACAAACATAGAGTAGTTTGTGTTCATAATTCATAAGCCCAGAGATATGATAGATTTCCCAGGCTATATGGTAGAAAGAGATAATAGTAATAACACCTTAGGTTTATGTTGTATCTTCTCTGAGAGCTTCAAAATGGTTGTCACTCATGATTCCTTTTTTGGAATATCCTGTGAGGTGGTAAAGCCTTAGTATCCCCAGATTCATATGGAGCTGAAGTAATTTCATGAGTCTGCTTATGAACTGTGTTCAGAAGGTAGTTCTAATGATCTGTGTACTAATTAGAACTTGAGTATGAACTTACCTTTTTTAGATATGACTCTGGAAAATGATGGCGATGAAGTTTTATTTATCTGGTAACTTACATACCGTGCAAAAGTGTTAGGCTTTAAGAATAGTTTATTTATTTTTTTTAATGTGAGTTTTTTTGGTGAATCACAGGGATCTTTCTCTTTAAAGGACTAAATTCTACATGCTCAGCAAAGACCATTCCTCTGCCTGGCAGCCAGTGCAGCATCTTTATCCTTTTCTTTTATGATTCAAACCAGTCGTAAAGCAATTGGGATTCTGTGGGAGGGCTCATCGACTCCACTTCTCAGTGCTAGGACTATCAGAGAACTGTGACCATCTTTTTTCAGACAGACAGTGGGAAGAGTGGCCTCCCAAGTGTCACCCTCAGTGTGTGACATCACCTGTGGGTGACATTGGAAGTAGGAAACCCTGGTCTTCTGTGTAGTACCTGTTTCTCCCCCATTCCCTTCACCCCCACTGGTTCTTAGGGGTGGTTATATGCAGTTTTAAGGTTAGCTTAACTTTATTTGTTAAGCTTATTTGCCATTGCTGTGTAGAGACTAACCTTTGAATAAGATTCAGTTCCACTGTAATACTCTGTGGTATTACTTACGTTCATTCAACTTTACTTAAAGTGAGATACTTAATATATAGTTGGCTTTGGGAGTAAGCAACTCTTCAGCTACAATTTTTAATGAGTATCTCCTGATTCATGTGTATATACCACTTGTGAAGTGACTGGCCCTGCATAATTCCACTGTCACGAACTTTCTAAGTACAACTTTCATTACTACAGTCTTTGGTACGGAGAAGTCCCATGGGTTCTGCTTGATTTTTTTTTTCAAGGGAAATTCAGATTTGTCAACATAAAAATAGTCCCCAGGCTAACTTTCTGGCTGCATCGCCTATCTGTTCTTTTCATTCTGTCTCTGTCATGACAGAACTGATTGTTTGCACCAAGTTACCTTAACTTTGTACATGTCCCTTGCCTGGAATTCTATTTCCTTTGTCTTCCTTTCTTTTTTTATTTTTTATTTTATTTTATTTTTTTAAGATTTATTTATTTATGCATACAAGCACTGGGGTACAGGCCAGAGGTGTAGGGCAGGGGGTGAGAGGATTCACCACAGAGAGCAGGGAGCAGAACAGGCAGATCAACAGAAGTACACTGCTGAGGGGAGCAGCGGGCACAGCAGGAGAGGTCTGCTGCACCATGTGGGTCCCCACCCTGTCCGGCAGCAGGGATCGAACTTGTGCTGCAGTGGCTGCGGTTTGTTTCATAGTGCGCCGCTTAACCCACTGCGCCACCAGGGAGGCCCCCCTTTCTTTTTTTAAAAGGCTTATTTATTTATGCATACAAGAGCTGGTGTATACACCAGAGTCACCAGAGACAGAGTGGGGAGCAGAACCTACAGATCTGAAATACACTGCTGAGGGGAGCAGTGAGCGAGGCAGGAGAGGTCTGCTGTGCCATGTGGGTCCCCTCCCTGGCCAGGGAGCAAACTTGCACTGCTGTACCTCAGTGCTTCACAGTGCGCTGTTCAACCCGCTGTGCCACCAGGGAGGCCTTCCTTTGTCTTCCTTTCAACCTGCTTCTCCCATCTTTTCCCTCTGCATTTCTGCAGGGCTGTGAGTTTTTTGCTCAGAAAGCTTTTAAGAGGATCCAGATTGACTTTAGGACTGTTCCTCAGTCACATTCAAGGTCCTCTGCCCAGTCCTGACTTCTCTCCACCCTGGCACCATATGCCATTGCTGAGGCCAATGCCAGGCCATCTTTGCCACAGTCCTAGGCACTGTTGAAATTGTGATTTCCCCAACTCCCCACCCAATAGAGAGCTTCAAAAAAAAAAAAAACAACACAGAGTTAAAGGGATCTACAGAATCACTATACTTCTTGAAAGGAAGTTACCCTAATAATTTTGAAGGCATTAATACATGTTTTATTACTTGTAAGTAATTAAAGGCATAAACTTTTCCAAAATAATAAGCTGATACTATCAAAGGAGGATTTCTTAAATGTTCCCTTAGAGTGATGCTCATTATTTAGCACTCTTCTTCATGCAGAACCCCCAGTTCTCCCCACCTTGTCCTGCTGACAACTGTGGCTTGAAGCATTAGATTTACTGCGCTCACATGTCACCATAAAGATGGTGGGTGGATATGCAAGTTGCAGGTGGTAGATGATTTACCCATAAAGTAGATAAAAGAGTGTTAAATGGATCCTTTGTGGAAAAATAGGACCCTTAAAAACTGCAGGACAACTCAGACTGATACTCCTTTGGCTAAGTGAACCAAAAGGGCTTTTTAAAAAAAAATCTTTTCTACTTAAGCCTGAATGCATATTATGGTGTGTGTTTTGTTTAGCTGTACTCTGAGTTGTGGGATCTGTGAATTATTAATGGGAGGACAGGTATGGCTATATCAATGAGAACACTTTTTGAATTTAGTGAAGAAAGTGAACTGGTAACTTTTAACCAGGTATTTGAAATATTCATGTTGGTTTACCTTAGAATTGGGTAGGTCCATTGGACTCATCCTGTCGGGAGAGTTCTCACTCCTAATGTCGAGCAAGGCAAGAGATCCGGGCAGAATATGTTATATAAAAGTCTGTTTTCCCAAGGGATTGATCTTTCCCAGGGGGGTGGGTTGGGACTTCTGGAAGTTTAGGGAGAGGTTGATGAAACTATCTATGCAAGAAGAATAGGACTTGGAAGTTCATAAGTAACCCAAGTAAAGCTTCTTGCACTTGGAGGGTCTCATTGACTGGTGTGGAATTGTGCTGATCCGTCCCTCACTTTCTCACCTCAGTATATGTTCCTTATTCTTGTTTCTTCCACAGAAGCGGAAGCAATTCTTTTGAAGAACTTGTCCTGTAATCAGAACACAGCACTGACTTAGACCACAACTTCCTAAGCGAAAGTGCCAGCTCATGCATGGCCTATGCCCTTGCCTGAGTGACTGAGTGGGGCTGGGCCTGCTGTCATTGCTCTTGGACTTCCTGGTCTTGCTGGCAGCGGGTTCAGTGTCTTGGGAACTTTAGAGGTCTTGCCTTGGGTTGTTAGCAGCAGCATAGTGGAGCACTGACGGCTATTCAGGTTGTGGAAACTCAGGCCAGTTGCTTCTGCCTGTTTCTGTTAGAATCTCCCAGACGTGGGGTCTGAATTGTCTGGTGGCCTCCATTGCAGCTGCTCTTGCTGACTGGAGAGGATTTCTGTACTTCTTAGGGTTCATAGAAGATTATGAAATGATAATGTTTGACCAGATTTAGGAATGCGCAGTTTATATAGAGTTAAGTTTTTGCCTGTCTTTGCTTCTCTAGTGGAATTATTTTATATTTTATGATACTTTCAGAGTATATTTTATGACACTTTCAAAATATGTGTCTGTGTGCAGCACCTCTGTGTGTTATGAGTGTGTGCATGTGTGTGTGTTTATGTGCACTGTATCTGAATGCACAGGCATTGTGTATGTATATATGTGTGTTGCATGTGTAATCTGCATTATATCTGCAGGCAAGTGCATTGTGTGTTTGTGCATTATATCTGCAGCATGGGCAGATACACACATAGTGTGTGTGTGTGTGCATGTGGGAGGCAAGGATGAAAGGAATTGTTACTCAACTGTTAAGTTCCTCAGTGAAAGATTTTGGACTTATTTAACAGTCATAAGCTGTCTTTTGGTGTCTTTGAACTAATAAATGGTTCTCTTACATAATTCTAAGGATCAAAGAAATGCAGTTAGTTTTCTATGACTCGGTAAATCTTTAAAAAGTCCACTTAAATTGTGATACATTAATTTGGTATTTAGAATAACTATAACTTTTCATCTTTTTTAACTTGATTTTTGTTGCTTCCTTAAAAAAAAAAAATGCTCCTTTCTCCCTGTCATAGTATTCTAGCTTCTCATGTATTTATAACCACTGCATTGTTTGTTCTTTAGCGGGCTGGCTATGAGAGAAGGGAGTAAACCAGAGGGTACTTAAGTCATAATAGTGAAGAATTTGCTCTCTTCTTTGGGAGAGGGCAAAGCTTCTAGACTGCCATTCTCTGTCACTTGTATGTAATCCCTCATGGCGCACAGTGCGATGGCCAGTGAAATAATTTTGCTATCTCTTCCTCCCATCCCCCGTGCTTGCGCATCAGCACCACTCCTGTGCATGCCTCCTTGGGGATCTGACTGATTGGTAAATTAGTGCTGGCAGAGGACGTGGAAGACAATGTGCAAGTGTGTTTTATTTAAACAAATAATACTCTACAATTTATTTTATTGGATTTTGTCCTTCGAATGAGAACACTAAAAGTAATCTTATTACAGCCTAGAAACTGCTTGCTCATACCCAATTATAGGCTTCAGAGAGTGTTGCTGTTGCCTTTGAAAGCATAAGTCTTTAATAAATAAAGCAATTTCTAGATTCATGAATAATTAACAAGGAATGTGACAAGTTTTATCCCAGCCTAAAGCTGTACAGTGTTTCAGATAATCAGCTCTGTAGATGAAATCTCTTGTAGTTCCTGATTCAGTATCAGAGCACAGGATTCTTATGCACAGTTTGAATAAGCATAATAAACCTTTTTGTGAAAAATGTTAAGCATTAATTGTTTACGATAAGATAAATACATACTTAGGATAGGAAGTTTGGAATGTACAGATGGTTTTATAGAGATTAAGTGTCCCATAATCTCCCACCCAGAATAACCTAAAATTAGAGTATTTTAGTCTTTATGTATGTATATTTGTGTATATGTAAATACAGATGCTTTTTGAAATAATTGAAATCATGATGTATATACAATTATTCCTACTTTGATATATTAGGATTTCCCCATGTCTTTTAGTAAATAGTAGCAATAAAATTTAAAGGAGTTGTAGTATTTTATTATATGGCTATCTAAATATTTGCCTATTTGTTATTAGAAATTTAACTGGTTTCTCCATATTTTACCCTTTAAAATATAATCATAATACATAAGATGGTTCACAGTTTACATTACTTGTTTAAAGAGGTATATAATTTCTGCCTTGGGTGGGAAGGCATGAACATTAAGATTCTCAACTTAATGTACTTTGCCAATTTGCTTTACAGAAAAGTTGAAGCAGCATATACCTGGTTGGCATGGGAGATTGATCCTTGCTGCTGCCAGGTTGAATTTTCAGGTTGGTAGGTAACGACACTGCTATGCTTTGCAGCTGTGAGTCCCTGGGCCAAGGAATATGTCTCCAGCCTCATTTTGGTTTTCTTTTTTTTTTTTTAAAATCATATCAGTTTCTTTTTTTAAAAAAATATTATTTGGTGTAGAAAAACTGGGGCGCAGGTCAGAGGTGCAGGGTGTGAAAGGATTCACTAGAGACAGAGTAGAGAGCAGAACTAGCAGATCTGTTGAGGGGAGCGGCAGGTGAGACAGGAGCGGTCTGCTGTGCCATGTGGGTCCGCTCCTTGACTGGGGATTGAACTGAGGCTTTCACGATGGCAGTGCTGAGACTTCACTCCTAGGCCACCAGGGAGGCCCTTCCAGTCTCCTTTTGATTGTTAGTTGGCTATTGTGTGTGCTTCTCTTTGAAGAGTAAATGGGAGATCTGTGTAAAGAATCTTGGCCCCAAATGGGCACTCTGTACAGGATGTTGCAGTGGTGGTGATCAGTTTCATGGTGTTTAAATTCTTTCATGTTAATGGAACTGGGAGATAGTGGGCAGCTATAGCAATGTCTTGCACTTTTAGGAAGAGATGTAAAGTACTTTTCAGAACTGGGATTCTATGTGAAAGAGTTTGGAAAGCAATGCTTAATATTCAGGAGCACTTTTTCCTGAGAATGTTATGTGGAGTGGAACCCAAATGTTTCTTAGTATGTAGATAATTTCCCATCTACCCATGGGGCTGCCTTACCTGTGGTGCAATTGTCAGTGCATATCAGGTCTTCCTTTGCTCTGTGGTTTCAGTGCAGGATGACATTTCCCACAATCTTTGTGCTAATCTGTCTGGATTATGACTATTAGATCCTCTTTAAGAGGTGTGTGTGTGGGGGGGGGGTGAGAGAATTCACCAGAGGTGAATGTGTGTGTGTGGGGGGGTGGGGTGAGAGAATTCACCACAGAGAGCAGGGAGCAGATCAACAGAAGTACACTGCTGAGGGGAGCAGCAGGCACAGCAGGAGAGGTCTGCTGCACCATGTGGATTCCCTCCCTGGCTGGCAGCAGGGATTGAACTGGTGCTGCAGTGGCTGCGGTTTGCTTCATAGTGCGTTGCATAACCCACTGCGCCACCAGGGAGGCCCAAGATTTATATATTTCACCTGCCTTTTTGGAAGATCTTAAATGAGATACAAAAAAGGCAAGTATATGCAACATTCTTTGTCCTGCTGCTCTAGTCCACTGAAACCAAATAAAAACCAGCTGTAAAGCGCGTCTATTAGACGATTCCTTGACAAGTCTTACTCTACTACTCACCTTCCCAAGTAGATACTTCATCAATCTTTCTGTTAAGATTCTTCTAGTATCTTTCCCCCATTATTCTTGAAGAATGTATTCTTGTTACCAGTTTGGGTTAAGTTTGCCTGTTTAGTACTGTTCATATGAACTGGGTTTTCTTTTTTTATTCTTAAATTGTATAATGTATTCATGGGGATTTTTGTTAAATCTCTGGGATTGAGAAGAGATGTAAAATACCTAGTAGGTTTTTGATTATTTGACTCTGCTGGTTGTGGTGCTAATTTTCAGACTGTTTTAGAGACCTTTAAAAAAGCTCTGCCATTATGCACCAGTTTTTAGTGTTTGAGCTTCCTAAAATAATGATGCATATTAGTTATTTTTTTCCTTGAAGTCTTCATGACAATATTAGGTTTCTGAGAGCAAATCCATTTGTACATCATATGAAAGAACTATAAAAATATAAAAATGTCTAAAAATACAAGGAAATCTGAACTCATTTTTAAGTTTTTAAAATTTCTATAGTAAGTGGTGAGTGTCAGAAATGGATAAATTTTAAGTGGCTCTTTAGATTGTGCATTTAAATAAAAACATTTAATTGGATTAGTTTGTAGATCTCATATGCCATTCCCTGTCATACACTGGCAGGCATTCTCCATTTCATTCTAATTCCCAGATGTATTGAGATGCCTCTGATAGTAGTTACTTGAAATTGACATTCATAAAATTGTTGGTCAATGCTCCCAGGTGGCAGTGGTGTTTACAATGCTTTTCAGAATGTCTGAGGACTTCTACTATTCTCTAATGGCCTACTTGCCATTTCCCAAATAAGACCCATGCCACCATGAAAGATATTTTAATATCCAAAGGAATATCTTTCTTTGCTTATTTGGCCTTGTCCAGCACTCATTGCTGTGCCATTGTTGGCCACTTTAAGTCAATGATTATGAGTCAAGACTTGGCCAGAACACAAAATGGTCGACAGAAAGAATCATCTTTAGAGTGAAGAGCATGTTGTGGAAACCTTTACCTTAGGATAATGTGGTTTGGGCTCATTAGCTAAGAGTATTTGGGATATGAAACTTCTACAGAGAGATGAGTTAGCTGGGTGAGCTTTCATTGACTGGGCCTTTGTATGGTAAAGGTAAATGATCAGACTTAACTGTTTCAAATGTGGATTAATTTGTATGTCTGTCTTGGTCTTTTGAAATGACTGCAGTGATTAGTAGCATTTCCAGACATTTTGATGAGGTAGAGGAGGATGTTCAGGGTGGAGAGTAATTCTGTATTCATTCATTTATTTACTTTTTTATTTTTTAAAATTTATTTATGCATACAAGAGCTGGGGTACAGGCCAGAGTCGTGAGGTGATAGAATTCACCAGAGAGAGTGGGGAGCAGAACAGGAAGATCGACTGAAGTACACTGCTGAGGAGAGCAGTGGGAACAGCAGGAGAGGTCTGCTGCACCATGTGGGTCTCCTCTGGCTGGGGATCGAACTTGCACTGCTGTGCTGCAGATGCTTCACATTGCGGCACTCAACCCTCTGCGCCACCAGAGAGGCCTGTGTTCATTTATTTTTAATGTATGATGCAATGAAGAGTTTTCATTTGAGTTATCATAAGCTTCCATAGGAGAGTGATTTTACAGTTTATTATTTTTTTTTAAAGCAAACGAGAAAACCATTAAAATCATGAATTTATACTTCTGAGATTTCAAAAAGTATAGCTATGTGATATTTTTGCAACTTATTTGGAGATTTAGATAATTTTGAATTTGAAAAACCATTCATTTTTAAAAAGATGCAGTTATTTCTGACTTGTGTGTTCAAATGAAAATGTAACGTAACATCTTAGAAACCTTCACCTATGCAAACTGAAAGATTAATAACATTCCTATGAGGCACTCTCAATGATTTCCCCTGTAAGAGTCTTTACAATTCTTTGTCTTATGTCTATGTATAGAATTTTTCTTCAGCAGTTAGATTATTGTAAACATGTTAATATTTGTTCCTATAAATTAGTTTAAATAAATTCCACTATACACTTTAACTGTTTCCAGTATTATCAAAGACAGGAGGAAACTTAGTTGAATAGATTTCTAGTACTAAATTTTTAAAGAGGACATTAAGAGATAAAGAGGAATGAAAACTAGAAAAATTGCTGTTATAATGCATTTAAGAGTGTTTTCAGGCCCATGAACAGTTGTGTTCCCACTTAACAGTGTAAGTTTAAAATACTTTCTCAGAGTTCCATAAGTGGTAGAAATGAATAGATAGGAAAAGTGAAGAAGCTCTTAAAAAGTATATTTCAAAACACCAGGACAAAGCTTATCTCTACTTAAATCTCGTCTTGTTGATCTCCAGATGTTCACTAGATAAAGTGAAATACCGTAAGTCATCTTTCCCTACCAGTTCATGGGCGAATGGTGTTTTTTAAAACTGCTATTTATATTGTATGAACTTAGATTATCATTCACTTTTTAGAATACTTATTTGAAATGTTAGTGATGTTAGTTATAAAAACTAGAACAGTGTCAAAAACCACTTATAAGATGCACATTACATAGTACATTTCCAAATAGTTAAAGGAATGCATTAAATGAGTTGGGACTATATTAAATCAATAATAGTGTTTATTTTAGAGTGGTGGGATATAGTGGTGCCCCCTTTATTTCTTTTTAAAGTATAATGTGGTTGTTTATATTTTTTTGATTAATTAAAACTGCCAAATATCCTGCTTTTATTTTAAATTGCTAGAAGATTTATTTATAGTCTTAGGTAACGTTTCCTGAGACAATGATTTCAAATAAAAACAAGTCAGTCAGAATTAATTCAATATATATACTTTAGAGGAAACATTTAGAAATAAAAATTTCTATATGGAATTTCATCATTCATTTTGTCATATTTCTCAATATGTGCTTATATGTTGTTCCTTGGTTTAATATTAAACTTGACTTAACCAAATTTTAAGTTTTAATACACTGAAAAGGTAGTATGCTTAAAATGTTTTAAAATAAATGAGATATAAAATGCTCACTTTAAAACTGACCATTAGGGGAAAAATTAAGCTTGTAAATTGTTGGATAAGATAACAGCATTTTATGTGTAGGGGAAATGTTTCCTTGTATTGATTAGCCAGAAGTGGAGTGGTTAGGTCTTAAAATGTTTTGATGTTATTATAAGAATTGCAGTTATTTAAAAAGAATAGATGTAGAACAGATATAGAGCTAATCTTTGATATTATGAAAGATGAAGAGGTTTTTATGAAGATTTTTCTAAGTATCCCAGGGTTGGCTGAGCATATCTGGCTCCCTCTGTGGTCCTCCTTCAAGATTTTAGGGTCGTCTTTCTAAACCATGACGTCACGCTTAGTGGAAGAGGCTGGGAACTGCCCCTGCCCTCCTCCTTGAACTTTTTGGAATCTTAATGAATGCAACTGCAACTTTTATCAGCCTAGATCAAAATGTGTTTGGGTTGCACATTGTCCTTGATCATTGGTGCCTCTATCTAATATGTTGGTGCCTTTTCTTTTGCTGTGATGCAGTTGGGTCCAGAAGTTAGTCAAATAATTGAGGGACAATTATATTGTAATAGTTGAGTCAAGGTTGTACTCCCTTTCTCTGTTAAAATGTTTAAAAATTATAGCAACTGGGTCACAATTTCTCAGTAGGTGCCAGATTTAGGTATCATCACCCTTTATATAGTGCGTAAGCGCTCTGAAGAGAAAATTCCATTAATTACACAGTTTTGTTTTTCTGAAGTATCTAAAAACATATCCAGTGCTGTCTTGTGATTGCTGGGACCCTGCAGTTCAGTTCTGGATGATGTTGTATAGCTTGGTGTTCTCATTAGTTCAGGTGTTCCCTTTTTTACCCTTCCTACCTTCCAGAATTGTGAACTCTAGATCAGGGTGATATTTCATATTTTTACACTTTAGTGTGAACATTGTACAATGAAATTATAAATTTCTGTTTTTCTTCCCTCCCCTAAGGCTTCTTCCAGAAACCCTTATTTATTAAAGAACAAATAATTGAAGTTAAATGTCTTATAGGAAGAGGCATGATATATCTGGGGAATCAGATCCAGCTTCTCTTATTCTATTATGGAATTATTTAATATTTTACTGAAAACATCTATAGACTCTTTATGTTTTTTGTCTGTTAATTTTCCTCTTGAATCATGTATTCATTGAGAGGGTTGAAATCTGTTGAAACTCTTTATTCTGCCTTTCTTTTTTTTAATGTGGAAACCACCAGAAACTCATAAAAAAGAATAGGAAGTGACTGAGGAGTAGACAGGAAATACCTTGGGAGGGTTAAAGATCAGGCTAGGACTGCCTGCTTTGACCACAGCTGTCTTTGCAAAGATTGTTTCTCCCATCCTGTTAGCAACATCTGCAGCCGTATAGGCTCTCAGAGACCTTTGGTGTCAGCGGAGTCTGATTTATGCTCACAGGAGTCTCTACACACTTGGGTGAGCCAGGCTTGGTGGGGGAGGGGTGCCTAGATCTCCAAAAGTGTACCTTTATTTTGATACTGAGCTAGAACTCAGGAGCATACCATGGGTGAGTGAGCTGTACCAAGTTCAAGAAAAGCACAATACATGGAAATACATCCCTTCAAATATAGGAAATCCCAAATTGCTTTTATGTTTCCCCTCACAACTATGTGAAGTAGCTTTTAATTTAGCTTTCACTCTGAGTTTCAGCTCCTTTTTATGTGTGGTATTCTGAATGTTAGTTTTCATTATTTTCTTATTATAGTGTATTGTGTCTTGCATCTGCACTGATTATTGTTCTTTGTTCCATTAGAAGCCTTATTTTATACAAAGAAACAACAAAAAAAAACCCAGCATTTTGAGTTGCAGCTCTCTCCCTTTTTTATTTAAAAAAACCCAAAAAACAAAACAGCTTCTGTTAAAAACTGTGGAAGGAGAAAAGAGGGGGCGTACTGTTGTTCCTGAGGATAAAATAGGCTGAAACCAAAGAACACTAAATTTTTTACTTAGTGATTTTATTAATGAATCTCAGTAGAGTTTTAACAACAGGACAGGATTTCCTCCTATTGTGATTCTTCTTGGCCTCCAAGAAATAATTCTTTAGGATAGTGCTCATATGACATATTTCTGATTATAGACTTGTAATAATTAGATGTTTATCCTTAGGGAAAGACTTGCTATAAAAATTTATTAATAGTGTCACGGAAGTACTTGTACACTTTATTATGTAAATTGTTATTTTATAGTCTAAATCACTCCAAAAATATTTTGAAAGGGCTATTATGCTGAATTCCCAAGAGTTCTACCATAAACCAATACTTGGACTTACAGAGAATATTCTCAAAGTGCCTAACAAATTGTCCCTGTATTTCATTGTTGAAAACCCATCCAGGTCTGTGGGGAGAAATAGAAAACTAGGGAAGTATTTGGTGATTGGTTTTGGAGGGTAAGTTAGGTCAAGGGCAAATGAAATATTTAATAAAGTGTGAATCAGCAATTTTAAATCCAGATAAATACAGATTAAGATGCAGAATAAAATAAATACCACATTGTTTCCATGGGGATTACCAATAGGGGTAAGACATCTCTGGAAAATGATAGGAGGAATGTGATGGGGAATGTGGATTTCGATGGCATTAATGTCACTGTTAATATCTAAACATCTGGATTCTCAGCTAGATAAGACCAGGAATCCAAGAAACCACTGAGGAATTTGCCTTTATGGGGGAATTTCTTTGACATGGGCACATCTTCTCTAAAGTGCAAAGTGGTACAGCTGTATAAGATTTCTTCTCATACATGGCTCTCATTTGATCGTATTTGCATAATACATGATTGAAATGTTATAGCAAATGTGTGTCTCCTATAGCTCATACAGTCTATATCTCACTAGATGGTAGTAGTGACTCGAGTGGGTTCCCTGTAGAAAATTCAGAGCTGGTGATATCTGCATAGTTGCTTTATGATATTTATGTATCTTTATACGTATGAATGCTGATTGACTAAATATACTATAAGTTTAGCATATACTCAGTCCCCCACATGATTCATAAGATAAAAATATGGAATAGTAATGAGCTTGGAGATTGTGTGCAAACCTTCTGAAAAGTATAGACATACTTCCCCCATCTCTTTGTTGGGGGGTGGGGGTAGTGCCTGTGGCGTGCACTAGCACCATTCAGAGTGCCACTTTTAAGAGTTAATGACTCATTGCAAAGTGCTCCATTGGCCTAACATTTGCTGTGTTTTTACCTTTGCCAAATTCATGTTGCCATTAATCAATACAAATTCACTCTTCCTTTATTTATGATAGTTTTGAAGCTAAGAATCCAAGATGACATTGAGGCAGTGTAGAGTCATCTTGCTGCCAGACAAGTGACTTTGAAGTTAATGTTTTATGTCTGTCCTTGACCCCAGCGGTTAGGCTTAAACAGACTGAAAATCAGATCTAAAGATCAGCTCGTTTTCCCTCCCTAATTCTCCTGCTTGTGTACTGGTCAGCAGCTTGAAATCACATGAATTTTAATGTATTACTCAAGCCCACACTCACTCACTTTGAGTTCAGTGAGATTTGTTTTAGGTCTGGCTTCTGAATTCCCTAAGAATTAAATTTGAATAATGGGAAGGTAATTTGATCTTCAAGTTAAATAGTCACTAGTTTTTGTTTTTGAGTATGGTTTTAGTTAGCTAGGTTGCACACCCAAGGATATACCATGCATTCACTATTTCACCACCTAATATATTGATAGTAACTTGGGAAATTTTAAGAAGACTTTGCTGACATTTAGTAACCACACTATAAAAAACAGGAGATAGCTGTAATGAACCTGGTCTTAAAGATCAGGACCAGGATGCTAGTTATTATTCTTTGCTAATGGTTATAGGCTTCACTATAATCTCTTCTCCTCCTCCCTGTGACTTTCCAACTCTCTCAGTCTGATAAGGTGGAGAAGGAATGAGCTTCGATGTAACTGGACATGGGAGGTTGGAACCATGACTTACCTGTGGAACCTCAGGCAACATACTCAACCACCGAGTTACAGTTTTTTCTTCTTTCTGAAGGCATGGCTCTGCTTACCTCTGAAAGATGACTGAGAATAAAACTCAGAGCTACTCATCTGGTTTCTTAGCAGAGGTCTTTTGCATCCTTGAGGAAGGCAATACATTGCTTACCTTAATTTTTGATCACTTTCCTATTCTCACGATCATTTATCAGGGAGTCCCTCATTTGGTGATTAACAAATGAGCATATCCTATTGTATTCCGATGCTAGAATATGAAGGTACCTCTTTGGAGCCTCTATTCTTTGAGAAATAATAGCAGCAAAGTGGAAAATGAGGTAGGAGACATAGCACGGTGTGTTGTGGGGAACTAGGGAAGGCATTCTTAATGAGAAGTTGACACTGGAGGAGGATCTGAATGAGTCCACCAGAAGAGGGAATGTTGGTAGAGGAAAAGGGCTTGAAGGAGGAATCTAAGATCAATCTGTACTTGCTCCCTTCAGTGGAGGGTCTTTGAAAGTTCTGAAGTGGGAAAGTGACAAAAGATTATGGGATATACGTTGGAAATTTTCTTCATTTTTTTCCCCTCCAATTTTTTTTTTTTTTTGGCAGGGGAGAGGTTGCTAATTTTCTGTTGTTTCTTTTCTAGCTTGAAATTCTTCTGTTATAAAATAGCAAGGAAAAATATGATCGGTTAATAGTAGCCGACACTTTCTACACTGCATCTTATCTTTTTTCTTCCTCCAAATATAGCTCAGAACTGTACTTTTCTTCTCTACTTACTAAAAAAAAGTTTTTCATGTGCTTTAGCTAATTTGAGGGTTTATCTTCCTGACGGTGTTCTTTGTCTACCACATTTTTGCTTCCTCCTTGGCCAGTGCTCCTGCCCCTCTAATTTCTAGATGCATTGTCTGAAAAACTGAACTACCCAGTTAATCAGATTAATTGCTTTGGATTATGCTGTGTTAGTTGTCTCAGATTGTCATCATTTTAGTGTTTCCTTTGCCACAAAATCAGTAATTTCTTTTAGAAGCAAGTATACTTTTTTCTTGGACTTTTCAAAAGTAATTTCTTAGAGTCATCAGGTGGTTTTGCTATGCCTTTCATTTCCTTGTCTTGTATTATTATTAGTTTTAGAATTGTACTCTTACCTTCTTTTAGGGTTCTTGACTACTTGACTGATTAGTTCTTTTTTTGGACAGAATTATAGATTAATTTGATTTTTCTTCACACTCTTGCAAAACTACTAAATTAACTTTGTTAAAGAACAAAGTGTTGTTAACTAAAATTAAGGATGATAGCTTTTCTTATGACTCCTTTAGGGACAAGTCAATAATTCTTATGACACATGACATGCTATTAAATTTCTAGAATGATACTTTGAGTTCCCTGTATCTTGATTATGTGTAAATCTGTGGTTAGAAATAAGGTTACATGCATGTCTCTGGCAGACTCTATGGAAGTGATTTATTTTCTTCCCTTCTTTTTTGCACCCAAATTTCCTCAAGCTGTCACACGCACATACAGCATTTCCTCTTGGAAAAAAATATTTTGAACAAAGAGTATCTTTAATTGACTGCCTTGCATTCCACTTGCCTGTCCAGTCTTGGTCCTGTAAATAAATTTGTTCCTTTTTGGTGGTTGGTCGTGTTCTAACAACACATAGACATTGCAGAACTGCTGCATTTGAGCATCTTCTCTGTTACATCATCTTGAACCTATAGGATACTGTGATACTTCTTTATATGTTGTACAAGTCTCCAGAATAAGGGGATTTTTGAAGTTAAAAATGCCTTCTTGTTTTTCCTTAAAGTCCATTTCCTTTAGCTGGTTGACTCTTGTCTTCAAAGCAGTTATTTTAAAAACACAATTACTAGGAAGCTTTAAAGGTCCATGTAAATCCTCTCTTGGCTTCTTCCATTTCATATGCATTCATTTAAAGAGAGCTAGGTAAAATTTTGAATGATTGAAATTCGGTATCTGTAAATGAAAAATTGGTATGTCTCATTTCACTGAAGATTAGAGTGTGATATTCTAAATTCTTTGTCTTTTTAGAATTTTCTAGAATTTAAAACCAATTCTAGTACTTTGCAAGGTTGCAAATCAACAGCAAGTTTGTACTTGTGGGTAGTTTTATCAAGTAAAATTTGAGGTTGATATAAGATTAGTTTGGCCTTGAGTTGGTCATGGTTTTCAGTTGCTCCTTTTACATCCATTGTAAGTTAATTTCTTTGACTACATTATTAATTTATAGTGGCATTGTATTATATACATTTGATTTATGCTAATTCAACTACAAATGTTTGCTTAAAAATAATTTTCTATTTTTTAAAAAAGATTTATTTATTCATACAAGAACTGGAGTACAGGCCAGAGGTGTGTGGGAGGGGGTGAGAGGATTCACTAGAGACAGAGCTGGGAACAGAACAGGCAGATCCACAGAAATACACTGCCGAGAGCAGTAGCAGGCATGGCAGGAGAGGTCTGCCATACCACGTGGGTCACCATCCCTGCCAGAGGCAGGGATCGAACTTGTGCTGCAGTAACTGTGGTTTGCTTCATAGAGTGTTGCTTAACCCATTGCACCACCAGGGAGGTCCCAATTTTCTATTTTTTTTTTTTAAAGATTTATTTATTTATGCATACAAGCACTGGGGTACAGGCCAGAGGTGTAGGGGGGTGAGAGGATTCACCACAGAGAGCGGGG
>JAGFMF010011673.1:6152461-6173789 GCA_019455555.1 Galemys pyrenaicus
GCCGGCAGCAGGGATCGAACTCGTGCTGCAGTGGCTGCGATTTGCTTCGTAGTGCGTTGCTTAACCCACTGCGCCACCAGGGGAGGCCCCTATTTTTTTTTTTTTAACATGCAATGTCCCTTATATATAAGCCAGATCCTTTTTTTGTGGTACTTAACCAAAGAAATGGCAATCTTCTCCAACATTGCTGGGAAAACGGGCACCATTGTATTCCAAAAAGCCACAAGTACTGTACTGTGTGATCTATTTAGGAAATTTTAAGGAATAATTTTAACTTTCACTTTGATTTTAGAAACCTAGCCTTGCATAAAAGGTGATTCCATGCAGTTCATGGTGAATTCTTTTTCTAAATCTATAGTGTGTAGTGATGTACTTTATTATTAACAGTATTTTGAGGTTATATTTTTTAATAATGAGATATTAAGCCAAATATATGTTGCCGTTCAAATATGAATCATCTGTAACTCTGTTTCTAAATAAATGTGTATTTTGTACAGCCAACAGTCATGATTATATTCTGTTCTCTATTGGAAAGTAGTAATGTTTGAGAAATGTGGGCTGTGTTAAATAAATTGGAAAACTGCTGGCTTAAAGTAAAGCACATTTCATTTCCTAGAGGTGGGAGTCCATGGAGTAGAGATATATTTTTTACTTCTGAACATTCATCTAACTGCTCAGTGATAGAATTAAGTTTCTATTCTTTTTCTAATCTGAAAGCTTCTAATTGAAAATGCAAGGAGGCACTTATGGGGCACTTTGTCTTCCAAATAGGCAATTCACAAAGGAGGAAATTAATTAGTGAAAAGCCATGGGAAAATGTTGAATAAACCTAGTACTCACAGAGCCACAAATTAAAATACTATCTTTTATCCTATTAAATTTGCAAAACCAAAAATGCACAAATATATGGTGCTGCAGTTGCAGCAGCCTGGTGCATTTGGACCTGGTGGTGATACTGTGTGAGAATGTTCATCTCCTTTGAAAAGCAATTTGGCACAATTATCAAGATCAACAAACATGTTCTTATCCTTTCATTCAGTCCATTGATACATTGTCTTTTGGCATATTGTTTATTCCTAGGAATTTGAAATTATGAGTGAGGATATTTAAGGTCTAAAACCATCAGAATAACTTGAAAGGGCCAACCATACAGAAATCATAGGATAGTCACAGTTTATCCTTTAGAAGAAATATGTAAACAAGACCATATAGCAAAGTATAATAAAGTTCTGGTAGGTTAAGTACAAAAAGGTGCAAAATTAAATGTATACTGTAATTAGAACACTGTTAAAAGAACACTGTTAAACATGCTGTAATTAAGATATTACACAAATGTTATTTGTTGAGGTGTAGGGGAGTTTATAATTTTCAATTTTCCATTAATTTATGGAAATATATTTCCAAAATAATTAAAATATTCATTAAGTTAAAACGACCGTTAAAAAATTAGATGAGTATGTGGTAGGATGAAATTGAGAGGCTTGGATAGCTTTTTTTTAAATTCAAGGTACTGTGTCACTTCTGTTTTGGTATGCTGCTTGGTTCTGTTAGCACATTTGCTGTGTAAATGGGAAGTTTTTCTAGTTGCCTGGGTATGAATAAGAAGTCATTTATTATTGCCTCCTTGCTTATTGGGAATATGAGTTATATATAGACTCATGTAGAAATAGATTTTTTTCTTAAGTATTTTGTAGTAAATCTTTGAATCATTAAAAGTTTTGGTGACTGTTCCTCATTTCAACTTTGGGTTATTTTTTTACTTTGAAAAGGCTCGGCCTTCACTGTTGATATTGTCAGTTGACATCAATGTGTAAAACAGATTTATAGTTGAAATATTAATGACTTACACTTTCAAGGATTATACAGTATTTTAGTGCCTTTTCTCATAGTACTCACTTTTCAAAGATATCCATTTCTCACTAAGTATTTATGATCACACATGTTTGGATGAAGATGGACATTTTTTATCCGTTCTTATTCATACAGGATAGGAGGATCTTAACCAATAAAAGAGGCACATCTACTCCATACTTATTGATGTCCCAGTTATGTTTTTTAATTTGTATACATTAGTGTTCTAGAAGAAACTTAAAATTACTTTATGGAGAAATGTTACTTTGATAAAAATCTATGGTAACTTTTGTTAGCTGTATTTTTCTATAGCGATCAACTAGACCCATCAACAGTGCATTTGCTGCATTTTTGATTGTGTTTGGTGTGTGCAGTTAGGCCAAGACTTAATTGAGCTAGCAGGCGTAGTGGTCATTCACAGTTTAGTGACAGGGTTTTTTTTTTTTTTTTACCTGTTTAAATTTACATCTATTAAAGAACCTAGTCATGGAATGAAATTTGCTGCTTGGGAGATGAGGAAAACAAATAGAAGAGGAATTAAGTTCTGCTTAGGACACATTCTTTACTGTTTCTTCAATTTTTCCTTTTAAATTTAGATTCTTTGGTTCTCTACATACTAAAGTCTCTTTCATGATAAATGGAAAAAAAGAAATTCCCATCTATTTTTTCAACAAGTATTTGTTGAGCTTTTAATAGGTTGCAAGCAATTTTCAAGATGCTTATAGATATATGGTATCCTAGTATTTATGTGTTTTAGAGACTATTTTAGAAAATGAGATTAGATCCCAATTTTAGAATAATCATGTAAGGCCTAAGGCTCAGTGAGATTTACACTCTTCTTGTAAATACAGTATTTGATATAAAAAAAAGACTCAGCATGAGAACCATTCTCCTCTCCCAACCCCCTCTCTCCAACCCCGAAAGGAAGAGTATACCAGTCTTTGAGTTAAGTGGCTTTTTGGTACTAATTCAGGAGAAATTCCTTTTATTTCAGGATCAGCCAGTCATTTCTTACTGCCCAGTGTATTTATTGATCTCTTACTGGATTTAACATTTGAAAAGGATTCAAAATACAGTCATTACTCTGATGGGTCTTTTAGCTGCTTACTAATAGTGAAGGAGAAGATGGTGAAAGTGAATGCCAGTGAACATGAATTCCCTTGCATTTTAATGACACAGAGAACCCTATAGCTTTGGCTTCATGGAGGAAGTAGGACTTGGTATTCAAGATTTGTTGGTATTTGAGTTAACAGATTCCAAGTCAGGAGACAAGTCTAAGCAACTTGGAATCCACAAGGTATAGTGAAGTACAACAAACAGAATGTTTGTAATTGTTGGGAATTTTGGAAGGTCTGGTAGGAAATGAGAATTTCATCTTCAGACTGGGGAATTTCTGTTATTCTCTAAGAAATGTGGGTCTAGTGAGGTTTTGAATAGGTGGCATATATGAAGATATTTTAGGAAGCCTATGTTTGTAGTGTGAACTATGGTAAGGTGGTAGACAGAAAATCAAAGGTTTAAATATGAAGTGACAAGCATCTGAAAGAAGATGCTGATGGGAATATGAAGGGCTAATGCAAGAGATGGATGCTTCTTGTGATATGATGTGCAAGGAAGGTGGCAAAGATGCCATATCACATTCATATAGGGAGATAGGGAGAAAGGTGTGATTAAGAACTCATTTCCAGGTCAGCAATCAGTTTTGTGACTTTGTATATCAACCTTTGTACTTGTAACCTACAGAATTAACCTGCAAGTTTAAGAATAAAAATGGATAGTTCTCCACTTTTATGATAACCACATGTCATTTTTCTGAGTACAGCCCTGATGTGAAGCCTAAGGATGTTAACAGCCTCTGTAAATTGAATTTGTGTTATGCACATTTAGCCAGCTGAAAGTCAAATAAAGAAATACAGTTGTAATTTTTTCTCTGCCATGAATTACTGTTTTTCTATTGATTTTTTTCTTTAATGCCAGACTTGTAGAGCATAATTCTCAAACTTTATAATGTACACACTGGGTATTTTGTTAAAAGGCAGATTCAGCAGGTCTGGGTGGCAACTGAAAGTCTCCTTTTCGAACAAGTTCTCAGCTGACGTTGCTGCTACTGAAATTTAGTGATTAGGAGTAGCAAAGCTTTGCAAGGGAAGTATACTTCTACTTAAAACTGTAGACATGCTTTGAATTTTCTTTTATTTTTTTTGTATTTCAGAAAGGAATTTCACCACTTTAGGATTTTTGCGTTGTTTTAATATTGCTGTGAAGGCAGATTTTGTTTGTTTTGTGCTTTCCATATTGCTGAAACATGGGAAAGAGTACTCTTTGCCCCCTCATGAGTTTGCACTATAAAAATGTTAATATCTTGCAAAAGTTTTCTTCAGTAAGAAAATATGACATTTGAATGGTGATAATTTATGTGGAAGAAACCACTGCTTAGTAAAAACTGCAAAATAAGTGTTGTTCTCATAATTTTTGGCAAATTATAATTGAAAGTGGACCCAAGAAAAAAGCTAGTATTTTTATTTTATTTTAATCATTTAAAATACAATGACTTTTTATTTTTATTATTATTTTTTTAATAGTCCAGAGCTCTTTTATTTCTTTTTTCACACCTATCATGCCATGAATTCATAGGGAATGGGTTCCAGCAGCTCAGGCTCCTTTCCATTGGTTCTCACAAAGTGTGCTTCTCTGGTGGAGCAGGCTGGCGCTTCAGGTGAACCCAAGTACCTTTCTCTTTGGCTTCCTTTTTTTTCTGATCATTTTCTTTCACACGTTTCAGGAAGCTATCTCGGCTCTTAGAGTGCTTAATGTGTTCAATGCGAACATTAATTCTCTATGCAAGAATCTTGCCCTTTATTTGTTTGTTTACAACAATGCCAACTGCATGCTGAGTAACATTATAGACTCTTCCAGTTTTGCCATGGTAACATTTGTGGGGCATTCCTTTTTGAACAGTGCCCATCCCCTTGATGTCTACAATATCACCTTTCTTGTAGATTCGCATGTATGTGACCAAAGGGACGATTCCATGTTTTCTAAAAGGCCTAGAGAACATATAGCAGGGCCCTCTTCTCTTTCCCTTTGTGTTAGTCATTTTGGCGACTTACTGGAAGATGGCGGTCCTGGCTGAAAGGTGACTTTTATTTTGAATCAGGATAGCACAGTGAGGTAAACAGCTTGTGGAAAATATGAGAACTAGAATAGAGTAATTTTAAAACATTGTATCATATTTTGATACCAATTTGAAGTGATTGTGGCTGCTTAAGAAGGCAATCTTGGGTAGAGAATGAAATTTTTCTTTATTTGGGAGGCAGGCTCCTGATTACATTTCTTTCAGAGAAATAGTTTTAAGTAGGCATTTTAAACAAGGGGAAGTAGAGAGGAAAGAATTTTAATTTTTTGAGAAATGAATTTTAAAGACATAACATTATTTTTCAGCATCTATTTTCATTGAGTTGCCCAAATTTTTGGAAAAAAATTGACACTATTGCCACCATTTAAGATACTTCATTTTGGATATATTATTAGTCTATCTTTAAAAGGCTGACCTTATTAACATTAATTGATTTCTGTTTTTTATTGTGTTAAAAATTCTTAAAAATATGTATGTTGAAACTTGAATTTTCCCTTGACATACGGAGTTGTTGATCTATCTCTGAATAATCAAACATCTAGAAGTTCTGGTCATATGATTAATTGGATTATTTTCCATCTGCATTTTCAGTGTAATTGAGTTTCTCAGGGAACACTTGACTCTTGTCAACTGTAGAATATCTAGTGTAGGTACATCTCTCTTTGCTATTTTAGAGAGTTATTTGCTCAAATTGTGTTATTCACAGTGGCAGTAACAAAGCTAATGTATACATCTGAATGTCATTTGTTCATTGTAGTGAATATATTTCTTGTACCCCATTTCTGTTATCACTGACAGCTGCTGATGGACCAGAGTGCCTGCCACCTGCTCTAGCAACTGCTTCAATAACATGTGGGAAATTTTGCCCCAACATGAAAGGTTTCAAAGAGACTAGCTATCTTAAGAAGATGAGTTTCTAACCTGTTATTGTGCACTGTGCAACATATCTCTGTATGTCTTCTGATCCAGTATATTTCTTTATGATCCAGTATATTTCTTTATGTCTTCTGATCCATTTCACTTGTTTTATCACTCAATTCAAATGGGACTGAGTGTTTATTTTGTGTGGGCATTGTAATCCCACGTGAGTTGAACTTGCACTTTAATCTATTTCTGCTTTAGAACAGTGGGTTTTAATAGAGTTGTTTGAAATAGCAGCAGCCCTTAGAGACACATCCTTGCTTTTTACAGTTGGGATGACTATGAGCAGGCCTGCCTTCCAAAATGTGGAAGTTTCTTGGTCTTTTCCTTTTTGTGAAAGAGTCCCATGACTTACTACCACTGCCAGCTATTGTACCCACCTTTTCCAGGATCTCCATTGGCATATCCCAGTGAGCTGTTGGGAAACAGGGCCATTTTAATTTGCTGTTTTGCTATGAAGCTCCATCAAATCAGGTTGCACTTACCCTTTTGAAAACTCCTTTATTTTTCCCTAAAAGGACAGGATGTTCATTTCTTTCAGATTTGTTCTTTTAAATATTCCAGCCTGGACATGTGTGTCTTTGCTTAACTACCTATTGCTTCATGAGATGCACCACAAAACTAAAGATAGTGAAAGCTGTTCCTTGCCTGGCATCAAAACCAGACAGCAGAGAAAAGTCAGCAAGTGTTGGTAACACTTCTATGATTAGGACTGGCTGATAATACTTTTCTTTTTTAATGTTGTGTAAGGATGTTTTGCTTTAAAAAATGTCTTGCACTAATAACATGCTGACAGACATACCCTGCTAATTGCATGGTAATGATCTTGTAATGGTGGTAATAGCAGTGGATGTTAATTGCACATGCCCTTTGTGCCAGGTGCAGTGTTATACATGGGACCCTTTTAATCTGCCAGAGTCCATGCTTGGCGGATAACTTTATTGTTGCCCTCAGAAAAGGAAGTGAGGATGCTAAGTTATGAGAAGTCAAACAGCCTAGATGCACAGAGTGTGCCATATCTTCCCTCTGTGATAACTGCCATGTTGAATGCCTTAAGTATCTTTGTTCATGTTTGCTTTCAAAGTCCTGCACACCTTAGTAAGTAGATCATCAGTTTGGTTTTTTTTAGGTATGACTATTTCAATTCCTTGACCTTATTATCCTGTCTGATACTCTGGCCAAATTTTTTCTTACATAATAATTAAATCATAGGACAAAATGTAAACATAGTAAGGTTATTAAATAGCAGCATCATAAGTTTTCTGGTGGGTTGTATTGAAAATTGTTTTATCTCTTTGGTTTTATATTGTATGCCAGTTATTCTATATACAGTTTTACTTTTGATTTCAAACCAGTTCGTTCCTCCGAATGTTTGTCTCAAATCTTCCAACATTCCTATTTGAAACATCAGCTTTTTTTTTTTTTAATTGAGGTAACATTGACTTACAATACTGTCTGGAATTCAGAGGCACAAGATCATACCTTCTCAGAGGTACATCACCATACTACACCCATTACCAAGGTACCCACTTCCTCTACTGTAGTCCATTGTACCCACTGCCTCCCACCCCTATCCTCCCTGTCTTATAGCCTCAGTTCCATAGTCAGATTGGTGGGGTTTCTTAGTGGTTTTTATCTGACCCTGTGCTTTATTTCTCTATTTACCACATATAAATGAAATCATCAATATTAACCGTCTTGCTGTGACTTATTTTGTTGAAGAGCATTCATTCATTTGCATCTAGTCTTGTTGCAAATGACAGTGTTATTTATTGTTTGTTTTTTTTTTTTTTTTATTGTGGAGTAGTATTCCATTGTGTATGCATACCACAAGTTCTTAATCCACTGCTCTGACCTTGAGTATTTAGGCTGGTCCCATAACATGGCTATTGTAAAAAGAGCATAGGAGTACATATATTCCTTCAAATTAGTGTTTTGCATTATTTTGGTAGGAGTGGAATTGCTGGGTCATAATGGTAGATCTATTTTTTAATATTTTGAGAGCTCTTCTATTGTTTTCCATAGGGTCTTGACTACATTCCTACCAACAGTGTAGGAGGGTTCATTTTTCCCCTACATCTTTGCCAACACTTGTTGTTTTTGGTCTTTTTGATATGTGCCATTCTGACAGATATGAGATGGTATCTCACTGTGGTTTCGATTTGCATTTCTCTGATGATAAGTGATGATAAACATTTTTCATGTGCCTGTGGCTATCTGCATGTCTTCCTTGGAGAACTGTATATTTAGCTCTTCTGTCCATATTTTGATTGGGTTGTTTTCCTTTTGTTGAGTGTGTGAGTTTTTTATATATCTTGAATATCAGCCCTTAGATGATGTGCAAATACTTTTCCCATTCAGTACAGTGTATTTTTGCTTTTCTGACAATTTCTTTCACTAAAGAATGCTTTTTCAGTTGGGTGTTGTCCCACTTGTTTATATTCTCTCTTTTTCTCTTGCCATTAGAAATGAATCCACAAAAGCATTTCTGATGTTATTGTTGTGGAATGTCTTTTCTATATATTTTTAAAATGTATTTTTTATTCAGGTCTTATATCCATGATTTTAATCCATTTTGAATTTTTTCGTAAGGTATGAGGTAGTGACCTATTTTCATTCTTTTGCAAGTGGTCATCCAGCACCATTTATTGAATATACTGTCCTTTTTCCAATGTATAGTCTTGGCTCCTTTGTCATAGATTAACTATCGAAAGATGTGTGGGCATATTTTTGGAGCTCTCTTCTATTGCTCTGTGTATCTGTTTTATTTTCAATACCATACTGTTTACAATTACTATCATCTTGTGGTATAATTTAAAGTCTGGGAATATGATACTACTATTTGTTTTTTTGAAGATTTCTTTGGCTATTCAGATCTCTTGTGGTTCCATATGAAACTTTAGTAATATTTGTTGTAGTTCTTTCAAGAATGCCATTGAAACTTTGATAGTCATTGCATTGAACCTGTATGTTGCTTTGGGAAAGATAGTCATTTTAGCAATGTTTATTATTCCAATCCATCAGCAGGTAATAGCTTTCTATTTTTATGTGTCTTGTGTTTCTTTTAATAATCTCTTTTACTTTTCATTGTATATGTACTTTACCTCCTTTATTAAATTTACTCCTATGTATTTAATTCTTCTTCTATTGTGAATAGAATTGTTCTTTTCTAACTCATTGCTTTCATATAAAATGTAATTGATTTTTATAAATTGATTTTGTACCCTGTTACTTACTGTATTGTTTTAATACTTCGATTAGTTCTTTTTTTTTGGTGAACTCTCTAGGATTTCCTAAGTATATTTTCATGTCCTCTGCAAATAGTGATTTTGTCATTTTTTTCCGATTTGGTTCCTTTTATGTCTTTCCCATTCCAAATTTGAAGCATTACCTTTAAATAAATTACATAATTTTTTAGGTGTATTTTTCTGATGAAAATTATGAAAGCTTGCATGTTTTATAATTATATAATTAGGTCTCCCCTCCTCCCGTCTCTTCCCCTTTCTCTTTTTCCTTATTTTCTACCTCCTCTTCCCCTCCCTACTTCAGGACAATCTCATAGCCTTTTAGGGTTTTGAGTTCCCAGGGGGCTATCTCAAACCTTCCCCAAATCCAATTATCCATGAAGATAATTGGGCCCAAAGATAGCAGACAAGTGACCTCACGTTGCTTTCCAGCTTTCCAAATCTGTGGTGGTTACTTGGAATGTGTCATTTTTTCTTTGTCTGGTCGTTGCATTCTGTCATCACCAGGAGACTGGATATGGATCTTGCAATGAAAGTCATTTGCTCTATTTTACCCTCAAAGCAAAAATTCTAGGTTATGTCCCTGTAGTCCAAGGAGGTTTTACTACCTAGTAAGTAGCATGAGGGTTTGAACCTAAAACTAGTGCTCTCCACCCTTGTGTACCATCTTGGGTCTCTTAGAATACAGTTCCAGTTACAGGCTCACCTGCTGAAAATGTGCATGGCTTCTTTTACTACAGATGGCTCTTCCTGAACCATAGGGCCTTTGTAATAAAAAATTGGGTGAAAGTTACTCTGTCAAGTTCAGATAACCCATTATGTGTGGGGTGTTTAGTACAGGATGGAGGAATGAGTCAGACTTCAAAACTCTGTCTTCAAGTTTACTGACTGGGGTTGGGCTTAGAGGTGTAATATTAACTCAGGAATATTTAAAATATCATGCAAGAAATGATATATTTGTTCACAGGTGGAAAGTGTTTTTGTAGTTGAAAGGAATGAATAATGAACACTGGTTGGTCATTGAAAAGACTTTAGAGGGATATGACGTTTGGTAGATCTGAATGAAGCAACAGAATTTGTGGGCATGTTAGCATGGGGAACCACAGAGAAGAAGGGATGGCTTGTTTTGAGGTTCAGGGATTATTTGGCTGGATAATATAGCTGCAGATGGAAGATAAAACTGGAAAATGATTGGCACCATGTAATAGAGGATCTTGAACTTAGCTGATACTTAATTTAGGAAGTAATTGTGAGTCATTGTAAGTTTTTGAGTAGGGAATTAAGTGATTAGGACTGTATTTTAATAAGATAAAACTGACTTTGGTGGAAAGAGGGTAATAAAACAGGGACCCCCTCCCCCCCAATTCTGATTTAATATCACTTAAGGAAAGACACTCAGAAACTTGATAAAGAGGCACTTAGGGTTTAAAATCAATTTCAGACACAAGTCGATTTGTTAGTCTAAGGAGGGGATGTACTGGAGCAAAATCAGTGCTCTTTGAAAATAAATGTAGCAATTGTGACTACTAAAGCAAGCAACTACCAAAGTAATTAACGTACATGTCAAAGGAAACTATTCTTATAACAGAATAATTATGGAATGGAGTGGTTATGAGGTGTATATATGTGTGAATTTGGTTGTATACAAAGGGAGCATTTGCATTACAGTTTTGGCTACTGTAATTCTCAGTAATCAGTCTGTCATAGTTAATGACTGCTATTGTATAATTTGTTTTTTTTAAAAGACCTTTGTTATTTGGAGTATTTTGGTTGATTTTTCATGGTACTTAAAATGCTAAAAAGTATTGTTCTGTTTTTAAAATGGGAGCACTGAGGAAAATTGAGACCACTCTGTTACTATTTCCCTCAGTTAATCTCCATTACTATTTGAGAAATTTTTTGGACTTAATCCACCCATTCCAGATGTCCCCTTCCTCCCTCCCTCCCTCTCTCTGGACACACACTTATTCTGTCCTTTTATTCTCGCTACCAATCAGGCAGCCCAGTATTCTTAGGTGGTGCTCTAGCATGATGCTTAAACATTAAGATGTTGTTATATCTGTTTTACCCATCTATGACCCTATTAGACCATGAACTTCTTGAAAACAAAGCTCCTGTTCATTTTGGACCCCGCTAGGTATGTGCTCGACTGATGCCAAATAAATATATCAACAATTATATATATATATATCTACAATGAAATTAGAGTGGGCTTTTCATTGTTGTAATATCCGAGCAAATATTTGCTGAGAGTGGTAGATACTGTTATACTCCCTTTTCCATTATCTAGATTAGAAATGTGAGGTTTAGAGAGGTGAAGTAAATAGCCCAGTAAATACCCAGAAAAATCATAGAGGACAGTAGAAAGAGTACTTATGACCTCAATACTCATGAGAAACCTAGAAATAGATTACACAAAGCATTCATAGTAATTTGTAAAGCAGTTGGGGTAACATGATAAAGGTTAGTCATGTTCTGGACCTTAGGGGACTTTTATTAAGATGTTAGCAAAAAGTTCAAATGTAGAATGCATAATAATTATGAGACTATGGGAAAACAGTTGATGAAATTTTAGAGGGTGGGCAAAAGGTTGACACTGGTTTTGTTCACTTGTTTTAAAAAAGCTCATACAGACTGGAGACTAAATGTGTGGTGTCACAGATTGTATGCAGGTGATGCTTTGGTGATGCTAAACTTGACGTTAGTTTTCAGAAGCTTTCAGTTAAGCCAACTGAAGGCAGTACTCAGTATTTATGGAAAGTACTGAGAACTTGGTTTTAAGGATGGGTACATGAATGCTGACAGATTTTGTCAGGGTGGTGGTCTGAGAACTGAGGCTATGGTAAGTAGTGCCACTGGATCTCTACCAACATAGAACACACAGAAGTGCTGAGGTGCAGCGCACCCTCAATACCTGTGTAGGTAGCTGCAAAGCATGGCTTAGAGCAGAGTATAGGTCAGTTTTGTTTTATGGAGAGAATAGTTTTGTTGATCTTAACTTCGGAAGTTGAGATAGGGAGGGGTAGTGGAATTCGTTCAGTTTTGGCAGGAGGAAACATCAACGGAATTTATTGATAACACTTTGAAAGGAAGATGATAAGCATGACTATTTTCATGGGTTCAGCATTTAAGTATGCACATTGAAGCTGATAATGAACTAGACTTCAGTGGTTGGAAGTGAATATTTACCTGTTTTACCTAAAGTAAACACACCCATGAGAGCTTAGTCCCCTTGCTGGTGTGGAACCACACCTTGATTATGCTTAGCAGGTGGTGGCATGTGTGTAGGGTTTCAGCCAGGGCTGGGAGCCAGAACTAAACTCCACCTCCGGTGTTCAGAGAATAAAAGTGGGCCAGAGCCAAGTCAGGTCTTTCTTTTCTTCCCTCCATCTGTGACACTCTCAGGGTAGCATTCTAGGGCTATCTATGGAAAACTTGGACCTTAGAAGACCTTACTTAACTCAAGGGGGTGGAAATGACAACTTAAGGAGGTTAAGTTGATAGAATTTCAAAAGGAAGTTTTTACATTGTTTTTAAAAACATTCATGCTTCTGATGGAGAGATTGGAATCTTATCACATAATTTTGTATTTTCATTATTTTCTTAGGAATTTGGAATTTATACTATGACTTTTTTGTGCTTTTAAAAATTAATGTTTTCTTGTATTAATTCAAGTATTCTTAATGGTTTATGTATTTCTTTGTATGGATATTTTTATAAACTCTTAGATATTTAATTTGTTTTTATAAAGAACTATATGCCTGCTTAATATACTTATCTAAATCTGAAATGTTCTCTAAGATTCCAAAAGAAGTATTACTGAGTTAAAGGAAACATGCTTTTTATATATTGTCATGTTGATTTTTAGAAAGATTATAGGTTTATAGTTCCACCAACACACCAACATTGTATGAACGTGTGTGCTTCATTTCATCCTTGTCTATTTAAGATAAAAAGTTTTTGTATTTTATTTAATAATAATAATGATAATAACAATAACAATAATGTCCTGTTACCCTCTGCTTCCTGAAACTTTAGTGTTTTGTAACAGTAACAGGATTGGAACTGTTTGATAAAGCCCCCAAAGAGAACTTGATGTGGCTTTTCAAGAACTTCTACCTGTGTTGACTTGGAGTCATTAGTGAACGAGCCTCTCATTAACTCAGTTTATGAGGTTGAATTAAACACACCAGAGTCAGTTGAGTCTTCACTCTGCAGGGGCCTGTTAGTGTTGCTTATGCCTCCAGAGCTGTTTATTCCTCTCTTCCCTTAGCACACCTTTGGCGCAATGACGTGTGACTTTAACTTTCAGTATTCCATCTTCCCCCTTTTCTCTTACTTTGTTCTACTTTCTTTTCTTCCACTTTTTGCCAACTGAAATTGTCTCACATCTTTGATTGTCTTATCCCCCTAGAATACAAGCTGTATTATAATAAGCAGTCTGTTCTTCTAGTTCATGTAAAACCCCCAGGATGTGACCTATAATAGGGCAGATGAGTGTCTGCTCATGGAATGAACTCCAGGGGCTTTCTGTTTCCTGCGGGGATAAGTGCAGACTCCACCCCATCTTTAGTTTGCTCTAAGCTGCTTTCTCAGACCATATTTGTTAAGTATGAGACTCTGAAGTCTCCTTGTTACTAGTGTGCTGTTGCTTGGGGGTGTCCCCTTTCCCACGTTTCCTTGGAATGCCCCCATTTAACTTGTTTCAACTGTTTCCTAAACACCTTTCCCCGCCCCACTCCCGAAAATTTTGTCACCATCTCTCATCTTACATCTTAAGTTGTATACTCTTTTTTTGGTCAATAAAATGCTTCAAATGTTACAGCTGGTAGGAATCTTGTCCAATATCTTGTCTCATTAGAAGTGTGCCTGTACCGTGATTTTTCCATTAACTTTTGCCCCAGGAGTTTCCAATCAACTTTGGACTAGTAGCACATGTAGATAATTGTTTCCTGATTAGGAGTCAGATTTGACACTTCTTATTGAAATGTTTTGCTGTCTGGGATATGAAGCAGATGGTCGCTTATGGCAGAACAGATGTCTGTGTTGAATCAGAGCATTTTAATGTGCTCTTGTACCTTGAAGTGTTTCCCTTGGCAAATACCCACATCTGACCTGCTTGTTTCAGCTTTAGGTGATTTCCCCTTTTTGAGGGGCTACACTGATCCCTACGAAGAAGTCTCGTAAGTAAAACATGACCAATAAAATATAAAGAATTCAAGATTGTTTAAATCATATGTTTAGTCCAATGTAAACACACTGTCTTGACTAGGTAGGCAATGATTCATCAATAAATACCCAGATAAAATAAACTACTGATTCATAACATACAAAAAAAGTAATCACAATTAAATGCAGTTCTGAAAACAAAGACTGCTTGCTCTCCTCCCCTGCCACCTTGGATATCTGGCACTTAGCCCCAGACTAGTGCAAGTAGCAGTGGGTGATGGGCATTTTAAGAGCTTGGGCTGCAGGCAGAGGCCAGTAGTGATGGTGTTACAGGGTCAACCTGATATAAAATGGGTTGCCTGACTGTGGGTCCACACATGCCCTTCAAAGGCACTTATAAGACTCAACTGCAGGCACATGCAACAAAGGCCAATAAAGGGTTTTATTTTCAAAAGAAGTGGAAATGAAGCGATGAATAAGTCGGAGAAGAGAGGGAGATAAATCCATAAATGCGCCCTACCAGTTCTGCTGAGCTGGAACCCACTGGCATGCTGAGAGCTGGCGCAAAAACTGAGAGCCCCAAGGCCCACATGTCTGGTTTATACCAAATCTGGCTGATTAACTCCATCTTGAGGTCCCAGTGATCCACCTGTAGGGTCAGAAAAAAGTTATCAGCTTTTCCACCCTCCCGCCATTGGTGTCATGATGGACACCTGAGGTCCTGCAGGCATGCCTAAGTGGGCATGCGCAGGTGGGTGCACCTTGTCTTAGACATAGGCGTATAAGGGCGGCATCATGAGGACACCAGAAGAACATAGGACAAGAGGCTAGAGAGCCCAGAGAGTGAAGATGCGTAAGGGGCTAGGAGGCCTGCCAGCCTCCTGGCTCCCCGGCCCCCCTGTCTGCCGTGTACCTGATAAGAAAAGCATGAAAAGCCACTGAGGGCTCCAGGACTCCTTCCTTTACCCGTCTGCTCGAATCATCGAGAACTTGCTCTGTGCCTTTCCTGGCACCACACCACCCTTTGGTGATGATGACCTTATGGGATGTGTAGTTCTTGGTGTTCTGGATGTTGCTGGTCTGGAGTGGGGGGTGGGGTCCATAAACATGTTTGTAGGGTTCATTCATGACATCTTTTCCCCCTGACATTGGCAGATGTCAGTGATTCCCCTACCATGCCACCCCAGGGCATGTAGCCCTGGTTCGGGCCAGTAGGGAGGAGCATGGGGCCTCACTGGACTAGGCCCTGTGTGTGGGTCCCCCAGCTGCAGCCAGTAGAGAGTCCTGTGGATTAGGTGCCTGGATCATAGCATGGACTGATCAGGTGTGAGTTGTGAGCTAATAGGTAAATGATCCAATCAGCCATAGGATTGAAAACGGTCTAATCAGACTTGTAGGTAGGTGTAGTGCCAGAAAGGGGCACAAAGCAAGTTCTGGATGATTCTAGCAGTCGAGGTAAAGGAAGAGTCCTGGAACCCTCAGTGGCTTTTTAATTTTATTCACAGAGGTAACCAGGTACAATGCAGGCAGGGATGCCGGGGGGCTAGAAGACTTCCAGGCTGCCCAGCTCCAGGCGCATCTCACCCTCTCAGCTGCTTGCTTCTTCTCTCTGCTTCTACTGCTGCTCTTGTTCTGCTACTGGCGTCCTGTTCTTCCGCTGCTGCTTCTGTTCTTCCTGGCATCCTCATGACGCCACCCTTATGTGCCCATGTCCAAACCCAGGTGCACCCACCTGTGCATGCCCACTTAGGCATGCATGCAGCACCACAGGTGTCTATCATTACACCAATGGCAGGACGGAAAAACCTGATTGTTTTCTCTGACCCTATAGTAGGGGACCCTGAGTGAGGGGGTAGGAGAGGGCGGTAACCAGCTGGAGACTGCTTGAGAAGGAGTCTGTTCCCTGCTCTGTTCTGAAGGAAGAAGCTGCATCCAGCAGCTGACCTACAAAGGATGAAGAGAAGCCAAAGAGCTTTGCAGGGGCCAGGTGGGCTGCACCTGCCTCTGGTCTGCCTTTCACACTACTTGAGAGGAGAACTTAAGACCTTGGGCCTGGTGTCTCAAAGGACTGTTTGTTCTTTGGGACAGTGTAGAGTATATGGAAAAGTTATCAGGCTTTTCTGCCCTTCTGCCACTGGTGTGATGATGGACACCTGAGGTCCTGCAGGCATGCCTAAGTGGGCATGCGCAAGTGAGTACTCCTGGGCTGAGACACGGGGCATATAAGGGTGGTGTCACGAGGACGCCAACAGCAACAGAAGCAGCCCAGAGTGAAGATGGCCCCCTGGCACCTCTACCTGCCGTTTACTTGGTCATCTCTGATATAATGATGTAATAAAAGCCTAAAAAGCCACTGAGAGCTCCAGGACTCCTCCTTTACCCGTCTCTCGGAATCATTGAGAACTTGCTCTGTGCCCTTCCTGGCACTACAGACAGCAACTCACAAAGAGCTATTGACAAGGCATTTCTGATACTGCTGCCTTCTAGTGACTGGTGTTGACTGGCACTACTGATAGGTCACCGACACACTGTGTCCAGGAAACCTTTGAGACTGCTAGTTGTCCAGCACTGCTTCCTGGTGCTGCTGCCTCCGTTGCTCTCTGGTCTGGTGTCTGCTGCTGTCCATCCTGACCTTCAGACTGTTGCTGCGGCTGCTGTGGTGTCATCTCAGCAGCTCCACCTGTGAGCGCCTCCAGTTGTGGTGAGTTGGACTCTGGTCCACTGCTTGCTGGCAGGCCATGAACTCCAGTGCCATCTTGGATGAATGGCTTTTGTTTAGGAATTTTTGGAAGGGTAAAATAGCGGGTCACTGGGACCCTAAGAACTCTGTTTTCCCCATTTATTAGATAAACCCCATTGTTGTTCCCTGAACCTGAGTGGTCTTGTAATTGTGTGCACAGGTGACAACCCACGCTGACCTGTCCTCTACCTGACCACTGTCCTTTGACAGCTATAGCACCCCTATATCCTCTTCATAGCACTATTTCAGTTTGATTCTTCAGATTATCTGTTGAGTGATGGTATCAATGGTTAAAACAGACTGTAGGGGGCTGCCTGGGTTTGAAAGTCAACTCTCATCTGGTCACATAAGACTTGTATAGCCTTTGGGGAAATTGCTTAAATTGCTGTGCTTCAGTCTTCTCTCATCTGTAGAATGGGAGTGGTGGTGGGTGTGTAATTATTGTACTTAAGTTTTAGGATTGAGTGAGGTTTATATGAGTTGATAGATAAAAAGGTGCTAAGAACACATCCTGGCTCATAATCACTACAGAACTGGTAGCTCTGTTATGAATATTATTATTTTTTTAAAGACTTCTTTATGCATACAAAAACTGGGGTGCAGTCTAGAGGTGTGGGGGTGGGGAGTCAGGACTCACCAGAAACAGTGTGGGGAGCAGAACAGGCAGATTGACTGAAATACACTGCTGAGGGGAGCAGCGGGTAAGACAGGAGAGGTCTGCTGCACCATATGGTTTAGCTCCCTGGCTGGGGATTGAACTCATGCTGCAGTGGCTGTGGATAGCTTCATAGTGCTGTGACTTAACCTTGTACCACCAGGGAGGCCCCATGTTATATTATTAGTGTATAATTGCTATCTGAGAAATTGGACCTTTTCCTACTGTACATGTGTTTGGTACAAAGACTCTACCAAGTACTAAATTTTAAGACTGAAATTGCTGCATGTCTACCCATTTTGACTTTGCTTTTCCGTGAAGGTGCTGCTTAAGACAGCTGTTACACGGGATATATGTAATGTCTATGTACTGTTTTAGGTGGAAAATGGAGATTTTTGGATATTTCATTTAGGTTTGAGCCTGAGCCTTCACCCTCAAGTTTTACATTCTTCTTTGAACATGGAAATTTGAATAAAGGTATTAGAAAGCCAGTGTGTGTGGGAGGATGCTAAAGGATAATAATAAATATGGGCTTTATATGCTGTTGGTGATGCTAGGAGGTCTCATCCTGCCTTCCCAAACTTCAGCTTGATTGGAAGGTGGATTGTCAATAATGTAGGCTATTTATGAAGAGAAGTGTATTTTTATGTGCTAGCACTTATGCTGTGTGCTGGGCTAATAAACAACATAGGCCAGCAAGGTGCTCAGCTAGCAGTGTGTTGTGTCAGAAAACTGTGGAAAAGGGTCAGCACTGAGAAGGAAAACCCCACTTCCTTTCTCATTTTGCTTTCATTTTTTCCCGGTAGCAATTACTCTCACAGACCTCTTCATATATTACCTTCAATACACCTCAAGATTTGTATACATACATTTATATATATGTATATATTGGTGGTAATTTTTCATTTGAAAAGTTAAAAGCATATGTAAGTAAAGAATAGATTAATGAGCTCTTGATACCCATCACCCAACTTTAATAGATATCAACAAATGGCTAATCTTTGTAATTCCTTTCCCCTCTTCCCCTTGCCTCTACTGGATTATTTCCAAATAAATTCCAGAAAATTTTTTTCCTGTAAATTTTTCTGTACATATTACTCAAATTTTGCCTATTGCAAAATTTTATGGAAATTGCTTTCACTGGCTCTAATCTGGCAAGTGGTGGTATTCTTATTAGGAATTCTTGTATTTAATGAACAGCCAGATTTATTTATTTTATTTATTTTTTTATATAAATTTTAAAAATTTACATATATTTGACATCAATTATAATCCCCATGTATTCCCCATCACCGTAACATCAGTACACCATCACCTCAGTCCCCCATGCTCCCGTCTGCCCTCCACCCTTCCCCTCTTCTCTCCCCACCAAGTGTCCCCAGTTTGTCCTTTTCATTTTTGGTTTTTGTTTCTTTCTTGTTGTTATTATTATTATTATTCTTATTCCTTTCCTTGATTCTTATTTGGTTCCCTTATATTCTTCCTAAGGGAGGAACCATCTGGTATTTTTCTTTTGCCTTCTGACTTACTTCGCTGATCATAATCCCTTCCAGTTCCATCCATGTTCCTAAGAATGCATCTAGTTTTTCTTTTTTGATGTTTAATAGTATTCCATCGTGTATATGTACCACAGCTTCCCGATCCACTCATCTGTTTTTGGGCATGTAGGTTGTTTCTAGGTCTTCCCTATTGTAAAGAGTGCTGCTATAAACATAGGGGTGCAGGTATTCTTTTGAATCAGTGTATTTGTGTCTTTGGGGTATATTCCTAGGAGTGGGATTGCTGGATCACATGGGAGTTGCATTCTTAGTAGATTGAGGAACCGCCATACTGCTTTCCATAATGGTTGGACCAGCTTGCATTCCCACCAGCAGTGTAAGAGAGTTCCTTTTTCTCCACATCCTCGCCAACATTTGTTGTTTTAACCCAGATTTAGATAATATTTGTTCAGAAGTTTCAAAGGAATCTTAGGTTGTTTATTTTCCTGAAGGCTTTGAAGACAGATCCCCACTGATAAAGAAATTTCTAGTGGTTTCTTGAGAATTTTAAACCTGTTATGCTATATGACCAATGCCTGTGGCAGCTCAGTGCTTCCCAGAGTGCAAAAGAATTAAGCCGCTCAGTCCTTAGGGAGGCTGATTATGACTAGTCTCAGTGTGTTGTACACAGTCTTCTTTCTTTTTTTGTAATGAAGTGAAAAGGGTTGGGGACTACAGCCTATTGGTGATGATCATATGACCCGTAAGTCAAAATCCAGTGAGATTAATCTATTGACTTTTCTTAAATCTTGTAAATAATGTGACTGGAAAGTAATGAAGTCAGTCAGTTGAATTTACTGAAATTTTAGAAAACAGCATTTGGGAGTAGTAAAGGAAAGGCCACATTCAGAGTTCTAGCACAAGTTGTTGAATTGGATTCAAGTTTTCTGATGTAGTAGAATGTGTGGGTGGCCTTTGGCTATACACAGATTTAGTATCCTCGTTTGTAGGATTTATTAGGAATCTAGTGGAATGGTTGGAATAAGAGACTTCCTTAAAACTTAGTTCAGGGTACTAGTTCTCAACCCTGTGTGATTCAATATCTCTTAATTTTAAAATAATGGTGAATTCACTGGAAGTATAACGGTAGTATAGCATAGAGAATGCCCTTTCTCCTTCACCCAGTCTTCCCTAGTGTCACAGGAATGCGGATATAAATTTCTCATTGATCACTCAGTGTTAGAAACAGCAGTTCTACTGTCACAGGCTTCCAAAGTGGTGCCTGGCTCTTAGACCATTCTAGACAATCTGTCCTCAACTAGTATGGTAACTGCTTTTCTGAAATAGTGAGCACTGTTAAAACTGCCAAAAACACTTTGTTATGTATAAAACAGATTAAAGTTCAGTGTTCAGAAATTTATAAACATTTGTTACTTACCTGAGTGTCTGGTAGGATCTTTTTTTTTTTTTTTAAAGATTTATTTATTTATGCATATAAGAACTGGGGTACAGGCCAGAAATGTGAGTGGTGAGAGGATCCACCAGAGACAGAGTGGGGAGCAGAAAAGGCAGATTAACGGAAGTACACTGCTGAGGGGAGCAGTGGGCAAGGCAGGAGAGGTCTGCTGTGTCATGTGGGTCCCCTCCCTGGCCGGCGGCAGGGATAGAACTCATGCTGCAGTGGCTGTGGTTTGTTTCATAGTGCGTTGCTTAATCCACTGCGCCACCAGGGAGGCCCAGGATCTTAAGAAATCAAAGACAGTTTTTTTTCCCCTTTCTGTGCACCCCTTCTAGGATGTCTGGCATTCCCTGTGCTTTGCCACAAGATAATAGCAGCACACTTTAACCATTATGCCAACATTTCTAAAATGCCTTCCAGGGAGTGGTACCACTTCTTTGAGAGGTACTAAGATAGGGGGACAAACATGGCTTTTCAGGATGGAATTGTCTTAATGCCCTTCTTGGAGAGAAAATCTTTAGTGTATGGAGTGTTGGTTTGAAGCAGGATGGTAATATTGATATTCTAATATACACTGTTTTCTTTTTTTTTTTTTAAGATTTATTTATTTATGCATACAAGCACTGGGGTACAGGCCAGAGGTGTAGGGGGGTGAGAGGATTCACCACAGAGAG